>CAMPDV010000238.1:0-440750 GCA_946699065.1 Loxodes magnus
AAGTGAGGAAGTGAAGTAAGGAGATGAGAAAGAATTTAAGCTTTTAGAATTACTAAAACTTAGAGATAAAAGAAGTTATAAGTATTTAGAAAAGTGAGGAAGTGAAGTAAGGAGATGAGAAAGAATTACAGCTTTTAGCGTCACTAAAACTTAGAGATAAAAAGAAGTTATAAGTATTTAGAAAAGTGAGGAAGTGAAGTAAGGAGATGAGAAAGAATTTAAGCTTTTAGAATTACTAAAACTTAAAGATAAAAAGAAGTTATAAGTATTTAGAAAGTGAGGAAGTGAAGTAAGGAGATGAGAAAGAATTTAAGCTTTTAGAATTACTAAAACTTAAAGATAAAAAGAAGTTATAAGTATTTAGAAAAGTGAGGAAGTGAAGTAAGGAGATGAGAAAGAATTTAAGCTTTTAGCGTCACTAAAACTAGAGATAAAAAGAAGTTATAAGTATTTAGAAAAGTGAGGAAGTGAAGTAAGGAGATGAGAAAGAATTTAAGCTTTTAGAATTACTAAAACTTAAAGATAAAAAGAAGTTATAAGTATTTAGAAAAGTGAGGAAGTGAAGTAAGGAGATGAGAAAGAATTTAAGCTTTTAGAATTACTAAAACTAGAGATAAAAAGAAGTTATAAGTATTTAGAAAAGTGAGGAAGTGAAGTAAGGAGATGAGAAAGAATTTAAGCTTTTAGAATTACTAAAACTTAAAGATAAAAAGAAGTTATAAGTATTTAGAAAAGTGAGGAAGTGAAGTAAGGAGATGAGAAAGAATTTAAGCTTTTAGCGTCACTAAAACTAGAGATAAAAAGAAGTTATAAGTATTTAGAAAAGTGAGGAAGTGAAGTAAGGAGATGAGAAAGAATTTAAGCTTTTAGCGTCACTAAAAACTTAAAGATAAAAAGATGTTATAAGTATTTAGAAAAGTGAGGAAGTGAAGTAAGGAGATGAGAAAGAATTTAAGCTTTTAGCGTCACTAAAACTAGAGATAAAAAGAAGTTATAAGTATTTAGAAAAGTGAGGAAGTGAAGTAAGGAGATGAGAAAGAATTTAAGCTTTTAGAATTACTAAAACTTAAAGATAAAAAGAAGTTATAAGTATTTAGAAAAGTGAGGAAGTAAAGTAAGAAAAGAAGATGGAATTACAGCTTTTAGAATTACTAAAACTTAAAGATAAAAAGAAGTTATAAGTATTTAGAAAAGTGAGGAAGTGAAGTAAGGAGATGAGAAAGAATTTAAGCTTTTAGCGTCACTAAAACTTAAAGATAAAAAGAAGTTATAAGTATTTAGAAAAGTGAGGAAGTGAAGTAAGGAGATGAGAAAGAATTTAAGCTTTTAGAATTACTAAAACTTAAAGATAAAAGAAGTTATAAGTATTTAGAAAAGTGAGGAAGTGAAGTAAGGAGATGAGAAAGAATTACAGCTTTTAGAATTACTAAAACTTAAAGATAAAAAGAAGTTATAAGTATTTAGAAAAGTGAAGAAGTAAAGTAAGAAAAGCAGATGGAATTACAGCTTTTAGCGTCACTAAAACTTAAAGATAAAAAGATGTTATAAGTATTTAGAAAAGTGAGGAAGTGAAGTAAGGAGATGAGAAAGAATTTAAGCTTTTAGAATTACTAAAACTTAGAGATAAAAGAAGTTATAAGTATTTAGAAAAGTGAGGAAGTGAAGTAAGGAGATGAGAAAGAATTTAAGCTTTTAGCGTCACTAAAACTTAGAGATAAAAAGAAGTTATAAGTATTTAGAAAAGTGAGGAAGTGAAGTAAGGAGATGAGAAAGAATTACAGCTTTTAGAATTACTAAAACTTAGAGATAAAAAGAAGTTATAAGTATTTAGAAAAGTGAGGAAGTAAAGTAAGAAAAGAAGATGGAATTTCAGTTTTTTAGAATTACTAAAACTTAGAGATAAAAAGAAGTTATAAGTATTTAGAAAAGTGAGGAAGTGAAGTAAGGAGATGAGAAAGAATTACAGCTTTTAGAATTACTAAAACTTAGAGATAAAAGATGTTATAAGTATTTAGAAAAGTGAGGAAGTGAAGTAAGGAGATGAGAAAGAATTACAGCTTTTAGAATTACTAAAACTTAGAGATAAAAAGAAGTTATAAGTATTTAGAAAAGTGAGGAAGTAAAGTAAGAAAAGAAGATGGAATTACAGCTTTTAGAATTACTAAAACTAGAGATAAAAAGAAGTTATAAGTATTTAGAAAAGTGAGGAAGTAAAGTAAGGTGATGAGAAATAATTTAAGCTTTTAGAATTACTAAAACTTAAAGATAAAAAGAAGTTATAAGTATTTAGAAAAGTGAGGAAGTGAAGTAAGAAAAGGCAGATGGAATTACAGCTTTTAGAATTACTAAAACTAGAGATAAAAAGAAGTTATAAGTATTTAGAAAAGTGAGGAAGTGAAGTAAGGAGATGAGAAAGAATTAAGCTTTTAGCGTCACTAAAACTAGAGATAAAAAGAAGTTATAAGTATTTAGAAAAGTCGAGGAAGTAAAGTAAGGAGATGAGAAAGAATTACAGCTTTTAGAATTACTAAAACTTAAAGATAAAAAGAAGTTATAAGTATTTAGAAAAGTGAAGAAGTAAAGTAAGAAAAGCAGATGGAATCTCAGCTTTTAGAATTACTAAAACTAGAGATAAAAAGAAGTTATAAGTATTTAGAAAAGTGAGGAAGTGAAGTAAGGAGATGAGAAAGAATTTAAGCTTTTGCGTCACTAAAACTTAAAGATAAAAAGATGTTATAAGTATTTAGAAAAGTGAGGAAGTGAAGTAAGGAGATGAGAAAGAATTTAAGCTTTTAGAATTACTAAAACTAGAGATAAAAAGAAGTTATAAGTATTTAGAAAGTGAGGAAGTGAAGTAAGGAGATGAGGAAAGAATTTAAGCTTTTAGAATTACTAAAACTTAAAGATAAAAAGAAGTTATAAGTATTTAGAAAAGTGAGGAAGTGAAGTAAGGAGATGAGAAAGAATTTAAGCTTTTAGAATTACTAAAACTTAAAGATAAAAAGAAGTTATAAGTATTTAGAAAAGTGAGGAAGTAAAGTAAGAAAAGCAGATGGAATTACAGCTTTTAGAATTACTAAAACTTAGAGATAAAAAGAAGTTATAAGTATTTAGAAAAGTGAGGAAGTGAAGTAAGGAGATGAGAAAGAATTTAAGCTTTTAGCGTCACTAAAACTTAGAGATAAAAAGAAGTTATAAGTATTTAGAAAAGTGAGGAAGTGAAGTAAGGAGATGAGAAAGATCTTAAGCTTTTAGCGTCACTTAAACTTAGAGATAAAAAGAAGTTATAAGTATTTAGAAAAGTGAGGAAGTGAAGTAAGGAGATGAGAAAGAATTTAAGCTTTTAGCGTCACTAAAACTAGAGATAAAAAGAAGTTATAAGTATTTAGAAAAGTGAGGAAGTGAAGTAAGGAGATGAGAAAGAATTTAAGCTTTTAGAATTACTAAAACTTAAAGATAAAAAGAAGTTATAAGTATTTAGAAAAGTGAGGAAGTAAAGTAAGGAGATGAGAAAGAATTACAGCTTTTAGAATTACTAAAACTTAAAGATAAAAAGAAGTTATAAGTATTTAGAAAAGTGAGGAAGTAAAGTAAGAAAAGCAGATGGAATTACAGCTTTTAGAATTACTAAAACTTAGAGATAAAAAGAAGTTATAAGTATTTAGAAAAGTGAGGAAGTGAAGTAAGGAGATGAGAAAGAATTTAAGCTTTTAGCGTCACTAAAACTAGAGATAAAAAGAAGTTATAAGTATTTAGAAAAGTGAGGAAGTGAAGTAAGGAGATGAGAAAGAATTTAAGCTTTTAGAATTACTAAAACTTAGAGATAAAAAGAAGTTATAAGTATTTAGAAAAGTGAGGAAGTGAAGTAAGGAGATGAGAAATAATTTAAGCTTTTAGAATTACTAAAACTTAAAGATAAAAAGAAGTTATAAGTATTTAGAAAAGTGAGGAAGTAAAGTAAGAAAAGCAGATGGAATTACAGCTTTTAGAATTACTAAAACTAGAGATAAAAAGAAGTTATAAGTATTTAGAAAAGTGAGGAAGTAAAGTAAGGAGATGAGAAAGAATTTAAGCTTTTAGCGTCACTAAAACTTAGAGATAAAAAGAAGTTATAAGTATTTAGAAAAGTGAGGAAGTAAAGTAAGAAAAGCAGATGGAATTACAGCTTTTAGAATTACTAAAACTAGAGATAAAAAGAAGTTATAAGTATTTAGAAAAGTGAGGAAGTGAAGTAAGGAGATGAGAAAGAATTACAGCTTTTAGAATTACTAAAACTTAGAGATAAAAAGAAGTTATAAGTATTTAGAAAAGTGAGGAAGTGAAGTAAGGAGATGAGAAAGAATTACAGCTTTTAGAATTACTAAAACTTAGAGATAAAAAGAAGTTATAAGTATTTAGAAAAGTGAGGAAGTGAAGTAAGGAGATGAGAAAGAATTTAAGCTTTTAGCGTCACTAAAATTAGAGATAAAAAGAAGTTATAAGTATTTAGAAAAGTGAGGAAGTGAAGTAAGGAGATGAGAAAGAATTTAAGCTTTTAGCGTCACTAAAACTTAGAGATAAAAAGAAGTTATAAGTATTTAGAAAAGTGAGGAAGTGAAGTAAGAAAAGAAGATGGGAATTACAGCTTTTAGAATTACTAAAACTAGAGATAAAA
The DNA here is from genome assembly GCA_946699065.1 of Loxodes magnus. Taxonomy (NCBI): domain Eukaryota; phylum Ciliophora; class Karyorelictea; order Loxodida; family Loxodidae; genus Loxodes; species Loxodes magnus. Next base: position 4,655 of record CAMPDV010000238.1, read on the forward strand.
AGAAGTTATAAGTATTTAGAAAAGTGAGGAAGTGAAGTAAGAAAAGAAGATGGAATTACAGCTTTTAGAATTACTAAAACTAGAGATTAAAAGAAGTTATAAGTATTTAGAAAAGTGAGGAAGTAAAGTAAGGAGATGAGAAATAATTTAAGCTTTTAGAATTACTAAAACTTAAAGATAAAAAGAAGTTATAAGTATTTAGAAAAGTGAGGAAGTAAAGTAAGAAAAGAAGATGGAATTACAGCTTTTAGAATTACTAAAACTAGAGATAAAAAGAAGTTATAAGTATTTAGAAAAGTGAGGAAGTGAAGTAAGGAGATGAGAAAGAATTACAGCTTTTAGAATTACTAAAACTTAAAGATAAAAAGAAGTTATAAGTATTTAGAAAAGTGAGGAAGTGAAGTAAGAAAAGCAGATGGAATTACAGCTTTTAGAATTACTAAAACTAGAGATAAAAAGAAGTTATAAGTATTTAGAAAAGTGAGGAAGTAAAGTAAGGAGATGAGAAAGAATTTAAGCTTTTAGCGTCACTAAAACTTAGAGATAAAAAGAAGTTATAAGTATTTAGAAAAGTGAGGAAGTAAAGTAAGGAGATGAGAAAGAATATAAGCTTTTAGAATTACTAAAACTTAGAGATAAAAAGAAGTTATAAGTATTTAGAAAAGTGAGGAAGTGAAGTAAGGAGATGAGAAAGAATTTAAGCTTTTAGAATTACTAAAACTTAGAGATAAAAAGAAGTTATAAGTATTTAGAAAAGTGAGGAAGTGAAGTAAGGAGATGAGAAAGAATTACAGCTTTTAGAATTACTAAAACTAGAGATAAAAAGAAGTTATAAGTATTTAGAAAAGTGAGGAAGTGAAGTAAGGAGATGAGAAAGAATTTAAGCTTTTAGAATTACTAAAACTTAAAGATAAAAAGTAAGTTATAAGTATTTAGAAAAGTGAGGAAGTGAAGTAAGGAGATGAGAAAGAATTACAGCTTTTAGAATTACTAAAACTAGAGATAAAAAGAAGTTATAAGTATTTAGAAAAGTGAGGAAGTGAAGTAAGGAGATGAGAAAGAATTTAAGCTTTTAGCGTCACTAAAACTTAGAGATAAAAAGAAGTTATAAGTATTTAGAAAAGTGAGGAAGTGAAGTAAGGAGATGAGAAAGAATTTAAGCTTTTAGAATTACTAAAACTAGAGATAAAAAGAAGTTATAAATATTTAGAAAAGTGAGGAAGTAAAGTAAGAAAAGAAGATGGAATTACAGCTTTTAGAATTTCTAAAACTAGAGATAAAAAGAAGTTATAAGTATTTAGAAAAGTGAGGAAGTGAAGTAAGGAGATGAGAAAGAATTACAGCTTTTAGAATTACTAAAACTTAAAGATAAAAAGAAGTTATAAGTATTTAGAAAAGTGAGGAAGTAAAGTAAGAAAAGAAGATGGAATTACAGCTTTTAGAATTACTAAAACTAGAGATAAAAAGAAGTTATAAGTATTTAGAAAAGTGAGGAAGTGAAGTAAGGAGATGAGAAAGAATTTAAGCTTTTAGAATTACTAAAACTTAAAGATAAAAAGAAGTTATAAGTATTTAGAAAAGTGAGGAAGTAAAGTAAGAAAAGCAGATGGAATTACAGCTTTTAGAATTACTAAAACTAGAGATAAAAAGAAGTTATAAGTATTTAGAAAAGTGAGGAAGTGAAGTAAGGAGATGAGAAAGAATTTAAGCTTTTAGAATTACTAAAACTTAGAGATAAAAAGAAGTTATAAGTATTTAGAAAAGTGAGGAAGTGAAGTAAGGAGATGAGAAAGAATTTAAGCTTTTAGCGTCACTAAAACTAGAGATAAAAAGAAGTTATAAGTATTTAGAAAAGTGAGGAAGTGAAGTAAGGAGATGAGAAAGAATTTAAGCTTTTAGAATTACTAAAACTTAGAGATAAAAAGAAGTTATAAGTATTTAGAAAAGTGAGGAAGTGAAGTAAGGAGATGAGAAATAATTTAAGCTTTTAGAATTACTAAAACTTAAAGATAAAAAGAAGTTATAAGTATTTAGAAAAGTGAGGAAGTAAAGTAAGAAAAGCAGATGGAATTACAGCTTTTAGAATTACTAAAACTAGAGATAAAAAGAAGTTATAAGTATTTAGAAAAGTGAGGAAGTAAAGTAAGGAGATGAGAAAGAATTTAAGCTTTTAGCGTCACTAAAACTTAGAGATAAAAAGAAGTTATAAGTATTAGAAAAGTGAGGAAGTAAAGTAAGAAAAGCAGATGGAATTACAGCTTTTAGAATTACTAAAACTAGAGATAAAAAGAAGTTATAAGTATTTAGAAAAGTGAGGAAGTGAAGTAAGGAGATGAGAAAGAATTTAAGCTTTTAGAATTACTAAAACTTAGAGATAAAAAGAAGTTATAAGTATTTAGAAAAGTGAGGAAGTAAAGTAAGGAGATGAGAAAGAATTTAAGCTTTTAGCGTCACTAAAACTTAAAGATAAAAAGATGTTATAAGTATTTAGAAAAGTGAGGAAGTGAAGTAAGGAGATGAGAAAGAATTTAAGCTTTTTAGCGTCACTAAAATTAGAGATAAAAAGAAGTTATAAGTATTTAGAAAAGTGAGGAAGTGAAGTAAGGAGATGAGAAAGAATTTAAGCTTTTAGCGTCACTAAAACTTAGAGATAAAAAGAAGTTATAAGTATTTAGAAAAGTGAGGAAGTGAAGTAAGAAAAGAAGATGGAATTACAGCTTTTAGAATTACTAAAACTAGAGATAAAAAGAAGTTATAAGTATTTAGAAAAGTGAGGAAGTGAAGTAAGAAAAGAAGATGGAATTACAGCTTTTAGAATTACTAAAACTAGAGATAAAAAGAAGTTATAAGTATTTAGAAAAGTGAGGAAGTGAAGTAAGGAGATGAGAAATAATTTAAGCTTTTAGAATTACTAAAACTTAAAGATAAAAAGAAGTTATAAGTATTTAGAAATAGTGAGGAAGTAAAGTAAGAAAAGAAGATGGAATTACAGCTTTTAGAATTACTAAAACTAGAGATAAAAAGAAGTTATAAGTATTTAGAAAAGTGAGGAAGTGAAGTAAGGAGATGAGAAAGAATTACAGCTTTTAGAATTACTAAAACTTAAAGATAAAAAGAAGTTATAAGTATTTAGAAAAGTGAGGAAGTGAAGTAAGAAAAGCAGATGGAATTACAGCTTTTAGAATTACTAAAACTAGAGATAAAAAGAAGTTATAAGTATTAGAAAAGTGAGGAAGTAAAGTAAGGAGATGAGAAAGAATTTAAGCTTTTAGCGTCACTAAAACTTAGAGATAAAAAGAAGTTATAAGTATTTAGAAAAGTGAGGGAAGTAAAGTAAGGAGATGAGAAAGAATTTAAGCTTTTAGAATTACTAAAACTTAGAGATAAAAAGAAGTTATAAGTATTAGAAAAGTGAGGAAGTGAAGTAAGGAGATGAGAAAGAATTTAAGCTTTTAGAATTACCTAAAACTTAGAGATAAAAAGAAGTTATAAGTATTTAGAAAAGTGAGGAAGTGAAGTAAGGAGATGAGAAAGAATTACAGCTTTTAGAATTACTAAAACTAGAGATAAAAAGAAGTTATAAGTATTTAGAAAAGTGAGGAAGTGAAGTAAGGAGATGAGAAAGAATTTAAGCTTTTAGAATTACTAAAACTAGAGATAAAAAGAAGTTATAAGTATTTAGAAAAGTGAGGAAGTGAAGTAAGAAAAGAAGATGGAATTACAGCTTTTAGAATTACTAAAACTTAAAGATAAAAAGAAGTTATAAGTATTTAGAAAAGTGAGGAAGTAAAGTAAGAAAAGCAGATTGGAATTACAGCTTTTAGAATTACTAAAACTAGAGATAAAAAGAAGTTATAAGTATTTAGAAAAGTGAGGAAGTAAAGTAAGGAGATGAGAAAGAATTTAAGCTTTTAGCGTCACTAAAACTTAGAGATAAAAAGAAGTTATAAGTATTTAGAAAAGTGAGGAAGTAAAGTAAGAAAAGCAGATGGAATTACAGCTTTTAGAATTACTAAAACTAGAGATAAAAAGAAGTTATAAGTATTTAGAAAAGTGAGGAAGTGAAGTAAGGAGATGAGAAAGAATTACAGCTTTTAGAATTACTAAAACTTAAAGATAAAAAGAAGTTATAAGTATTTAGAAAAGTGAGGAAGTAAAGTAAGAAAAGAAGATGAATTACAGCTTTTAGAATTACTAAAACTAGAGATAAAAAGAAGTTATAAGTATTTAGAAAAGTGAGGAAGTGAAGTAAGGAGATGAGAAAGAATTTAAGCTTTTAGAATTACTAAAACTAGAGATAAAAAGAAGTTATAAGTATTTAGAAAAGTGAGGAAGTGAAGTAAGGAGATGAGAAAGAATTACAGCTTTTAGAATTACTAAAACTTAAAGATAAAAAGAAGTTATAAGTATTTAGAAAAGTGAAGAAGTAAAGTAAGAAAAGCAGATGGAATCTCAGCTTTTAGAATTACTAAAACTAGAGATAAAAAGAAGTTATAAGTATTTAGAAAAGTGAGGAAGTGAAGTAAGGAGATGAGAAAGAATTTAAGCTTTTAGCGTCACTAAAACTAGAGATAAAAAGAAGTTATAAGTATTTAGAAAGTGAGGAAGTAAAGTAAGGAGATGAGAAAGAATTACAGCTTTTAGAATTACTAAAACTTAGAGATAAAAGAAGTTATAAGTATTTAGAAAAGTGAGGAAGTGAAGTAAGGAGATGAGAAAGAATTTAAGCTTTTAGCGTCACTAAAACTTAGAGATAAAAAGAAGTTATAAGTATTTAGAAAAGTGAGGAAGTAAAGTAAGAAAAGCAGATGGAATTACAGCTTTTAGAATTACTAAAACTAGAGATAAAAAAGAAGTTATAAGTATTTAGAAAAGTGAGGAAGTAAAGTAAGAAAAGAAGATGGAATTACCGCTTTTAGAATTACTAAAACTTAAAGATAAAAAGAAGTTATAAGTATTTAGAAAAGTGAGGAAGTGAAGTAAGGAGATGAGAAAGAATTACAGCTTTTAGAATTACTAAAACTAGAGATAAAAAGAAGTTATAAGTATTTAGAAAAGTGAGGAAGTGAAGTAAGGAGATGAGAAAGAATTTAAGCTTTTAGCGTCACTAAACTTAGAGATAAAAAGAAGTTATAAGTATTTAGAAAAGTGAGGAAGTGAAGTAAGGAGATGAGAAAGAATTTAAGCTTTTAGAATTACTAAAACTAGAGATAAAAAGAAGTTATAAATATTTAGAAAAGTGAGGAAGTAAAGTAAGAAAAGAAGATGGAATTAACAGCTTTTAGAATTTCTAAAACTAGAGATAAAAAGAAGTTATAAGTATTTAGAAAAGTGAGGAAGTAAAGTAAGGAGATGAGAAAGAATTTAAGCTTTTAGCGTCACTAAAACTTAGAGATAAAAAGAAGTTTATAAGTATTTAGAAAAGTGAGGAAGTAAAGTAAGGAGATGAGAAAGAATTTAAGCTTTTAGAATTACTAAAACTTAGAGATAAAAAGAAGTTATAAGTATTTAGAAAAGTGAGGAAGTGAAGTAAGGAGATGAGAAAGAATTTAAGCTTTTTAGAATTACTAAAACTTAGAGATAAAAAGAAGTTATAAGTATTTAGAAAAGTGAGGAAGTGAAGTAAGGAGATGAGAAAGAATTACAGCTTTTAGAATTACTAAAACTAGAGATAAAAAGAAGTTATAAGTATTTAGAAAAGTGAGGAAGTGAAGTAAGGAGATGAGAAAGAATTTAAGCTTTTAGAATTACTAAAACTTAGAGATAAAAAGAAGTTATAAGTATTTAGAAAAGTGAGGAAGTGAAGTAAGGAGATGAGAAAGAATTTAAGCTTTTAGAATTACTAAAACTAGAGATAAAAAGAAGTTATAAGTATTTAGAAAAGTGAGGAAGTAAAGTAAGGAGATGAGAAAGAATTACAGCTTTTAGAATTACTAAAACTTAAAGATAAAAAGAAGTTATAAGTATTTAGAAAAGTGAGGAAGTGAAGTAAGGAGATGAGAAAAAATTACAGCTTTTAGAATTACTAAAACTTAAAGATAAAAAGAAGTTATAAGTATTTAGAAAAGTGAGGAAGTGAAGTAAGGAGATGAGAAAGAATTTAAGCTTTTAGCGTCACTAAAACTTAAAGATAAAAAGATGTTATAAGTATTTAGAAAAGTGAGGAAGTGAAGTAAGGAGATGAGAAAGAATTTAAGCTTTTAGAATTACTAAAACTTAGAGATAAAAGAAGTTATAAGTATTTAGAAAAGTGAGGAAGTGAAGTAAGGAGATGAGAAAGAATTTAAGCTTTTAGCGTCACTAAAACTTAGAGATAAAAAGAAGTTATAAGTATTTAGAAAAGTGAGGAAGTAAAGTAAGAAAAGCAGATGGAATTACAGCTTTTAGAATTACTAAAACTAGAGATAAAAAGAAGTTATAAGTATTTAGAAAAGTGAGGAAGTGAAGTAAGGAGATGAGAAAGAATTACAGCTTTTAGAATTACTAAAACTAGAGATAAAAAGAAGTTATAAGTATTTAGAAAAGTGAGGAAGTGAAGTAAGGAGATGAGAAAGAATTACAGCTTTTAGAATTACTAAAACTTAAAGATAAAAAGAAGTTATAAGTATTTAGAAAAGTGAGGAAGTGAAGTAAGGAGATGAGAAAGAATTACAGCTTTTAGAATTACTAAAACTAGAGATAAAAAGAAGTTATAAGTATTTAGAAAAGTGAGGAAGTGAAGTAAGGAGATGAGAAAGAATTACAGCTTTTAGAATTACTAAAACTTAAAGATAAAAAGAAGTTATAAGTATTTAGAAAAGTGAAGAAGTAAAGTAAGAAAAGCAGATGGAATCTCAGCTTTTAGAATTACTAAAACTAGAGATAAAAAGAAGTTATAAGTATTTAGAAAAGTGAGGAAGTGAAGTAAGGAGATGAGAAAGAATTTAAGCTTTTAGAATTACTAAAACTTAAAGATAAAAAGAAGTTATAAGTATTTAGAAAAGTGAGGAAGTAAAGTAAGAAAAGCAGATGGAATTACAGCTTTTAGAATTACTAAAACTAGAGATAAAAAGAAGTTATAAGTATTTAGAAAAGTGAGGAAGTGAAGTAAGGAGATGAGAAAGAATTTAAGCTTTTAGAATTACTAAAACTTAAAGATAAAAAGAAGTTATAAGTATTTAGAAAAGTGAGGAAGTAAAGTAAGAAAAGCAGATGGAATTACAGCTTTTAGAATTACTAAAACTAGAGATAAAAAGAAGTTATAAGTATTTAGAAAAGTGAGGAAGTGAAGTAAGGAGATGAGAAAGAATTACAGCTTTTAGAATTACATAAAACTTAAAGATAAAAAGAAGTTATAAGTATTTAGAAAAGTGAGGAAGTAAAGTAAGAAAAGCAGATGGAATTACAGCTTTTAGAATTACTAAAACTAGAGATAAAAAGAAGTTATAAGTATTTAGAAAAGTGAGGAAGTGAAGTAAGGAGATGAGAAAGAATTTAAGCTTTTAGCGTCACTAAAACTTAAAGATAAAAAGATGTTATAAGTATTTAGAAAAGTGAGGAAGTAAAGTAAGGAGATGAGAAAGAATTTAAGCTTTTAGAATTACTAAAACTAGAGATAAAAAGAAGTTATAAGTATTTAGAAAAGTGAGGAAGTAAAGTAAGAAAAGCAGATGGAATTACAGCTTTTAGAATTACTAAAACTAGAGATAAAAAGAAGTTATAAGTATTTAGAAAAGTGAGGAAGTGAAGTAAGAAAAGAAGATGGAATTACAGCTTTTAGAATTACTAAAACTAGAGATAAAAAGAAGTTATAAGTATTTAGAAAAGTGAGGAAGTGAAGTAAGGAGATGAGAAAGAATTACAGCTTTTAGAATTACTAAAACTTAAAGATAAAAAGAAGTTATAAGTATTTAGAAAAGTGAGGAAGTAAAGTAAGAAAAGCAGATGGAATTACAGCTTTTAGAATTACTAAAACTAGAGATAAAAAGAAGTTATAAGTATTTAGAAAAGTGAGGAAGTGAAGTAAGGAGATGAGAAAGAATTTAAGCTTTTAGCGTCACTAAAACTAGAGATAAAAAGAAGTTATAAGTATTTAGAAAAGTGAGGAAGTGAAGTAAGGAGATGAGAAAGAATTTAAGCTTTTAGCGTCACTAAAACTAGAGATAAAAAGAAGTTATAAGTATTTAGAAAAGTGAGGAAGTGAAGTAAGGAGATGAGAAAGAATTTAAGCTTTTAGCGTCACTAAAACTTAAAGATAAAAAGAAGTTATAAGTATTTAGAAAAGTGAGGAAGTGAAGTAAGGAGATGAGAAAGAATTTAAGCTTTTAGCGTCACTAAAACTTAAAGATAAAAAGATGTTATAAGTATTTAGAAAAGTGAGGAAGTGAAGTAAGGAGATGAGAAAGAATTTAAGCTTTTAGAATTACTAAAACTTAGAGATAAAAGAAGTTATAAGTATTTAGAAAAGTGAGGAAGTGAAGTAAGGAGATGAGAAAGAATTTAAGCTTTTAGCGTCACTAAAACTTAGAGATAAAAAGAAGTTATAAGTATTTAGAAAAGTGAGGAAGTAAAGTAAGAAAAGCAGATGGAATTACAGCTTTTAGAATTACTAAAACTAGAGATAAAAAGAAGTTATAAGTATTTAGAAAAGTGAGGAAGTGAAGTAAGGAGATGAGAAAGAATTACAGCTTTTAGAATTACTAAAACTTAAAGATAAAAAGAAGTTATAAGTATTTAGAAAAGTGAGGAAGTAAAGTAAGAAAAGCAGATGGAATTTAAGCTTTTAGAATTACTAAAACTAGAGATAAAAAGAAGTTACAGTATTTTGAAAAGTGAGGAAGTGAAGTAAGGAGATGAGAAAGAATTACAGCTTTTAGAATTACTAAAACTAGAGATAAAAAGAAGTTATAAGTATTTAGAAAAGTGAGGAAGTGAAGTAAGGAGATGAGAAAGAATTTAAGCTTTTAGAATTACTAAAACTTAAAGATAAAAAGAAGTTATAAGTATTTAGAAAAGTGAAGAAGTAAAGTAAGAAAAGCAGATGGAATCTCAGCTTTTAGAATTACTAAAACTAGAGATAAAAAGAAGTTATAAGTATTTAGAAAAGTGAGGAAGTGAAGTAAGGAGATGAGAAAGAATTTAAGCTTTTAGAATTACTAAAACTTAAAGATAAAAAGAAGTTATAAGTATTTAGAAAAGTGAGGAAGTAAAGTAAGAAAAGCAGATGGAATTACAGCTTTTAGAATTACTAAAACTAGAGATAAAAAGAAGTTATAAGTATTTAGAAAAGTGAGGAAGTGAAGTAAGGAGATGAGAAAGAATTACAGCTTTTAGAATTACTAAAACTTAAAGATAAAAAGAAGTTATAAGTATTTAGAAAAGTGAGGAAGTAAAGTAAGAAAAGCAGATGGAATCTCAGCTTTTAGAATTACTAAAACTAGAGATAAAAAGAAGTTATAAGTATTTAGAAAAGTGAGGAAGTGAAGTAAGGAGATGAGAAAGAATTTAAGCTTTTAGCGTCACTAAAACTTAAAGATAAAAAGATGTTATAAGTATTTAGAAAAGTGAGGAAGTAAAGTAAGGAGATGAGAAAGAATTTAAGCTTTTAGAATTACTAAAACTAGAGATAAAAAGAAGTTATAAGTATTTAGAAAAGTGAGGAAGTAAAGTAAGGAGATGAGAAAGAATTACAGCTTTTAGCGTCACTAAAACTAGAGATAAAAAGAAGTTATAAGTATTTAGAAAAGTGAGGAAGTAAAGTAAGGAGATGAGAAAGAATTTAAGCTTTTAGAATTACTAAAACTTAGAGATAAAAAGAAGTTATAAGTATTTAGAAAAGTGAGGAAGTGAAGTAAGAAAAGAAGATGGAATTACAGCTTTTAGAATTACTAAAACTAGAGATAAAAAGAAGTTATAAGTATTTAGAAAAGTGAGGAAGTGAAGTAAGAAAAGAAGATGGAATTACAGCTTTTAGAATTACTAAAACTAGAGATAAAAAGAAGTTATAAGTATTTAGAAAAGTGAGGAAGTGAAGTAAGGAGATGAGAAAGAATTACAGCTTTTAGAATTACTAAAACTTAAAGATAAAAAGAAGTTATAAGTATTTAGAAAAGTGAGGAAGTAAAGTAAGAAAAGCAGATGGAATTACAGCTTTTAGAATTACTAAAACTAGAGATAAAAAGAAGTTATAAGTATTTAGAAAAGTGAGGAAGTGAAGTAAGGAGATGAGAAAGAATTTAAGCTTTTAGCGTCACTAAAACTAGAGATAAAAAGAAGTTATAAGTATTTAGAAAAGTGAGGAAGTGAAGTAAGGAGATGAGAAAGAATTTAAGCTTTTAGAATTACTAAAACTTAAAGATAAAAAGAAGTTATAAGTATTTAGAAAAGTGAGGAAGTAAAGTAAGAAAAGCAGATGGAATTACAGCTTTTAGAATTACTAAAACTAGAGATAAAAAGAAGTTATAAGTATTTAGAAAAGTGAGGAAGTGAAGTAAGGAGATGAGAAAGAATTACAGCTTTTAGAATTACTAAAACTTAAAGATAAAAAGAAGTTATAAGTATTTAGAAAAGTGAGGAAGTAAAGTAAGAAAAGCAGATGGAATTACAGCTTTTAGAATTACTAAAACTAGAGATAAAAAGAAGTTATAAGTATTTAGAAAAGTGAGGAAGTGAAGTAAGGAGATGAGAAAGAATTTAAGCTTTTAGCGTCACTAAAACTTAAAGATAAAAAGATGTTATAAGTATTTAGAAAAGTGAGGAAGTAAAGTAAGGAGATGAGAAAGAATTTAAGCTTTTAGAATTACTAAAACTAGAGATAAAAAGAAGTTATAAGTATTTAGAAAAGTGAAGAAGTAAAGTAAGAAAAGCAGATGGAATTACAGCTTTTAGAATTACTAAAACTAGAGATAAAAAGAAGTTATAAGTATTTAGAAAAGTGAGGAAGTGAAGTAAGAAAAGAAGATGGAATTACAGCTTTTAGAATTACTAAAACTAGAGATAAAAAGAAGTTATAAGTATTTAGAAAAGTGAGGAAGTGAAGTAAGGAGATGAGAAAGAATTACAGCTTTTAGAATTACTAAAACTTAAAGATAAAAAGAAGTTATAAGTATTTAGAAAAGTGAGGAAGTAAAGTAAGAAAAGCAGATGGAATTACAGCTTTTAGAATTACTAAAACTAGAGATAAAAAGAAGTTATAAGTATTTAGAAAAGTGAGGAAGTGAAGTAAGGAGATGAGAAAGAATTTAAGCTTTTAGCGTCACTAAAACTAGAGATAAAAAGAAGTTATAAGTATTTAGAAAAGTGAGGAAGTGAAGTAAGGAGATGAGAAAGAATTTAAGCTTTTAGCGTCACTAAAACTAGAGATAAAAAGAAGTTATAAGTATTTAGAAAAGTGAGGAAGTGAAGTAAGGAGATGAGAAAGAATTTAAGCTTTTAGCGTCACTAAAACTTAAAGATAAAAAGAAGTTATAAGTATTTAGAAAAGTGAGGAAGTGAAGTAAGGAGATGAGAAAGAATTTAAGCTTTTAGCGTCACTAAAACTTAAAGATAAAAAGATGTTATAAGTATTTAGAAAAGTGAGGAAGTGAAGTAAGGAGATGAGAAAGAATTTAAGCTTTTAGAATTACTAAAACTTAGAGATAAAAGAAGTTATAAGTATTTAGAAAAGTGAGGAAGTGAAGTAAGGAGATGAGAAAGAATTTAAGCTTTTAGCGTCACTAAAACTTAGAGATAAAAAGAAGTTATAAGTATTTAGAAAAGTGAGGAAGTAAAGTAAGAAAAGCAGATGGAATTACAGCTTTTAGAATTACTAAAACTAGAGATAAAAAGAAGTTATAAGTATTTAGAAAAGTGAGGAAGTGAAGTAAGGAGATGAGAAAGAATTACAGCTTTTAGAATTACTAAAACTTAAAGATAAAAAGAAGTTATAAGTATTTAGAAAAGTGAGGAAGTAAAGTAAGAAAAGCAGATGGAATTTAAGCTTTTAGAATTACTAAAACTAGAGATAAAAAGAAGTTACAGTATTTTGAAAAGTGAGGAAGTGAAGTAAGGAGATGAGAAAGAATTACAGCTTTTAGAATTACTAAAACTAGAGATAAAAAGAAGTTATAAGTATTTAGAAAAGTGAGGAAGTGAAGTAAGGAGATGAGAAAGAATTTAAGCTTTTAGAATTACTAAAACTTAAAGATAAAAAGAAGTTATAAGTATTTAGAAAAGTGAAGAAGTAAAGTAAGAAAAGCAGATGGAATCTCAGCTTTTAGAATTACTAAAACTAGAGATAAAAAGAAGTTATAAGTATTTAGAAAAGTGAGGAAGTGAAGTAAGGAGATGAGAAAGAATTTAAGCTTTTAGAATTACTAAAACTTAAAGATAAAAAGAAGTTATAAGTATTTAGAAAAGTGAGGAAGTAAAGTAAGAAAAGCAGATGGAATTACAGCTTTTAGAATTACTAAAACTAGAGATAAAAAGAAGTTATAAGTATTTAGAAAAGTGAGGAAGTGAAGTAAGGAGATGAGAAAGAATTACAGCTTTTAGAATTACTAAAACTTAAAGATAAAAAGAAGTTATAAGTATTTAGAAAAGTGAGGAAGTAAAGTAAGAAAAGCAGATGGAATCTCAGCTTTTAGAATTACTAAAACTAGAGATAAAAAGAAGTTATAAGTATTTAGAAAAGTGAGGAAGTGAAGTAAGGAGATGAGAAAGAATTTAAGCTTTTAGCGTCACTAAAACTTAAAGATAAAAAGATGTTATAAGTATTTAGAAAAGTGAGGAAGTAAAGTAAGGAGATGAGAAAGAATTTAAGCTTTTAGAATTACTAAAACTAGAGATAAAAAGAAGTTATAAGTATTTAGAAAAGTGAGGAAGTAAAGTAAGGAGATGAGAAAGAATTACAGCTTTTAGCGTCACTAAAACTAGAGATAAAAAGAAGTTATAAGTATTTAGAAAAGTGAGGAAGTAAAGTAAGGAGATGAGAAAGAATTTAAGCTTTTAGAATTACTAAAACTTAGAGATAAAAAGAAGTTATAAGTATTTAGAAAAGTGAGGAAGTGAAGTAAGAAAAGAAGATGGAATTACAGCTTTTAGAATTACTAAAACTAGAGATAAAAAGAAGTTATAAGTATTTAGAAAAGTGAGGAAGTGAAGTAAGAAAAGAAGATGGAATTACAGCTTTTAGAATTACTAAAACTAGAGATAAAAAGAAGTTATAAGTATTTAGAAAAGTGAGGAAGTGAAGTAAGGAGATGAGAAAGAATTACAGCTTTTAGAATTACTAAAACTTAAAGATAAAAAGAAGTTATAAGTATTTAGAAAAGTGAGGAAGTAAAGTAAGAAAAGCAGATGGAATTACAGCTTTTAGAATTACTAAAACTAGAGATAAAAAGAAGTTATAAGTATTTAGAAAAGTGAGGAAGTGAAGTAAGGAGATGAGAAAGAATTTAAGCTTTTAGCGTCACTAAAACTAGAGATAAAAAGAAGTTATAAGTATTTAGAAAAGTGAGGAAGTGAAGTAAGGAGATGAGAAAGAATTTAAGCTTTTAGCGTCACTAAAACTAGAGATAAAAAGAAGTTATAAGTATTTAGAAAAGTGAGGAAGTGAAGTAAGGAGATGAGAAAGAATTACAGCTTTTAGAATTACTAAAACTAGAGATAAAAAGAAGTTATAAGTATTTAGAAAAGTGAGGAAGTAAAGTAAGAAAAGCAGATGGAATTACAGCTTTTAGAATTACTAAAACTAGAGATAAAAAGAAGTTATAAGTATTTAGAAAAGTGAGGAAGTGAAGTAAGGAGATGAGAAAGAATTACAGCTTTTAGAATTACTAAAACTTAAAGATAAAAAGATGTTATAAGTATTTAGAAAAGTGAGGAAGTGAAGTAAGGAGATGAGAAAGAATTTAAGCTTTTAGAATTACTAAAACTTAAAGATAAAAAGAAGTTATAAGTATTTAGAAAAGTGAAGAAGTAAAGTAAGAAAAGCAGATGGAATCTCAGCTTTTAGAATTACTAAAACTAGAGATAAAAAGAAGTTATAAGTATTTAGAAAAGTGAGGAAGTGAAGTAAGGAGATGAGAAAGAATTACAGCTTTTAGAATTACTAAAACTTAAAGATAAAAAGAAGTTATAAGTATTTAGAAAAGTGAGGAAGTAAAGTAAGAAAAGCAGATGGAATTACAGCTTTTAGAATTACTAAAACTAGAGATAAAAAGAAGTTATAAGTATTTAGAAAAGTGAGGAAGTGAAGTAAGGAGATGAGAAAGAATTACAGCTTTTAGAATTACTAAAACTTAAAGATAAAAAGAAGTTATAAGTATTTAGAAAAGTGAGGAAGTAAAGTAAGAAAAGCAGATGGAATCTCAGCTTTTAGAATTACTAAAACTAGAGATAAAAAGAAGTTATAAGTATTTAGAAAAGTGAGGAAGTGAAGTAAGGAGATGAGAAAGAATTTAAGCTTTTAGCGTCACTAAAACTTAAAGATAAAAAGATGTTATAAGTATTTAGAAAAGTGAGGAAGTAAAGTAAGGAGATGAGAAAGAATTTAAGCTTTTAGAATTACTAAAACTAGAGATAAAAAGAAGTTATAAGTATTTAGAAAAGTGAGGAAGTGAAGTAAGGAGATGAGAAAGAATTACAGCTTTTAGCGTCACTAAAACTAGAGATAAAAAGAAGTTATAAGTATTTAGAAAAGTGAGGAAGTGAAGTAAGGAGATGAGAAAGAATTTAAGCTTTTAGAATTACTAAAACTTAGAGATAAAAAGAAGTTATAAGTATTTAGAAAAGTGAGGAAGTGAAGTAAGAAAAGAAGATGGAATTACAGCTTTTAGAATTACTAAAACTAGAGATAAAAAGAAGTTATAAGTATTTAGAAAAGTGAGGAAGTGAAGTAAGGAGATGAGAAAGAATTTAAGCTTTTAGAATTACTAAAACTAGAGATAAAAAGAAGTTATAAGTATTTAGAAAAGTGAGGAAGTGAAGTAAGGAGATGAGAAAGAATTTAAGCTTTTAGCGTCACTAAAACTAGAGATAAAAAGAAGTTATAAGTATTTAGAAAAGTGAGGAAGTGAAGTAAGGAGATGAGAAAGAATTTAAGCTTTTAGAATTACTAAAACTTAAAGATAAAAAGAAGTTATAAGTATTTAGAAAAGTGAGGAAGTGAAGTAAGAAAAGAAGATGGAATTACAGCTTTTAGAATTACTAAAACTAGAGATAAAAAGAAGTTATAAGTATTTAGAAAAGTGAGGAAGTGAAGTAAGAAAAGAAGATGGAATTACAGCTTTTAGAATTACTAAAACTAGAGATAAAAAGAAGTTATAAGTATTTAGAAAAGTGAGGAAGTGAAGTAAGGAGATGAGAAAGAATTACAGCTTTTAGAATTACTAAAACTAGAGATAAAAAGAAGTTATAAGTATTTAGAAAAGTGAGGAAGTAAAGTAAGGAGATGAGAAAGAATTTAAGCTTTTAGCGTCACTAAAACTTAAAGATAAAAAGAAGTTATAAGTATTTAGAAAAGTGAGGAAGTGAAGTAAGAAAAGCAGATGGAATTACAGCTTTTAGAATTACTAAAACTAGAGATAAAAAGAAGTTATAAGCATTTAGAAAAGTGAGGAAGTGAAGTAAGGAGATGAGAAAGAATTTAAGCTTTTAGCGTCACTAAAACTAGAGATAAAAAGAAGTTATAAGTATTTAGAAAAGTGAGGAAGTGAAGTAAGGAGATGAGAAAGAATTTAAGCTTTTAGCGTCACTAAAACTAGAGATAAAAAGAAGTTATAAGTATTTAGAAAAGTGAGGAAGTGAAGTAAGGAGATGAGAAAGAATTACAGCTTTTAGAATTACTAAAACTTAAAGATAAAAAGAAGTTATAAGTATTTAGAAAAGTGAGGAAGTGAAGTAAGAAAAGCAGATGGAATTACAGCTTTTAGAATTACTAAAACTAGAGATAAAAAGAAGTTATAAGTATTTAGAAAAGTGAGGAAGTGTAGTAAGGAGATGAGAAAGAATTTAAGCTTTTAGCGTCACTAAAACTTAAAGATAAAAAGATGTTATAAGTATTTAGAAAAGTGAGGAAGTGAAGTAAGGAGATGAGAAAGAATTTAAGCTTTTAGAATTACTAAAACTTAGAGATAAAAGAAGTTATAAGTATTTAGAAAAGTGAGGAAGTGTAGTAAGGAGATGAGAAAGAATTTAAGCTTTTAGCGTCACTAAAACTTAGAGATAAAAAGAAGTTATAAGTATTTAGAAAAGTGAGGAAGTAAAGTAAGAAAAGCAGATGGAATTACAGCTTTTAGAATTACTAAAACTAGAGATAAAAAGAAGTTATAAGTATTTAGAAAAGTGAGGAAGTGAAGTAAGGAGATGAGAAAGAATTTAAGCTTTTAGCGTCACTAAAACTAGAGATAAAAAGAAGTTATAAGTATTTAGAAAAGTGAGGAAGTAAAGTAAGAAAAGCAGATGGAATTACAGCTTTTAGAATTACTAAAACTAGAGATAAAAAGAAGTTACAGTATTTAGAAAAGTGAGGAAGTGAAGTAAGGAGATGAGAAAGAATTACAGCTTTTAGAATTACTAAAACTAGAGATAAAAAGAAGTTATAAGTATTTAGAAAAGTGAGGAAGTAAAGTAAGGAGATGAGAAAGAATTTAAGCTTTTAGCGTCACTAAAACTAGAGATAAAAAGAAGTTATAAGTATTTAGAAAAGTGAGGAAGTGAAGTAAGGAGATGAGAAGAATTTAAGCTTTTAGAATTACTAAAACTTAAAGATAAAAAGAAGTTATAAGTATTTAGAAAAGTGAAGAAGTAAAGTAAGAAAAGCAGATGGAATCTCAGCTTTTAGAATTACTAAAACTAGAGATAAAAAGAAGTTATAAGTATTTAGAAAAGTGAGGAAGTGAAGTAAGAAAAGAAGATGGAATTACAGCTTTTAGAATTACTAAAACTAGAGATAAAAAGAAGTTATAAGTATTTAGAAAAGTGAGGAAGTGAAGTAAGGAGATGAGAAAGAATTACAGCTTTTAGAATTACTAAAACTTAAAGATAAAAAGAAGTTATAAGTATTTAGAAAAGTGAGGAAGTGAAGTAAGAAAAGCAGATGGAATTACAGCTTTTAGAATTACTAAAACTAGAGATAAAAAGAAGTTATAAGTATTTAGAAAAGTGAGGAAGTGAAGTAAGGAGATGAGAAAGAATTACAGCTTTTAGCGTCACTAAAACTAGAGATAAAAAGAAGTTATAAGTATTTAGAAAAGTGAGGAAGTGAAGTAAGGAGATGAGAAAGAATTTAAGCTTTTAGAATTACTAAAACTTAGAGATAAAAAGAAGTTATAAGTATTTAGAAAAGTGAGGAAGTGAAGTAAGAAAAGAAGATGGAATTACAGCTTTTAGAATTACTAAAACTAGAGATAAAAAGAAGTTATAAGTATTTAGAAAAGTGAGGAAGTGAAGTAAGGAGATGAGAAAGAATTTAAGCTTTTAGAATTACTAAAACTAGAGATAAAAAGAAGTTATAAGTATTTAGAAAAGTGAGGAAGTGAAGTAAGGAGATGAGAAAGAATTTAAGCTTTTAGCGTCACTAAAACTAGAGATAAAAAGAAGTTATAAGTATTTAGAAAAGTGAGGAAGTGAAGTAAGGAGATGAGAAAGAATTTAAGCTTTTAGAATTACTAAAACTTAAAGATAAAAAGAAGTTATAAGTATTTAGAAAAGTGAGGAAGTGAAGTAAGAAAAGAAGATGGAATTACAGCTTTTAGAATTACTAAAACTAGAGATAAAAAGAAGTTATAAGTATTTAGAAAAGTGAGGAAGTGAAGTAAGAAAAGAAGATGGAATTACAGCTTTTAGAATTACTAAAACTAGAGATAAAAAGAAGTTATAAGTATTTAGAAAAGTGAGGAAGTGAAGTAAGGAGATGAGAAAGAATTACAGCTTTTAGAATTACTAAAACTAGAGATAAAAAGAAGTTATAAGTATTTAGAAAAGTGAGGAAGTAAAGTAAGGAGATGAGAAAGAATTTAAGCTTTTAGCGTCACTAAAACTTAAAGATAAAAAGAAGTTATAAGTATTTAGAAAAGTGAGGAAGTGAAGTAAGAAAAGCAGATGGAATTACAGCTTTTAGAATTACTAAAACTAGAGATAAAAAGAAGTTATAAGCATTTAGAAAAGTGAGGAAGTGAAGTAAGGAGATGAGAAAGAATTTAAGCTTTTAGCGTCACTAAAACTAGAGATAAAAAGAAGTTATAAGTATTTAGAAAAGTGAGGAAGTGAAGTAAGGAGATGAGAAAGAATTTAAGCTTTTAGCGTCACTAAAACTAGAGATAAAAAGAAGTTATAAGTATTTAGAAAAGTGAGGAAGTGAAGTAAGGAGATGAGAAAGAATTACAGCTTTTAGAATTACTAAAACTTAAAGATAAAAAGAAGTTATAAGTATTTAGAAAAGTGAGGAAGTGAAGTAAGAAAAGCAGATGGAATTACAGCTTTTAGAATTACTAAAACTAGAGATAAAAAGAAGTTATAAGTATTTAGAAAAGTGAGGAAGTGTAGTAAGGAGATGAGAAAGAATTTAAGCTTTTAGCGTCACTAAAACTTAAAGATAAAAAGATGTTATAAGTATTTAGAAAAGTGAGGAAGTGAAGTAAGGAGATGAGAAAGAATTTAAGCTTTTAGAATTACTAAAACTTAGAGATAAAAGAAGTTATAAGTATTTAGAAAAGTGAGGAAGTGTAGTAAGGAGATGAGAAAGAATTTAAGCTTTTAGCGTCACTAAAACTTAGAGATAAAAAGAAGTTATAAGTATTTAGAAAAGTGAGGAAGTAAAGTAAGAAAAGCAGATGGAATTACAGCTTTTAGAATTACTAAAACTAGAGATAAAAAGAAGTTATAAGTATTTAGAAAAGTGAGGAAGTGAAGTAAGGAGATGAGAAAGAATTTAAGCTTTTAGCGTCACTAAAACTAGAGATAAAAAGAAGTTATAAGTATTTAGAAAAGTGAGGAAGTAAAGTAAGAAAAGCAGATGGAATTACAGCTTTTAGAATTACTAAAACTAGAGATAAAAAGAAGTTACAGTATTTAGAAAAGTGAGGAAGTGAAGTAAGGAGATGAGAAAGAATTACAGCTTTTAGAATTACTAAAACTAGAGATAAAAAGAAGTTATAAGTATTTAGAAAAGTGAGGAAGTAAAGTAAGGAGATGAGAAAGAATTTAAGCTTTTAGCGTCACTAAAACTAGAGATAAAAAGAAGTTATAAGTATTTAGAAAAGTGAGGAAGTGAAGTAAGGAGATGAGAAAGAATTTAAGCTTTTAGAATTACTAAAACTTAGAGATAAAAAGAAGTTATAAGTATTTAGAAAAGTGAGGAAGTGAAGTAAGAAAAGAAGATGGAATTACAGCTTTTAGAATTACTAAAACTAGAGATAAAAAGAAGTTATAAGTATTTAGAAAAGTGAGGAAGTGAAGTAAGAAAAGAAGATGGAATTACAGCTTTTAGAATTACTAAAACTAGAGATAAAAAGAAGTTATAAGTATTTAGAAAAGTGAGGAAGTGAAGTAAGGAGATGAGAAAGAATTACAGCTTTTAGAATTACTAAAACTTAAAGATAAAAAGAAGTTATAAGTATTTAGAAAAGTGAGGAAGTGAAGTAAGAAAAGCAGATGGAATTACAGCTTTTAGAATTACTAAAACTAGAGATAAAAAGAAGTTATAAGTATTTAGAAAAGTGAGGAAGTGAAGTAAGGAGATGAGAAAGAATTTAAGCTTTTAGCGTCACTAAAACTAGAGATAAAAAGAAGTTATAAGTATTTAGAAAAGTGAGGAAGTGAAGTAAGGAGATGAGAAAGAATTTAAGCTTTTAGCGTCACTAAAACTTAAAGATAAAAAGAAGTTATAAGTATTTAGAAAAGTGAGGAAGTGAAGTAAGGAGATGAGAAAGAATTTAAGCTTTTAGCGTCACTAAAACTTAGAGATAAAAAGAAGTTATAAGTATTTAGAAAAGTGAGGAAGTAAAGTAAGAAAAGCAGATGGAATTACAGCTTTTAGAATTACTAAAACTAGAGATAAAAAGAAGTTATAAGTATTTAGAAAAGTGAGGAAGTGAAGTAAGGAGATGAGAAAGAATTACAGCTTTTAGAATTACTAAAACTTAAAGATAAAAAGAAGTTATAAGTATTTAGAAAAGTGAGGAAGTAAAGTAAGAAAAGCAGATGGAATTACAGCTTTTAGAATTACTAAAACTAGAGATAAAAAGAAGTTACAGTATTTAGAAAAGTGAGGAAGTGAAGTAAGGAGATGAGAAAGAATTACAGCTTTTAGAATTACTAAAACTAGAGATAAAAAGAAGTTATAAGTATTTAGAAAAGTGAGGAAGTAAAGTAAGGAGATGAGAAAGAATTACAGCTTTTAGCGTCACTAAAACTAGAGATAAAAAGAAGTTATAAGTATTTAGAAAAGTGAGGAAGTGAAGTAAGGAGATGAGAAAGAATTTAAGCTTTTAGAATTACTAAAACTTAGAGATAAAAAGAAGTTATAAGTATTTAGAAAAGTGAGGAAGTGAAGTAAGAAAAGAAGATGGAATTACAGCTTTTAGAATTACTAAAACTAGAGATAAAAAGAAGTTATAAGTATTTAGAAAAGTGAGGAAGTGAAGTAAGAAAAGAAGATGGAATTACAGCTTTTAGAATTACTAAAACTAGAGATAAAAAGAAGTTATAAGTATTTAGAAAAGTGAGGAAGTGAAGTAAGGAGATGAGAAAGAATTACAGCTTTTAGAATTACTAAAACTTAAAGATAAAAAGAAGTTATAAGTATTTAGAAAAGTGAGGAAGTAAAGTAAGAAAAGCAGATGGAATTACAGCTTTTAGAATTACTAAAACTAGAGATAAAAAGAAGTTATAAGTATTTAGAAAAGTGAGGAAGTGAAGTAAGGAGATGAGAAAGAATTTAAGCTTTTAGCGTCACTAAAACTAGAGATAAAAAGAAGTTATAAGTATTTAGAAAAGTGAGGAAGTGAAGTAAGGAGATGAGAAAGAATTTAAGCTTTTAGCGTCACTAAAACTAGAGATAAAAAGAAGTTATAAGTATTTAGAAAAGTGAGGAAGTGAAGTAAGGAGATGAGAAAGAATTACAGCTTTTAGAATTACTAAAACTTAAAGATAAAAAGAAGTTATAAGTATTTAGAAAAGTGAGGAAGTAAAGTAAGGAGATGAGAAAGAATTACAGCTTTTAGAATTACTAAAACTAGAGATAAAAAGAAGTTATAAGTATTTAGAAAAGTGAGGAAGTGAAGTAAGGAGATGAGAAAGAATTTAAGCTTTTAGCGTCACTAAAACTAGAGATAAAAAGAAGTTATAAGTATTTAGAAAAGTGAGGAAGTGAAGTAAGGAGATGAGAAAGAATTTAAGCTTTTAGCGTCACTAAAACTAGAGATAAAAAGAAGTTATAAGTATTTAGAAAAGTGAGGAAGTGAAGTAAGGAGATGAGAAAGAATTACAGCTTTTAGAATTACTAAAACTTAAAGATAAAAAGAAGTTATAAGTATTTAGAAAAGTGAGGAAGTGAAGTAAGGAGATGAGAAAGAATTACAGCTTTTAGAATTACTAAAACTAGAGATAAAAAGAAGTTATAAGTATTTAGAAAAGTGAGGAAGTGAAGTAAGGAGATGAGAAAGAATTTAAGCTTTTAGCGTCACTAAAACTAGAGATAAAAAGAAGTTATAAGTATTTAGAAAAGTGAGGAAGTGAAGTAAGGAGATGAGAAAGAATTTAAGCTTTTAGCGTCACTAAAACTTAAAGATAAAAAGATGTTATAAGTATTTAGAAAAGTGAGGAAGTGAAGTAAGGAGATGAGAAAGAATTTAAGCTTTTAGCGTCACTAAAACTTAGAGATAAAAAGAAGTTATAAGTATTTAGAAAAGTGAGGAAGTAAAGTAAGAAAAGCAGATGGAATTACAGCTTTTAGAATTACTAAAACTAGAGATAAAAAGAAGTTATAAGTATTTAGAAAAGTGAGGAAGTGAAGTAAGGAGATGAGAAAGAATTACAGCTTTTAGAATTACTAAAACTTAAAGATAAAAAGAAGTTATAAGTATTTAGAAAAGTGAGGAAGTAAAGTAAGAAAAGCAGATGGAATTACAGCTTTTAGAATTACTAAAACTAGAGATAAAAAGAAGTTACAGTATTTAGAAAAGTGAGGAAGTGAAGTAAGGAGATGAGAAAGAATTACAGCTTTTAGAATTACTAAAACTAGAGATAAAAAGAAGTTATAAGTATTTAGAAAAGTGAGGAAGTGAAGTAAGGAGATGAGAAAGAATTACAGCTTTTAGAATTACTAAAACTTAAAGATAAAAAGAAGTTATAAGTATTTAGAAAAGTGAGGAAGTAAAGTAAGAAAAGCAGATGGAATTACAGCTTTT
This sequence comes from Loxodes magnus, assembly GCA_946699065.1. Classification (NCBI taxonomy): domain Eukaryota; phylum Ciliophora; class Karyorelictea; order Loxodida; family Loxodidae; genus Loxodes; species Loxodes magnus. The sequence continues at coordinate 27,022 of CAMPDV010000238.1, forward strand.
AGAATTACTAAAACTAGAGATAAAAAGAAGTTATAAGTATTTAGAAAAGTGAGGAAGTGAAGTAAGGAGATGAGAAAGAATTTAAGCTTTTAGCGTCACTAAAACTAGAGATAAAAAGAAGTTATAAGTATTTAGAAAAGTGAGGAAGTGAAGTAAGGAGATGAGAAAGAATTTAAGCTTTTAGCGTCACTAAAACTAGAGATAAAAAGAAGTTATAAGTATTTAGAAAAGTGAGGAAGTGAAGTAAGGAGATGAGAAAGAATTACAGCTTTTAGAATTACTAAAACTTAAAGATAAAAAGAAGTTATAAGTATTTAGAAAAGTGAGGAAGTAAAGTAAGGAGATGAGAAAGAATTACAGCTTTTAGAATTACTAAAACTAGAGATAAAAAGAAGTTATAAGTATTTAGAAAAGTGAGGAAGTGAAGTAAGGAGATGAGAAAGAATTTAAGCTTTTAGCGTCACTAAAACTAGAGATAAAAAGAAGTTATAAGTATTTAGAAAAGTGAGGAAGTGAAGTAAGGAGATGAGAAAGAATTTAAGCTTTTAGCGTCACTAAAACTAGAGATAAAAAGAAGTTATAAGTATTTAGAAAAGTGAGGAAGTGAAGTAAGGAGATGAGAAAGAATTACAGCTTTTAGAATTACTAAAACTTAAAGATAAAAAGAAGTTATAAGTATTTAGAAAAGTGAGGAAGTAAAGTAAGGAGATGAGAAAGAATTACAGCTTTTAGAATTACTAAAACTAGAGATAAAAAGAAGTTATAAGTATTTAGAAAAGTGAGGAAGTGAAGTAAGGAGATGAGAAAGAATTTAAGCTTTTAGCGTCACTAAAACTAGAGATAAAAAGAAGTTATAAGTATTTAGAAAAGTGAGGAAGTGAAGTAAGGAGATGAGAAAGAATTTAAGCTTTTAGCGTCACTAAAACTTAGAGATAAAAGAAGTTATAAGTATTTAGAAAAAGTGAGGAAGTGTTATAAGTAAGTGAGATGAGAAAGAATTTAAGCTTTTAGCGTCACTAAAACTTAAAGATAAAAAGATGTTATAAGTATTTAGAAAAGTGAGGAAGTGAAGTAAGGAGATGAGAAAGAATTTAAGCTTTTAGCGTCACTAAAACTTAGAGATAAAAAGAAGTTATAAGTATTTAGAAAAGTGAGGAAGTAAAGTAAGAAAAGCAGATGGAATTACAGCTTTTAGAATTACTAAAACTAGAGATAAAAAGAAGTTATAAGTATTTAGAAAAGTGAGGAAGTGAAGTAAGGAGATGAGAAAGAATTACAGCTTTTAGAATTACTAAAACTTAAAGATAAAAAGAAGTTATAAGTATTTAGAAAAGTGAGGAAGTAAAGTAAGAAAAGCAGATGGAATTACAGCTTTTAGAATTACTAAAACTAGAGATAAAAAGAAGTTACAGTATTTAGAAAAGTGAGGAAGTGAAGTAAGGAGATGAGAAAGAATTACAGCTTTTAGAATTACTAAAACTAGAGATAAAAAGAAGTTATAAGTATTTAGAAAAGTGAGGAAGTGAAGTAAGGAGATGAGAAAGAATTACAGCTTTTAGAATTACTAAAACTTAAAGATAAAAGAAGTTATAAGTATTTAGAAAAGTGAGGAAGTAAAGTAAGAAAAGCAGATGGAATTACAGCTTTTAGAATTACTAAAACTAGAGATAAAAAGAAGTTATAAGTATTTAGAAAAGTGAGGAAGTGAAGTAAGGAGATGAGAAAGAATTTAAGCTTTTAGCGTCACTAAAACTAGAGATAAAAAGAAGTTATAAGTATTTAGAAAAGTGAGGAAGTGAAGTAAGGAGATGAGAAAGAATTTAAGCTTTTAGCGTCACTAAAACTAGAGATAAAAAGAAGTTATAAGTATTTAGAAAAGTGAGGAAGTGAAGTAAGGAGATGAGAAAGAATTACAGCTTTTAGAATTACTAAAACTTAGAGATAAAAAGAAGTTATAAGTATTTAGAAAAGTGAGGAAGTAAAGTAAGGAGATGAGAAAGAATTACAGCTTTTAGAATTACTAAAACTAGAGATAAAAAGAAGTTATAAGTATTTAGAAAAGTGAGGAAGTGAAGTAAGAAAAGAAGATGGAATTACAGCTTTTAGAATTACTAAAACTAGAGATAAAAAGAAGTTATAAGTATTTAGAAAAGTGAGGAAGTGAAGTAAGGAGATGAGAAAGAATTTAAGCTTTTAGCGTCACTAAAACTTAAAGATAAAAAGATGTTATAAGTATTTAGAAAAGTGAGGAAGTGAAGTAAGGAGATGAGAAAGAATTTAAGCTTTTAGCGTCACTAAAACTTAGAGATAAAAAGAAGTTATAAGTATTTAGAAAAGTGAGGAAGTAAAGTAAGAAATGCAGATGGAATTACAGCTTTTAGAATTACTAAAACTAGAGATAAAAAGAAGTTATAAGTATTTAGAAAAGTGAGGAAGTGAAGTAAGGAGATGAGAAAGAATTTACAGCTTTTAGAATTACTAAAACTTAAAGATAAAAAGAAGTTATAAGTATTTAGAAAAGTGAGGAAGTAAAGTAAGAAAAGCAGATGGAATTACAGCTTTTAGAATTACTAAAACTAGAGATAAAAAGAAGTTACAGTATTTAGAAAAGTGAGGAAGTGAAGTAAGGAGATGAGAAAGAATTACAGCTTTTAGAATTACTAAAACTAGAGATAAAAAGAAGTTATAAGTATTTAGAAAAGTGAGGAAGTGAAGTAAGGAGATGAGAAAGAATTACAGCTTTTAGCGTCACTAAAACTAGAGATAAAAAGAAGTTATAAGTATTTAGAAAAGTGAGGAAGTGAAGTAAGGAGATGAGAAAGAATTTAAGCTTTTAGAATTACTAAAACTTAGAGATAAAAAGAAGTTATAAGTATTTAGAAAAGTGAGGAAGTAAAGTAAGAAATGCAGATGGAATTACAGCTTTTAGAATTACTAAAACTAGAGATAAAAAGAAGTTATAAGTATTTAGAAAAGTGAGGAAGTGAAGTAAGAAAAGAAGATGGAATTACAGCTTTTAGAATTACTAAAACTAGAGATAAAAAGAAGTTATAAGTATTTAGAAAAGTGAGGAAGTGAAGTAAGGAGATGAGAAGAGAATTACAGCTTTTAGAATTACTAAAACTTAAAGATAAAAAGAAGTTATAAGTATTTAGAAAAGTGAGGAAGTAAAGTAAGAAAAGCAGATGGAATTACAGCTTTTAGAATTACTAAAACTAGAGATAAAAAGAAGTTATAAGTATTTAGAAAAGTGAGGAAGTGAAGTAAGGAGATGAGAAAGAATTTAAGCTTTTAGCGTCACTAAAACTAGAGATAAAAAGAAGTTATAAGTATTTAGAAAAGTGAGGAAGTGAAGTAAGGAGATGAGAAAGAATTTAAGCTTTTAGCGTCACTAAAACTTAGAGATAAAAGAAGTTATAAGTATTTAGAAAAGTGAGGAAGTAAAGTAAGAAAAGCAGATGGAATTACAGCTTTTAGAATTTCTAAAACTAGAGATAAAAGAAGTTATAAGTATTTAGAAAAGTGAGGAAGTGAAGTAAGAAAAGAAGATGGAATTACAGCTTTTAGAATTACTAAAACTAGAGATAAAAAGAAGTTATAAGTATTTAGAAAAGTGAGGAAGTAAAGTAAGAAAGCAGATGGAATTACAGCTTTTAGAATTACTAAAACTAGAGATAAAAAGAAGTTATAAGTATTTAGAAAAGTGAGGAAGTGAAGTAAGGAGATGAGAAAGAATTTAAGCTTTTAGCGTCACTAAAACTAGAGATAAAAAGAAGTTATAAGTATTTAGAAAAGTGAGGAAGTGAAGTAAGGAGATGAGAAAGAATTTAAGCTTTTAGCGTCACTAAAACTAGAGATAAAAAGAAGTTATAAGTATTTAGAAAAGTGAGGAAGTGAAGTAAGGAGATGAGAAAGAATTTAAGCTTTTAGAATTACTAAAACTTAAAGATAAAAAGAAGTTATAAGTATTTAGAAAAGTGAGGAAGTGAAGTAAGGAGATGAGAAAGAATTTAAGCTTTTAGCGTCACTAAAACTTAAAGATAAAAAGATGTTATAAGTATTTAGAAAAGTGAGGAAGTGAAGTAAGGAGATGAGAAAGAATTTAAGCTTTTAGAATTACTAAAACTTAGAGATAAAAGAAGTTATAAGTATTTAGAAAAGTGAGGAAGTGAAGTAAGGAGATGAGAAAGAATTTAAGCTTTTAGCGTCACTAAAACTTAGAGATAAAAAGAAGTTATAAGTATTTAGAAAAGTGAGGAAGTAAAGTAAGAAAAGCAGATGGAATTACAGCTTTTAGAATTACTAAAACTAGAGATAAAAAGAAGTTATAAGTATTTAGAAAAGTGAGGAAGTGAAGTAAGGAGATGAGAAAGAATTACAGCTTTTAGAATTACTAAAACTTAGAGATAAAAGAAGTTATAAGTATTTAGAAAAGTGAGGAAGTAAAGTAAGGAAAGAAGATGGAATTACAGCTTTAGAATTACTAAAACTTAGAGATAAAAAGAAGTTATAAGTATTTAGAAAAGTGAGGAAGTGAAGTAAGGAGATGAGAAAGAATTTAAGCTTTTAGCGTCACTAAAACTTAAAGATAAAAAGATGTTATAAGTATTTAGAAAAGTGAGGAAGTGAAGTAAGGAGATGAGAAAGAATTTAAGCTTTTAGAATTACTAAAACTTAGAGATAAAAGAAGTTATAAGTATTTAGAAAAGTGAGGAAGTGAAGTAAGGAGATGAGAAAGAATTTAAGCTTTTAGCGTCACTAAAACTTAGAGATAAAAAGAAGTTATAAGTATTTAGAAAAGTGAGGAAGTAAAGTAAGAAAAGCAGATGGAATTACAGCTTTTAGAATTACTAAAACTAGAGATAAAAAGAAGTTATAAGTATTTAGAAAAGTGAGGAAGTGAAGTAAGGAGATGAGAAAGAATTACAGCTTTTAGAATTACTAAAACTTAAAGATAAAAAGAAGTTATAAGTATTTAGAAAAGTGAGGAAGTAAAATAAGAAAAGCAGATGGAATTACAGCTTTTAGAATTACTAAAACTAGAGATAAAAAGAAGTTACAGTATTTAGAAAAGTGAGGAAGTGAAGTAAGGAGATGAGAAAGAATTACAGCTTTTAGAATTACTAAAACTAGAGATAAAAAGAAGTTATAAGTATTTAGAAAAGTGAGGAAGTAAAGTAAGAAAAGAAGATGGAATTACAGCTTTTAGAATTACTAAAACTTAAAGATAAAAAGATGTTATAAGTATTTAGAAAAGTGAGGAAGTGAAGTAAGGAGATGAGAAAGAATTACAGCTTTTAGAATTACTAAAACTAGAGATAAAAAGAAGTTATAAGTATTTAGAAAAGTGAGGAAGTGAAGTAAGGAGATGAGAAAGAATTACAGCTTTTAGAATTACTAAAACTAGAGATAAAAAGAAGTTATAAGTATTTAGAAAAGTGAGGAAGTGAAGTAAGAAAAGAAGATGGAATTACAGCTTTTAGAATTACTAAAACTAGAGATAAAAAGAAGTTATAAGTATTTAGAAAAGTGAGGAAGTGAAGTAAGGAGATGAGAAAGAATTACAGCTTTTAGAATTACTAAAACTAGAGATAAAAAGAAGTTATAAGTATTTAGAAAAGTGAGGAAGTAAAGTAAGAAAAGAAGATGGAATTACAGCTTTTAGAATTACTAAAACTAGAGATAAAAAGAAGTTATAAGTATTTAGAAAAGTGAGGAAGTGAAGTAAGGAGATGAGAAAGAATTACAGCTTTTAGAATTACTAAAACTTAAAGATAAAAAGAAGTTATAAGTATTTAGAAAAGTGAGGAAGTAAAGTAAGAAAAGCAGATGGAATTACAGCTTTTAGAATTACTAAAACTAGAGATAAAAAGAAGTTATAAGTATTTAGAAAAGTGAGGAAGTGAAGTAAGGAGATGAGAAAGAATTTAAGCTTTTAGCGTCACTAAAACTAGAGATAAAAAGAAGTTATAAGTATTTAGAAAAGTGAGGAAGTGAAGTAAGGAGATGAGAAAGAATTTAAGCTTTTAGCGTCACTAAAACTTAAAGATAAAAAGATGTTATAAGTATTTAGAAAAGTGAGGAAGTGAAGTAAGGAGATGAGAAAGAATTACAGCTTTTAGAATTACTAAAACTTAAAGATAAAAAGAAGTTATAAGTACTTATAACTTCTTTTTATCTTTAAGTTTTAGTAATTCTAAAAGCTGTAATTCTTTCTCATCTCCTTACTTCACTTCCTCACTTTTCTAAATACTTATAACATCTTTTTATCTTTAAGTTTTAGTGACGCTAAAAGCTTAAATTCTTTCTCATCTCCTTACTTCACTTCCTCACTTTTCTAAATACTTATAACTTCTTTTTATCTCTAGTTTTAGTGACGCTAAAAGCTTAAATTCTTTCTCATCTCCTTACTTCACTTCCTCACTTTTCTAAATACTTATAACTTCTTTTTATCTCTAGTTTTAGTAATTCTAAAGCTGTAATTCCATCTGCTTTTCTTACTTTACTTCCTCACTTTTCTAAATACTTATAACTTCTTTTTATCTTTAAGTTTTAGTAATTCTAAAAGCTGTAATTCTTTCTCATCTCCTTACTTCACTTCCTCACTTTTCTAAATACTTATAACTTCTTTTTATCTCTAGTTTTAGTAATTCTAAAAGCTGTAATTCCATCTTCTTTTCTTACTTTACTTCCTCACTTTTCTAAATACTTATAACTTCTTTTTATCTCTAGTTTTAGTAATTCTAAAAGCTGTAATTCTTTCTCATCTCCTTACTTCACTTCCTCACTTTTCTAAATACTTATAACTTCTTTTTATCTCTAGTTTTAGTAATTCTAAAAGCTGTAATTCCATCTTCTTTTCTTACTTCACTTCCTCACTTTTCTAAATACTTATAACTTCTTTTTATCTCTAGTTTTAGTAATTCTAAAAGCTGTAATTCTTTCTCATCTCCTTACTTCACTTCCTCACTTTTCTAAATACTTATAACTTCTTTTTATCTCTAGTTTTAGTAATTCTAAAAGCTGTAATTCTTTCTCATCTCCTTACTTCACTTCCTCACTTTTCTAAATACTTATAACATCTTTTTATCTTTAAGTTTTAGTAATTCTAAAAGCTGTAATTCCATCTTCTTTTCTTACTTTACTTCCTCACTTTTCTAAATACTTATAACTTCTTTTTATCTCTAGTTTTAGTAATTCTAAAAGCTGTAATTCTTTCTCATCCTCCTTACTTCACTTCCTCACTTTTCTAAATACTGTAACTTCTTTTTATCTCTAGTTTTAGTAATTCTAAAAGCTGTAATTCCATCTGCTTTTCTTATTTTACTTCCTCACTTTTCTAAATACTTATAACTTCTTTTTATCTTTAAGTTTTAGTAATTCTAAAAGCTGTAATTCTTTCTCATCTCCTTACTTCACTTCCTCACTTTTCTAAATACTTATAACTTCTTTTTATCTCTAGTTTTAGTAATTCTAAAAGCTGTAATTCCATCTGCTTTTCTTACTTTACTTCCTCACTTTTCTAAATACTTATAACTTCTTTTTATCTCTAAGTTTTAGTGACGCTAAAAGCTTAAATTCTTTCTCATCTCCTTACTTCACTTCCTCACTTTTCTAAATACTTATAACTTCTTTTATCTCTAAGTTTTAGTAATTCTAAAAGCTTAAATTCTTTCTCATCTCCTTACTTCACTTCCTCACTTTTCTAAATACTTTATAACATCTTTTTATCTTTAAGTTTTAGTGACGCTAAAAGCTTAAATTCTTTCTCATCTCCTTACTTCACTTCCTCACTTTTCTAAATACTTATAACTTCTTTTTATCTCTAAGTTTTAGTAATTCTAAAAGCTGTAATTCCATCTTCTTTCCTTACTTTACTTCCTCACTTTTCTAAATACTTATAACTTCTTTTATCTCTAAGTTTTAGTAATTCTAAAAGCTGTAATTCTTTCTCATCTCCTTACTTCACTTCCTCACTTTTCTAAATACTTATAACTTCTTTTTATCTCTAGTTTTAGTAATTCTAAAAGCTGTAATTCCATCTGCTTTTCTTACTTTACTTCCTCACTTTTCTAAATACTTATAACTTCTTTTTATCTCTAAGTTTTAGTGACGCTAAAAGCTTAAATTCTTTCTCATCTCCTTACTTCACTTCCTCACTTTTCTAAATACTTATAACTTCTTTTATCTCTAAGTTTTAGTAATTCTAAAAGCTTAAATTCTTTCTCATCTCCTTACTTCACTTCCTCACTTTTCTAAATACTTATAACATCTTTTTATCTTTAAGTTTTAGTGACGCTAAAAGCTTAAATTCTTTCTCATCTCCTTACTTCACTTCCTCACTTTTCTAAATACTTATAACTTCTTTTTATCTTTAAGTTTTAGTAATTCTAAAAGCTTAAATTCTTTCTCATCTCCTTACTTCACTTCCTCACTTTTCTAAATACTTATAACTTCTTTTTATCTCTAGTTTTAGTGACGCTAAAAGCTTAAATTCTTTCTCATCTCCTTACTTCACTTCCTCACTTTTCTAAATACTTATAACTTCTTTTTATCTCTAGTTTTAGTGACGCTAAAAGCTTAAATTCTTTCTCATCTCCTTACTTCACTTCCTCACTTTTCTAAATACTTATAACTTCTTTTTATCTCTAGTTTTAGTAATTCTAAAAGCTGTAATTCCATCTGCTTTTCTTACTTTACTTCCTCACTTTTCTAAATACTTATAACTTCTTTTTATCTCTAGTTTTAGTAATTCTAAAAGCTGTAATTCCATCTTCTTTTCTTACTTCACTTCCTCACTTTTCTAAATACTTATAACTTCTTTTTATCTCTAGTTTTAGAAATTCTAAAAGCTGTAATTCCATCTCTTTTTTACTTTACTTCCTCACTTTTCTAAATACTTATAACTTCTTTTTATCTCTAAGTTTTAGTGACGCTAAAAGCTTAAATTCTTTCTCATCTCCTTACTTCACTTCCTCACTTTTCTAAATACTTATAACTTCTTTTATCTCTAAGTTTTAGTAATTCTAAAAGCTTAAATTCTTTCTCATCTCCTTACTTCACTTCCTCACTTTTCTAAATACTTATAACTTCTTTTTATCTCTAGTTTTAGTGACGCTTAAAAGCTTAAATTCTTTCTCATCTCCTTACTTTACTTCCTCACTTTTCTAAATACTTATAACTTCTTTTTATCTCTAGTTTTAGAAATTCTAAAAGCTGTAATTCCATCTTCTTTTCTTACTTTACTTCCTCACTTTTCTAAATATTTATAACTTCTTTTTATCTTTAAGTTTTAGTAATTCTAAAAGCGGTAATTCCATCTTCTTTTCTTACTTTACTTCCTCACTTTTCTAAATACTTATAACTTCTTTTTATCTCTAAGTTTTAGTAATTCTAAAAGCTTAAATTCTTTCTCATCTCCTTACTTCACTTCCTCACTTTTCTAAATACTTATAACTTCTTTTTATCTCTAAGTTTTAGTGACGCTTAAAGCTTAAATTCTTTCTCATCTCCTTACTTCACTTCCTCACTTTTCTAAATACTTATAACTTCTTTTTATCTCTAGTTTTAGTGACGCTAAAAGCTTAAATTCTTTCTCATCTCCTTACTTCACTTCCTCACTTTTCTAAATACTTATAACTTCTTTTTATCTCTAGTTTAGTTTTTCTAAAAGCTGTAATTCTATCTTCTTTTCTTACTTTACTTCCTCACTTTTCTAAATACTTATAACTTCTTTTTATCTCTAAGTTTTAGAAATTCTAAAAGCTGTAATTCCATCTGCTTTTCTTACTTTACTTCCTCACTTTTCTAAATACTTATAACTTCTTTTATCTCTAAGTTTTAGTAATTCTAAAAGCTTAAATTCTTTCTCATCTCCTTACTTCACTTCCTCACTTTTCTAAATACTTATAACTTCTTTTATCTCTAAGTTTTAGTAATTCTAAAAGCTTAAATTCTTTCTCATCTCCTTACTTCACTTCCTCACTTTTCTAAATACTTATAACTTCTTTTTATCTCTAGTTTTAGTGACGCTTAAAAGCTTAAATTCTTTCTCATCTCCTTACTTTACTTCCTCACTTTTCTAAATACTTATAACTTCTTTTTATCTCTAGTTTTAGAAATTCTAAAAGCTGTAATTCCATCTTCTTTTCTTACTTTACTTCCTCACTTTTCTAAATATTTATAACTTCTTTTTATCTTTAAGTTTTAGTAATTCTAAAAGCGGTAATTCCATCTTCTTTTCTTACTTTACTTCCTCACTTTTCTAAATACTTATAACTTCTTTTATCTCTAAGTTTTAGTAATTCTAAAAGCTTAAATTCTTTCTCATCTCCTTACTTCACTTCCTCACTTTTCTAAATACTTATAACTTCTTTTTATCTCTAAGTTTTAGTGACGCTAAAAGCTTAAATTCTTTCTCATCTCCTTACTTCACTTCCTCACTTTTCTAAATACTTATAACTTCTTTTTATCTCTAGTTTTAGTGACGCTAAAAGCTTAAATTCTTTCTCATCTCCTTACTTCACTTCCTCACTTTTCTAAATAATTATAACTTCTTTTTATCTCTAGTTTTAGTGACGCTAAAAGCTTAAATTCTTTCTCATCTCCTTACTTCACTTCCTCACTTTTCTAAATACTTATAACTTCTTTTTATCTCTAAGTTTTAGAAATTCTAAAAGCTGTAATTCCATCTTCTTTTCTTACTTTACTTCCTCACTTTTCTAAATACTTATAACTTCTTTTTATCTCTAGTTTTAGTAATTCTAAAAGCTGTAATTCTTTCTCATCTCCTTACTTCACTTCCTCACTTTTCTAAATACTTATAACTTCTTTTTATCTCTAGTTTTAGTAATTCTAAAAGCTGTAATTCCATCTGCTTTTCTTACTTTACTTCCTCACTTTTCTAAATACTTATAACTTCTTTTTATCTCTAGTTTTAGTAATTCTAAAAGCTGTAATTCCATCTGCTTTTCTTACTTTACTTCCTCACTTTTCTAAATACTTATAACTTCTTTTTATCTCTAAGTTTTAGTGACGCTAAAAGCTTAAATTCTTTCTCATCTCCTTACTTCACTTCCTCACTTTTCTAAATACTTATAACTTCTTTTTATCTCTAGTTTTAGTAATTCTAAAAGCTGTAATTCCATCTGCTTTTCTTACTTTACTTCCTCACTTTTCTAAATACTTATAACTTCTTTTTATCTCTAAGTTTTAGTGACGCTAAAAGCTTAAATTCTTTCTCATCTCCTTACTTTACTTCCTCACTTTTCTAAATACTTATAACTTCTTTTTATCTCTAGTTTTAGTAATTCTAAAAGCTGTAATTCCATCTGCTTTTCTTACTTCACTTCCTCACTTTTCTAAATACTTATAACTTCTTTTTATCTTTAAGTTTTAGTAATTCTAAAAGCTTAAATTATTTCTCATCTCCTTACTTCACTTCCTCACTTTTCTAAATACTTATAACTTCTTTTTATCTCTAGTTTTAGTAATTCTAAAAGCTGTAATTCCATCTTCTTTTCTTACTTCACTTCCTCACTTTTCTAAATACTTATAACTTCTTTTTATCTCTAGTTTTAGTAATTCTAAAAGCTGAGATTCCATCTGCTTTTCTTACTTTACTTCCTCACTTTTCTAAATACTTATAACTTCTTTTTATCTCTAAGTTTTAGTGACGCTAAAAGCTTAAATTCTTTCTCATCTCCTTACTTCACTTCCTCACTTTTCTAAATACTTATAACTTCTTTTTATCTCTAGTTTTAGTAATTCTAAAAGCTGAGATTCTATCTGCTTTTCTTACTTTACTTCTTCACTTTTCTAAATACTTATAACTTCTTTTTATCTTTAAGTTTTAGTAATTCTAAAAGCTGTAATTCTTTCTCATCTCCTTACTTCACTTCCTCACTTTTTTAAATACTTATAACTTCTTTTTATCTCTAGTTTTAGTAATTCTAAAAGCTGTAATTCTTTCTCATCTCCTTACTTCACTTCCTCACTTTTCTAAATACTGTAACTTCTTTTTATCTCTAGTTTTAGTAATTCTAAAAGCTGAGATTCCATCTGCTTTTCTTATTTTACTTCCTCACTTTTCTAAATACTTATAACTTCTTTTTATCTTTAAGTTTTAGTAATTCTAAAAGCTGTAATTCTTTCTCATCTCCTTACTTCACTTCCTCACTTTTCTAAATACTTATAACTTCTTTTTATCTCTAGTTTTAGTAATTCTAAAAGCTGTAATTCCATCTGCTTTTCTTACTTTACTTCCTCACTTTTCTAAATACTTATAACTTCTTTTTATCTCTAAGTTTTAGTGACGCTAAAAGCTTAAATTCTTTCTCATCTCCTTACTTCACTTCCTCACTTTTCTAAATACTTATAACTTCTTTTTATCTCTAAGTTTTAGTGACGCTAAAAGCTTAAATTCTTTCTCATCTCCTTACTTCACTTCCTCACTTTTCTAAATACTTATAACTTCTTTTTATCTTTAAGTTTTAGTAATTCTAAAAGCTGTAATTCTTTCTCATCTCCTTACTTCACTTCCTCACTTTTCTAAATACTTATAACATCTTTTTATCTTTAAGTTTTAGTGACGCTAAAAGCTTAAATTCTTTCTCATCTCCTTACTTCACTTCCTCACTTTTCTAAATAATTATAACTTCTTTTTATCTCTAGTTTTAGTGACGCTAAAAGCTTAAATTCTTTCTCATCTCCTTACTTCACTTCCTCACTTTTCTAAATACTTATAACTTCTTTTTATCTCTAGTTTTAGTAATTCTAAAAGCTGTAATTCCATCTGCTTTTCTTACTTTACTTCCTTACTTTTCTAAATACTTATAACTTCTTTTTATCTCTAAGTTTTAGTGACGCTAAAAGCTTAAATTCTTTCTCATCTCCTTACTTCACTTCCTCACTTTTCTAAATACTTATAACTTCTTTTATCTCTAAGTTTTAGTAATTCTAAAAGCTTAAATTCTTTCTCATCTCCTTACTTCACTTCCTCACTTTTCTAAATACTTATAACTTCTTTTTATCTCTAGTTTTAGTGACGCTTAAAAGCTTAAATTCTTTCTCATCTCCTTACTTTACTTCCTCACTTTTCTAAATACTTATAACTTCTTTTTATCTCTAGTTTTAGAAATTCTAAAAGCTGTAATTCCATCTTCTTTTCTTACTTTACTTCCTCACTTTTCTAAATACTTATAACTTCTTTTTATCTCTAAGTTTTAGTAATTCTAAAAGCTTAAATTCTTTCTCATCTCCTTACTTCACTTCCTCACTTTTCTAAATAATTATAACTTCTTTTTATCTCTAGTTTTAGTGACGCTAAAAGCTTAAATTCTTTCTCATCTCCTTACTTCACTTCCTCACTTTTCTAAATACTTATAACTTCTTTTTATCTCTAGTTTTAGTAATTCTAAAAGCTGTAATTCCATCTGCTTTTCTTACTTTACTTCCTTACTTTTCTAAATTCTTATAACTTCTTTTTATCTCTAAGTTTTAGTGACGCTAAAAGCTTAAATTCTTTCTCATCTCCTTACTTCACTTCCTCACTTTTCTAAATACTTATAACTTCTTTTATCTCTAAGTTTTAGTAATTCTAAAAGCTGTAATTCTTTCTCATCTCCTTACTTCACTTCCTCACTTTTCTAAATACTTATAACATCTTTTTATCTTTAAGTTTTAGTGACGCTAAAAGCTTAAATTCTTTCTCATCTCCTTACTTCACTTCCTCACTTTTCTAAATAATTATAACTTCTTTTTATCTCTAGTTTTAGTAATTCTAAAAGCTGTAATTCTTTCTCATCTCCTTACTTCACTTCCTCACTTTTCTAAATACTGTAACTTCTTTTTATCTCTAGTTTTAGTAATTCTAAAAGCTGTAATTCCATCTGCTTTTCTTATTTTACTTCCTCACTTTTCTAAATACTTATAACTTCTTTTTATCTTTAAGTTTTAGTAATTCTAAAAGCTGTAATTCTTTCTCATCTCCTTACTTTACTTCCTCACTTTTCTAAATACTTATAACTTCTTTTATCTCTAAGTTTTAGTAATTCTAAAAGCTTAAATTCTTTCTCATCTCCTTACTTCACTTCCTCACTTTTCTAAATACTTATAACTTCTTTTTATCTCTAGTTTTAGTGACGCTTAAAAGCTTAAATTCTTTCTCATCTCCTTACTTCACTTCCTCACTTTTCTAAATACTTATAACTTCTTTTTATCTTTAAGTTTTAGTAATTCTAAAAGCTTAAATTCTTTCTCATCTCCTTACTTCACTTCCTCACTTTTCTAAATACTTATAACTTCTTTTTATCTCTAGTTTTAGTAATTCTAAAAGCTGTAATTCCATCTGCTTTTCTTACTTTACTTCCTTACTTTTCTAAATACTTATAACTTCTTTTTATCTCTAAGTTTTAGTAATTCTAAAAGCTTAAATTCTTTCTCATCTCCTTACTTCACTTCCTCACTTTTCTAAATACTTATAACTTCTTTTTATCTCTAGTTTTAGTGACGCTTAAAAGCTTAAATTCTTTCTCATCTCCTTACTTTACTTCCTCACTTTTCTAAATACTTATAACTTCTTTTTATCTCTAGTTTTAGAAATTCTAAAAGCTGTAATTCTTTCTCATCTCCTTACTTCACTTCCTCACTTTTCTAAATACTTATAACTTCTTTTTATCTCTAAGTTTTAGTAATTCTAAAAGCTTAAATTCTTTCTCATCTCCTTACTTCACTTCCTCACTTTTCTAAATACTTATAACTTCTTTTTATCTTTAAGTTTTAGTAATTCTAAAAGCTGTAATTCTTTCTCATCTCCTTACTTCACTTCCTCACTTTTCTAAATACTTATAACTTCTTTTTATCTCTAGTTTTAGTAATTCTAAAAGCTTAAATTCTTTCTCATCTCCTTACTTCACTTCCTCACTTTTCTAAATACTTATAACTTCTTTTTATCTCTAGTTTTAGAAATTCTAAAAGCTGTAATTCCATCTTCTTTTCTTACTTTACTTCCTCACTTTTCTAAATACTTATAACTTCTTTTTATCTCTAAGTTTTAGTAATTCTAAAAGCTTAAATTCTTTCTCATCTCCTTACTTCACTTCCTCACTTTTCTAAATACTTATAACTTCTTTTATCTCTAAGTTTTAGTAATTCTAAAAGCTTAAATTCTTTCTCATCTCCTTACTTCACTTCCTCACTTTTCTAAATACTTATAACTTCTTTTTATCTCTAAGTTTTAGTAATTCTAAAAGCTTAAATTCTTTCTCATCTCCTTACTTCACTTCCTCACTTTTCTAAATACTTATAACTTCTTTTTATCTCTAAGTTTTAGTAATTCTAAAAGCTTAAATTCTTTCTCATCTCCTTACTTTACTTCCTCACTTTTCTAAATACTTATAACTTCTTTTTATCTTTAAGTTTTAGTAATTCTAAAAGCTTAAATTCTTTCTCATCTCCTTACTTCACTTCCTCACTTTTCTAAATACTTATAACTTCTTTTTATCTCTAGTTTTAGTGACGCTAAAAGCTTAAATTCTTTCTCATCTCCTTACTTCACTTCCTCACTTTTCTAAATACTTATAACTTCTTTTTATCTCTAAGTTTTAGTAATTCTAAAAGCTTAAATTCTTTCTCATCTCATTACTTCACTTCCTCATTTTTCTAAATACTTATAACTTCTTTTTATCTCTAAGTTTAAGTGACGCTAAAAGCTTAAATTCTTTCTCATCTCCTTACTTCACTTCCTCACTTTTCTAAATACTTATAACTTCTTTTATCTCTAAGTTTTAGTAATTCTAAAAGCTTAAATTCTTTCTCATCTCCTTACTTCACTTCCTCACTTTTCTAAATACTTATAACTTCTTTTTATCTCTAAGTTTTAGTGACGCTAAAAGCTTAAATTCTTTCTCATCTCCTTACTTCACTTCCTCACTTTTCTAAATACTTATAACTTCTTTTTATCTTTAAGTTTTAGTAATTCTAAAAGCTGTAATTCTTTCTCATCTCCTTACTTCACTTCCTCACTTTTCTAAATACTTATAACTTCTTTTTATCTCTAGTTTTAGTAATTCTAAAAGCTTAAATTCTTTCTCATCTCCTTACTTCACTTCCTCACTTTTCTAAATACTTATAACTTCTTTTTATCTCTAGTTTTAGAAATTCTAAAAGCTGTAATTCCATCTTCTTTTCTTACTTTACTTCCTCACTTTTCTAAATACTTATAACTTCTTTTTATCTCTAAGTTTTAGTAATTCTAAAAGCTTAAATTATTTCTCATCTCCTTACTTTACTTCCTCACTTTTCTAAATACTTATAACTTCTTTTTATCTCTAGTTTTAGTAATTCTAAAAGCTGTAATTCCATCTTCTTTTCTTACTTCACTTCCTCACTTTTCTAAATACTTATAACTTCTTTTATCTCTAAGTTTTAGTAATTCTAAAAGCTTAAATTCTTTCTCATCTCCTTACTTCACTTCCTCACTTTTCTAAATACTTATAACTTCTTTTTATCTCTAGTTTTAGTGACGCTAAAAGCTTAAATTCTTTCTCATCTCCTTACTTCACTTCCTCACTTTTCTAAATACTTATAACTTCTTTTTATCTCTAAGTTTTAGTAATTCTAAAAGCTTAAATTCTTTCTCATCTCCTTACTTCACTTCCTCACTTTTCTAAATACTTATAACTTCTTTTTATCTCTAAGTTTTAGTGACGCTAAAAGCTTAAATTCTTTCTCATCTCCTTACTTCACTTCCTCACTTTTCTAAATACTTATAACTTCTTTTTATCTCTAAGTTTTAGTAATTCTAAAAGCTGTAATTCTTTCTCATCTCCTTACTTCACTTCCTCACTTTTCTAAATACTTATAACTTCTTTTTATCTTTAAGTTTTAGTAATTCTAAAAGCTTAAATTCTTTCTCATCTCCTTACTTCACTTCCTCACTTTTCTAAATACTTATAACTTCTTTTTATCTTTAAGTTTTAGTAATTCTAAAAGCTTAAATTCTTTCTCATCTCCTTACTTCACTTCCTCACTTTTCTAAATACTTATAACTTCTTTTTATCTCTAGTTTTAGTAATTCTAAAAGCTTAAATTCTTTCTCATCTCCTTACTTCACTTCCTCACTTTTCTAAATACTTATAACTTCTTTTTATCTCTAAGTTTTAGTAATTCTAAAAGCTTAAATTCTTTCTCATCTCCTTACTTCACTTCCTCACTTTTCTAAATACTTATAACTTCTTTTTATCTCTAGTTTTAGTAATTCTAAAAGCTGTAATTCTTTCTCATCTCCTTACTTTACTTCCTCACTTTTCTAAATACTTATAGCTTCTTTTTATCTCTAAGTTTATGTTTTTCTAAAAGCTTAAATTCTATCTTCTTTTCTTACTTTACTTCCTCACTTTTCTAAATACTTATAACTTCTTTTTATCTCTAAGTTTTAGTGACGCTAAAAGCTTAAATTCTTTCTCATCTCCTTACTTCACTTCCTCACTTTTCTAAATACTTATAACTTCTTTTTATCTCTAAGTTTTAGTAATTCTAAAAGCTTAAATTCTTTCTCATCTCCTTACTTCACTTCCTCACTTTTCTAAATACTTATAACTTCTTTTTATCTCTAAGTTTAAGTGACGCTAAAAGCTTAAATTATTTCTCATCTCCTTACTTTACTTCCTCACTTTTCTAAATACTTATAACTTCTTTTTATCTCTAGTTTTAGTAATTCTAAAAGCTGTAATTCCATCTTCTTTTCTTACTTCACTTCCTCACTTTTCTAAATACTTATAACTTCTTTTTATCTCTAAGTTTTAGTAATTCTAAAAGCTGTAATTCTTTCTCATCTCCTTACTTCACTTCCTCACTTTTCTAAATACTTATAACTTCTTTTTATCTCTAAGTTTTAGTGACGCTAAAAGCTTAAATTCTTTCTCATCTCCTTACTTCACTTCCTCACTTTTCTAAATACTTATAACTTCTTTTATCTCTAAGTTTTAGTAATTCTAAAAGCTTAAATTCTTTCTCATCTCCTTACTTCACTTCCTCACTTTTCTAAATACTTATAACATCTTTTTATCTTTAAGTTTTAGTGACGCTAAAAGCTTAAATTCTTTCTCATCTCCTTACTTCACTTCCTCACTTTTCTAAATACTTATAACTTCTTTTTATCTTTAAGTTTTAGTAATTCTAAAAGCTGTAATTCTTTCTCATCTCCTTACTTCACTTCCTCACTTTTCTAAATACTTATAACTTCTTTTTATCTTTAAGTTTTAGTGACGCTAAAAGCTTAAATTCTTTCTCATCTCCTTACTTCACTTCCTCACTTTTCTAAATACTTATAACTTCTTTTTATCTCTAAGTTTTAGTAATTCTAAAAGCTGTAATTCTTTCTCATCTCCTTACTTTACTTCCTCACTTTTCTAAATACTTATAACTTCTTTTTATCTCTAGTTTTAGTGACGCTAAAAGCTTAAATTCTTTCTCATCTCCTTACTTCACTTCCTCACTTTTCTAAATACTTATAACTTCTTTTTATCTTTAAGTTTTAGTAATTCTAAAAGCTTAAATTCTTTCTCATCTCCTTACTTCACTTCCTCACTTTTCTAAATACTTATAACTTCTTTTTATCTCTAAGTTTAAGTGACGCTAAAAGCTTAAATTCTTTCTCATCTCCTTAATTCACTTCCTCACTTTTCTAAATACTTATAACTTCTTTTTATCTCTAAGTTTTAGTGACGCTAAAAGCTTAAATTCTTTCTCATCTCCTTACTTCACTTCCTCACTTTTCTAAATACTTATAACTTCTTTTTATCTCTAAGTTTTAGTAATTCTAAAAGCTGTAATTCTTTCTCATCTCCTTACTTCACTTCCTCACTTTTCTAAATACTTATAACTTCTTTTTATCTTTAAGTTTTAGTAATTCTAAAAGCTTAAATTCTTTCTCATCTCCTTACTTCACTTCCTCACTTTTCTAAATACTTATAACTTCTTTTTATCTCTAGTTTTAGTGACGCTAAAAGCTTAAATTCTTTCTCATCTCCTTACTTCACTTCCTCACTTTTCTAAATACTTATAACTTCTTTTTATCTCTAGTTTTAGTAATTCTAAAAGCTTAAATTCTTTCTCATCTCCTTACTTCACTTCCTCACTTTTCTAAATACTTATAACTTCTTTTTATCTCTAGTTTTAGTAATTCTAAAAGCTGTAATTCCATCTGCTTTTCTTACTTTACTTCCTCACTTTTCTAAATACTTATAACTTCTTTTTATCTCTAGTTTTAGTGACGCTAAAAGCTTAAATTCTTTCTCATCTCCTTACTTCACTTCCTCACTTTTCTAAATACTTATAACTTCTTTTATCTCTAAGTTTTAGTAATTCTAAAAGCTTAAATTCTTTCTCATCTCCTTACTTCACTTCCTCACTTTTCTAAATACTTATAACATCTTTTTATCTTTAAGTTTTAGTAATTCTAAAAGCTGTAATTCTTTCTCATCTCCTTACTTCACTTCCTCACTTTTCTAAATACTTATAACTTCTTTTTATCTCTAGTTTTAGTAATTCTAAAAGCTGTAATTCTTTCTCATCTCCTTACTTCACTTCCTCACTTTTCTAAATACTGTAACTTCTTTTTATCTCTAGTTTTAGTAATTCTAAAAGCTGTAATTAAATCTGCTTTTCTTACTTTACTTCCTCACTTTTCTAAATACTTATAACTTCTTTTTATCTTTAAGTTTTAGTAATTCTAAAAGCTGTAATTCTTTCTCATCTCCTTACTTCACTTCCTCACTTTTCTAAATACTTATAACTTCTTTTTATCTCTAGTTTTAGTAATTCTAAAAGCTGTAATTCCATCTGCTTTTCTTACTTTACTTCCTCACTTTTCTAAATACTTATAACTTCTTTTTATCTCTAAGTTTTAGTGACGCTAAAAGCTTAAATTCTTTCTCATCTCCTTACTTCACTTCCTCACTTTTCTAAATACTTATAACTTCTTTTTATCTTTAAGTTTTAGTAATTCTAAAAGCTTAAATTATTTCTCATCTCCTTACTTTACTTCCTCACTTTTCTAAATACTTATAACTTCTTTTTATCTCTAGTTTTAGTGACGCTTAAAAGCTTAAATTCTTTCTCATCTCCTTACTTTACTTCCTCACTTTTCTAAATACTTATAACTTCTTTTTATCTCTAGTTTTAGAAATTCTAAAAGCTGTAATTCCATCTTCTTTTCTTACTTTACTTCCTCACTTTTCTAAATATTTATAACTTCTTTTTATCTCTAGTTTTAGTAATTCTAAAAGCTTAAATTCTTTCTCATCTCCTTACTTCACTTCCTCACTTTTCTAAATACTTATAACTTCTTTTTATCTCTAAGTTTTAGTGACGCTAAAAGCTTAAATTCTTTCTCATCTCCTTACTTCACTTCCTCACTTTTCTAAATACTTATAACTTCTTTTTATCTCTAAGTTTTAGTAATTCTAAAAGCTGTAATTCCATCTGCTTTTCTTACTTTACTTCCTCACTTTTCTAAATACTTATAACTTCTTTTTATCTCTAAGTTTTAGTAATTCTAAAAGCTGTAATTCTTTCTCATCTCCTTACTTCACTTCCTCACTTTTCTAAATACTTATAACTTCTTTTTATCTCTAAGTTTTAGTAATTCTAAAAGCTTAAATTCTTTCTCATCTCCTTACTTCACTTCCTCACTTTTCTAAATACTTATAACTTCTTTTTATCTTTAAGTTTTAGTAATTCTAAAAGCTTAAATTATTTCTCATCTCCTTACTTTACTTCCTCACTTTTCTAAATACTTATAACTTCTTTTTATCTCTAGTTTTAGTAATTCTAAAAGCTGTAATTCCATCTTCTTTTCTTACTTCACTTCCTCACTTTTCTAAATACTTATAACTTCTTTTTATCTCTAGTTTTAGTAATTCTAAAAGCTTAAATTCTTTCTCATCTCCTTACTTCACTTCCTCACTTTTCTAAATACTTATAACATCTTTTATCTCTAAGTTTTAGTAATTCTAAAAGCTTAAATTCTTTCTCATCTCCTTACTTCACTTCCTCACTTTTCTAAATACTTATAACATCTTTTTATCTTTAAGTTTTAGTGACGCTAAAAGCTTAAATTCTTTCTCATCTCCTTACTTCACTTCCTCACTTTTCTAAATACTTATAACTTCTTTTTATCTTTAAGTTTTAGTAATTCTAAAAGCTGTAATTCTTTCTCATCTCCTTACTTCACTTCCTCACTTTTCTAAATACTTATAACTTCTTTTTATCTCTAGTTTTAGTGACGCTAAAAGCTTAAATTCTTTCTCATCTCCTTACTTCACTTCCTCACTTTTCTAAATACTTATAACTTCTTTTTATCTCTAAGTTTTAGTAATTCTAAAAGCTGTAATTCCATCTGCTTTTCTTACTTCACTTCCTCACTTTTCTAAATACTTATAACTTCTTTTTATCTTTAAGTTTTAGTAATTCTAAAAGCTTAAATTATTTCTCATCTCCTTACTTTACTTCCTCACTTTTCTAAATACTTATAACTTCTTTTTATCTCTAGTTTTAGTAATTCTAAAAGCTGTAATTCCATCTTCTTTTCTTACTTCACTTCCTCACTTTTCTAAATACTTATAACTTCTTTTTATCTCTAGTTTTAGTAATTCTAAAAGCTTAAATTCTTTCTCATCTCCTTACTTCACTTCCTCACTTTTCTAAATACTTATAACATCTTTTATCTCTAAGTTTTAGTAATTCTAAAAGCTTAAATTCTTTCTCATCTCCTTACTTCACTTCCTCACTTTTCTAAATACTTATAACATCTTTTTATCTTTAAGTTTTAGTGACGCTAAAAGCTTAAATTCTTTCTCATCTCCTTACTTCACTTCCTCACTTTTCTAAATACTTATAACTTCTTTTTATCTTTAAGTTTTAGTAATTCTAAAAGCTGTAATTCTTTCTCATCTCCTTACTTCACTTCCTCACTTTTCTAAATACTTATAACTTCTTTTTATCTTTAAGTTTTAGTGACGCTAAAAGCTTAAATTCTTTCTCATCTCCTTACTTCACTTCCTCACTTTTCTAAATACTTATAACTTCTTTTTATCTCTAAGTTTTAGTGACGCTAAAAGCTTAAATTCTTTCTCATCTCCTTACTTCACTTCCTCACTTTTCTAAATACTTATAACTTCTTTTTATCTCTAAGTTTTAGTAATTCTAAAAGCTGTAATTCTTTCTCATCTCCTTACTTCACTTCCTCACTTTTCTAAATACTTATAACTTCTTTTTATCTTTAAGTTTTAGTAATTCTAAAAGCTTAAATTCTTTCTCATCTCCTTACTTCACTTCCTCACTTTTCTAAATACTTATAACTTCTTTTTATCTTTAAGTTTTAGTAATTCTAAAAGCTTAAATTCTTTCTCATCTCCTTACTTCACTTCCTCACTTTTCTAAATACTTATAACTTCTTTTTATCTTTAAGTTTTAGTGACGCTAAAAGCTTAAATTCTTTCTCATCTCCTTACTTCACTTCCTCACTTTTCTAAATACTTATAACTTCTTTTTATCTCTAAGTTTTAGTGACGCTAAAAGCTTAAATTCTTTCTCATCTCCTTACTTCACTTCCTCACTTTTCTAAATACTTATAACTTCTTTTTATCTCTAAGTTTTAGTAATTCTAAAAGCTGTAATTCTTTCTCATCTCCTTACTTCACTTCCTCACTTTTCTAAATACTTATAACTTCTTTTTATCTTTAAGTTTTAGTAATTCTAAAAGCTTAAATTCTTTCTCATCTCCTTACTTCACTTCCTCACTTTTCTAAATACTTATAACTTCTTTTTATCTTTAAGTTTTAGTAATTCTAAAAGCTTAAATTCTTTCTCATCTCCTTACTTTACTTCCTCACTTTTCTAAATACTTATAACTTCTTTTTATCTCTAAGTTTTAGTAATTCTAAAAGCTGTAATTCCATCTTCTTTTCTTACTTTACTTCCTCACTTTTCTAAATACTTATAACTTCTTTTATCTCTAAGTTTTAGTAATTCTAAAAGCTTAAATTCTTTCTCATCTCCTTACTTCACTTCCTCACTTTTCTAAATACTTATAACTTCTTTTTATCTTTAAGTTTTAGTAATTCTAAAAGCTTAAATTCTTTCTCATCTCCTTACTTCACTTCCTCACTTTTCTAAATACTTATAACTTCTTTTTATCTCTAGTTTTAGTGACGCTAAAAGCTTAAATTCTTTCTCATCTCCTTACTTCACTTCCTCACTTTTCTAAATACTTATAACTTCTTTTTATCTTTAAGTTTTAGTAATTCTAAAAGCTGTAATTCTTTCTCATCTCCTTACTTCACTTCCTCACTTTTCTAAATACTTATAACTTCTTTTTATCTCTAGTTTTAGTAATTCTAAAAGCTGTAATTCCATCTGCTTTTCTTACTTTACTTCCTCACTTTTCTAAATACTTATAACTTCTTTTTATCTCTAAGTTTTAGTGACGCTAAAAGCTTAAATTCTTTCTCATCTCCTTACTTCACTTCCTCACTTTTCTAAATACTTATAACATCTTTTTATCTTTAAGTTTTAGTGACGCTAAAAGCTTAAATTCTTTCTCATCTCCTTACTTTACTTCCTCACTTTTCTAAATACTTATAACTTCTTTTTATCTCTAGTTTTAGTGACGCTTAAAAGCTTAAATTCTTTCTCATCTCCTTACTTTACTTCCTCACTTTTCTAAATACTTATAACTTCTTTTTATCTCTAGTTTTAGAAATTCTAAAAGCTGTAATTCCATCTTCTTTTCTTACTTTACTTCCTCACTTTTCTAAATATTTATAACTTCTTTTTATCTCTAGTTTTAGTAATTCTAAAAGCTTAAATTCTTTCTCATCTCCTTACTTTACTTCCTCACTTTTCTAAATACTTATAACTTCTTTTTATCTCTAGTTTTAGTAATTCTAAAAGCTGTAATTCCATCTTCTTTTCTTACTTTACTTCCTCACTTTTCTAAATATTTATAACTTCTTTTTATCTTTAAGTTTTAGTAATTCTAAAAGCTTAAATTCTTTCTCATCTCCTTACTTTACTTCCTCACTTTTCTAAATACTTATAACTTCTTTTTATCTCTAGTTTTAGTGACGCTAAATGCTTAAATTCTTTCTCATCTCCTTACTTCACTTCCTCACTTTTCTAAATACTTATAACTTCTTTTTATCTCTAGTTTTAGTAATTCTAAAAGCTGAGATTCCATCTGCTTTTCTTACTTTACTTCCTCACTTTTCTAAATACTTATAACTTCTTTTTATCTCTAAGTTTTAGTAATTCTAAAAGCTGTAATTCTTTCTCATCTCCTTACTTCACTTCCTCACTTTTCTAAATACTTATAACTTCTTTTTATCTTTAAGTTTTAGTAATTCTAAAAGCTGTAATTCTTTCTCATCTCCTTACTTCACTTCCTCACTTTTCTAAATACTTATAACTTCTTTTTATCTTTAAGTTTTAGTAATTCTAAAAGCTTAAATTATTTCTCATCTCCTTACTTTACTTCCTCACTTTTCTAAATACTTATAACTTCTTTTTATCTCTAGTTTTAGTGACGCTAAATGCTTAAATTCTTTCTCATCTCCTTACTTCACTTCCTCACTTTTCTAAATACTTATAACTTCTTTTTATCTCTAGTTTTAGTGACGCTAAAAGCTTAAATTCTTTCTCATCTCCTTACTTTACTTCCTCACTTTTCTAAATACTTATAACTTCTTTTTATCTCTAAGTTTTAGTAATTCTAAAAGCTTAAATTCTTTCTCATCTCCTTACTTCACTTCCTCACTTTTCTAAATACTTATAACTTCTTTTTATCTTTAAGTTTTAGTAATTCTAAAAGCTTAAATTCTTTCTCATCTCCTTACTTCACTTCCTCACTTTTCTAAATACTTATAACTTCTTTTTATCTTTAAGTTTTAGTGACGCTAAAAGCTTAAATTATTTCTCATCCCTTACTTTACTTCCTCACTTTTCTAAATACTTATAACTTCTTTTTATCTCTAGTTTTAGTAATTCTAAAAGCTGTAATTCCATCTTCTTTTCTTACTTCACTTCCTCACTTTTCTAAATACTTATAACTTCTTTTTATCTCTAGTTTTAGTAATTCTAAAAGCTTAAATTCTTTCTCATCTCCTTACTTCACTTCCTCACTTTTCTAAATACTTATAACATCTTTTATCTCTAAGTTTTAGTAATTCTAAAAGCTTAAATTCTTTCTCATCTCCTTACTTCACTTCCTCACTTTTCTAAATACTTATAACATCTTTTTATCTTTAAGTTTTAGTGACGCTAAAAGCTTAAATTCTTTCTCATCTCCTTACTTCACTTCCTCACTTTTCTAAATACTTATAACTTCTTTTTATCTTTAAGTTTTAGTAATTCTAAAAGCTTAAATTCTTTCTCATCTCCTTACTTCACTTCCTCACTTTTCTAAATACTTATAACATCTTTTTATCTTTAAGTTTTAGTGACGCTAAAAGCTTAAATTCTTTCTCATCTCCTTACTTCACTTCCTCACTTTTCTAAATACTTATAACTTCTTTTTATCTCTAAGTTTTAGTGACGCTAAAAGCTTAAATTCTTTCTCATCTCCTTACTTCACTTCCTCACTTTTCTAAATACTTATAACATCTTTTATCTCTAAGTTTTAGTAATTCTAAAAGCTTAAATTCTTTCTCATCTCCTTACTTCACTTCCTCACTTTTCTAAATACTTATAACATCTTTTTATCTTTAAGTTTTAGTGACGCTAAAAGCTTAAATTCTTTCTCATCTCCTTACTTCACTTCCTCACTTTTCTAAATACTTATAACTTCTTTTTATCTTTAAGTTTTAGTAATTCTAAAAGCTTAAATTCTTTCTCATCTCCTTACTTCACTTCCTCACTTTTCTAAATACTTATAACTTCTTTTTATCTCTAGTTTTAGTAATTCTAAAAGCTTAAATTCTTTCTCATCTCCTTACTTCACTTCCTCACTTTTCTAAATACTTATAACATCTTTTTATCTTTAAGTTTTAGTGACGCTAAAAGCTTAAATTCTTTCTCATCTCCTTACTTCACTTCCTCACTTTTCTAAATACTTATAACTTCTTTTTATCTTTAAGTTTTAGTAATTCTAAAAGCTGTAATTCTTTCTCATCTCCTTACTTCAATTCCTCACTTTTCTAAATACTTATAACTTCTTTTTATCTCTAAGTTTAGTTTTTCTAAAAGCTGTAATTCTATCTTCTTTTCTTACTTTACTTCCTCACTTTTCTAAATACTTATAACTTCTTTTTATCTCTAAGTTTTAGTAATTCTAAAAGCTTAAATTCTTTCTCATCTCCTTACTTCACTTCCTCACTTTTCTAAATACTTATAACTTCTTTTTATCTTTAAGTTTTAGTAATTCTAAAAGCTGTAATTCCATCTTCTTTTCTTACTTCACTTCCTCACTTTTCTAAATACTTATAACTTCTTTTTATCTCTAGTTTTAGTAATTCTAAAAGCTTAAATTCTTTCTCATCTCCTTACTTCACTTCCTCACTTTTCTAAATACTTATAACTTCTTTTTATCTCTAGTTTTAGTAATTCTAAAAGCTTAAATTCTTTCTCATCTCCTTACTTCACTTCCTCACTTTTCTAAATACTTATAACATCTTTTTATCTTTAAGTTTTAGTGACGCTAAAAGCTTAAATTCTTTCTCATCTCCTTACTTCACTTCCTCACTTTTCTAAATACTTATAACTTCTTTTTATCTTTAAGTTTTAGTAATTCTAAAAGCTTAAATTCTTTCTCATCTCCTTACTTCACTTCCTCACTTTTCTAAATACTTATAACTTCTTTTTATCTTTAAGTTTTAGTGACGCTAAAAGCTTAAATTCTTTCTCATCTCCTTACTTCACTTCCTCACTTTTCTAAATACTTATAACATCTTTTTATCTTTAAGTTTTAGTGACGCTAAAAGCTTAAATTCTTTCTCATCTCCTTACTTCACTTCCTCACTTTTCTAAATACTTATAACTTCTTTTTATCTCTAAGTTTTAGTGACGCTAAAAGCTTAAATTCTTTCTCATCTCCTTACTTCACTTCCTCACTTTTCTAAATACTTATAACTTCTTTTTATCTCTAAGTTTTAGTAATTCTAAAAGCTGTAATTCTTTCTCATCTCCTTACTTCACTTCCTCACTTTTCTAAATACTTATAACTTCTTTTTATCTTTAAGTTTTAGTAATTCTAAAAGCTTAAATTCTTTCTCATCTCCTTACTTCACTTCCTCACTTTTCTAAATACTTATAACTTCTTTTTATCTTTAAGTTTTAGTAATTCTAAAAGCTTAAATTCTTTCTCATCTCCTTACTTCACTTCCTCACTTTTCTAAATACTTATAACTTCTTTTTATCTCTAGTTTTAGTAATTCTAAAAGCTTAAATTCTTTCTCATCTCCTTACTTCACTTCCTCACTTTTCTAAATACTTATAACATCTTTTTATCTTTAAGTTTTAGTGACGCTAAAAGCTTAAATTCTTTCTCATCTCCTTACTTTACTTCCTCACTTTTCTAAATACTTATAACTTCTTTTTATCTTTAAGTTTTAGTAATTCTAAAAGCTGTAATTCTTTCTCATCTCCTTACTTCAATTCCTCACTTTTCTAAATACTTATAACTTCTTTTTATCTCTAAGTTTAGTTTTTCTAAAAGCTGTAATTCTATCTTCTTTTCTTACTTTACTTCCTCACTTTTCTAAATACTTATAACTTCTTTTTATCTCTAAGTTTTAGTAATTCTAAAAGCTTAAATTCTTTCTCATCTCCTTACTTCACTTCCTCACTTTTCTAAATACTTATAACTTCTTTTTATCTTTAAGTTTTAGTAATTCTAAAAGCTGTAATTCCATCTTCTTTTCTTACTTCACTTCCTCACTTTTCTAAATACTTATAACTTCTTTTTATCTCTAGTTTTAGTAATTCTAAAAGCTTAAATTCTTTCTCATCTCCTTACTTCACTTCCTCACTTTTCTAAATACTTATAACTTCTTTTTATCTCTAGTTTTAGTAATTCTAAAAGCTTAAATTCTTTCTCATCTCCTTACTTCACTTCCTCACTTTTCTAAATACTTATAACATCTTTTTATCTTTAAGTTTTAGTGACGCTAAAAGCTTAAATTCTTTCTCATCTCCTTACTTCACTTCCTCACTTTTCTAAATACTTATAACTTCTTTTTATCTTTAAGTTTTAGTAATTCTAAAAGCTTAAATTCTTTCTCATCTCCTTACTTCACTTCCTCACTTTTCTAAATACTTATAACTTCTTTTTATCTTTAAGTTTTAGTGACGCTAAAAGCTTAAATTCTTTCTCATCTCCTTACTTCACTTCCTCACTTTTCTAAATACTTATAACTTCTTTTTATCTTTAAGTTTTAGTGACGCTAAAAGCTTAAATTCTTTCTCATCTCCTTACTTCACTTCCTCACTTTTCTAAATACTTATAACATCTTTTTATCTTTAAGTTTTAGTGACGCTAAAAGCTTAAATTCTTTCTCATCTCCTTACTTCACTTCCTCACTTTTCTAAATACTTATAACTTCTTTTTATCTTTAAGTTTTAGTAATTCTAAAAGCTGTAATTCTTTCTCATCTCCTTACTTCACTTCCTCACTTTTCTAAATACTTATAACTTCTTTTTATCTTTAAGTTTTAGTAATTCTAAAAGCTTAAATTCTTTCTCATCTCCTTACTTCACTTCCTCACTTTTCTAAATACTTATAACTTCTTTTTATCTCTAGTTTTAGTAATTCTAAAAGCTTAAATTCTTTCTCATCTCCTTACTTCACTTCCTCACTTTTCTAAATACTTATAACATCTTTTTATCTTTAAGTTTTAGTGACGCTAAAAGCTTAAATTCTTTCTCATCTCCTTACTTCACTTCCTCACTTTTCTAAATACTTATAACTTCTTTTTATCTTTAAGTTTTAGTGACGCTAAAAGCTTAAATTCTTTCTCATCTCCTTACTTCACTTCCTCACTTTTCTAAATACTTATAACTTCTTTTTATCTCTAGTTTTAGTAATTCTAAAAGCTTAAATTCTTTCTCATCTCCTTACTTCACTTCCTCACTTTTCTAAATACTTATAACATCTTTTATCTCTAAGTTTTAGTAATTCTAAAAGCTTAAATTCTTTCTCATCTCCTTACTTCACTTCCTCACTTTTCTAAATACTTATAACATCTTTTTATCTTTAAGTTTTAGTGACGCTAAAAGCTTAAATTCTTTCTCATCTCCTTACTTCACTTCCTCACTTTTCTAAATACTTATAACTTCTTTTTATCTTTAAGTTTTAGTAATTCTAAAAGCTTAAATTCTTTCTCATCTCCTTACTTCACTTCCTCACTTTTCTAAATACTTATAACATCTTTTTATCTTTAAGTTTTAGTGACGCTAAAAGCTTAAATTCTTTCTCATCTCCTTACTTCACTTCCTCACTTTTCTAAATACTTATAACTTCTTTTTATCTCTAAGTTTTAGTGACGCTAAAAGCTTAAATTCTTTCTCATCTCCTTACTTCACTTCCTCACTTTTCTAAATACTTATAACTTCTTTTTATCTCTAAGTTTTAGTAATTCTAAAAGCTGTAATTCTTTCTCATCTCCTTACTTCACTTCCTCACTTTTCTAAATACTTATAACTTCTTTTTATCTTTAAGTTTTAGTAATTCTAAAAGCTTAAATTCTTTCTCATCTCCTTACTTCACTTCCTCACTTTTCTAAATACTTATAACTTCTTTTTATCTTTAAGTTTTAGTAATTCTAAAAGCTTAAATTCTTTCTCATCTCCTTACTTCACTTCCTCACTTTTCTAAATACTTATAACTTCTTTTTATCTTTAAGTTTTAGTAATTCTAAAAGCTTAAATTCTTTCTCATCTCCTTACTTCACTTCCTCACTTTTCTAAATACTTATAACTTCTTTTTATCTCTAGTTTTAGTAATTCTAAAAGCTGTAATTCCATCTTCTTTTCTTACTTCACTTCCTCACTTTTCTAAATACTTATAACTTCTTTTTATCTCTAGTTTTAGTAATTCTAAAAGCTTAAATTCTTTCTCATCTCCTTACTTCACTTCCTCACTTTTCTAAATACTTATAACTTCTTTTTATCTTTAAGTTTTAGTGACGCTAAAAGCTTAAATTCTTTCTCATCTCCTTACTTCACTTCCTCACTTTTCTAAATACTTATAACTTCTTTTTATCTTTAAGTTTTAGTAATTCTAAAAGCTGTAATTCTTTCTCATCTCCTTACTTCACTTCCTCACTTTTCTAAATACTTATAACTTCTTTTTATCTTTAAGTTTTAGTAATTCTAAAAGCTTAAATTCTTTCTCATCTCCTTACTTCACTTCCTCACTTTTCTAAATACTTATAACTTCTTTTTATCTTTAAGTTTTAGTAATTCTAAAAGCTTAAATTCTTTCTCATCTCCTTACTTCACTTCCTCACTTTTCTAAATACTTATAACTTCTTTTTATCTCTAGTTTTAGTAATTCTAAAAGCTTAAATTCTTTCTCATCTCCTTACTTCACTTCCTCACTTTTCTAAATACTTATAACATCTTTTTATCTTTAAGTTTTAGTGACGCTAAAAGCTTAAATTCTTTCTCATCTCCTTACTTTACTTCCTCACTTTTCTAAATACTTATAACTTCTTTTTATCTTTAAGTTTTAGTAATTCTAAAAGCTGTAATTCTTTCTCATCTCCTTACTTCACTTCCTCACTTTTCTAAATACTTATAACTTCTTTTTATCTTTAAGTTTTAGTAATTCTAAAAGCTGTAATTCCATCTTCTTTTCTTACTTCACTTCCTCACTTTTCTAAATACTTATAACTTCTTTTTATCTCTAAGTTTTAGTAATTCTAAAAGCTTAAATTCTTTCTCATCTCCTTACTTCACTTCCTCACTTTTCTAAATACTTATAACTTCTTTTTATCTTTAAGTTTTAGTAATTCTAAAAGCTGTAATTCCATCTTCTTTTCTTACTTCACTTCCTCACTTTTCTAAATACTTATAACTTCTTTTTATCTCTAGTTTTAGTAATTCTAAAAGCTTAAATTCTTTCTCATCTCCTTACTTCACTTCCTCACTTTTCTAAATACTTATAACATCTTTTATCTCTAAGTTTTAGTAATTCTAAAAGCTTAAATTCTTTCTCATCTCCTTACTTCACTTCCTCACTTTTCTAAATACTTATAACTTCTTTTTATCTTTAAGTTTTAGTAATTCTAAAAGCTGTAATTCTTTCTCATCTCCTTACTTCACTTCCTCACTTTTCTAAATACTTATAACTTCTTTTTATCTTTAAGTTTTAGTAATTCTAAAAGCTGTAATTCCATCTTCTTTTCTTACTTCACTTCCTCACTTTTCTAAATACTTATAACTTCTTTTTATCTCTAAGTTTTAGTAATTCTAAAAGCTTAAATTCTTTCTCATCTCCTTACTTCACTTCCTCACTTTTCTAAATACTTATAACATCTTTTTATCTTTAAGTTTTAGTGACGCTAAAAGCTTAAATTCTTTCTCATCTCCTTACTTCACTTCCTCACTTTTCTAAATACTTATAACTTCTTTTTATCTTTAAGTTTTAGTAATTCTAAAAGCTTAAATTCTTTCTCATCTCCTTACTTCACTTCCTCACTTTTCTAAATACTTATAACTTCTTTTTATCTTTAAGTTTTAGTGACGCTAAAAGCTTAAATTCTTTCTCATCTCCTTACTTCACTTCCTCACTTTTCTAAATACTTATAACATCTTTTTATCTTTAAGTTTTAGTGACGCTAAAAGCTTAAATTCTTTCTCATCTCCTTACTTTACTTCCTCACTTTTCTAAATACTTATAACTTCTTTTTATCTTTAAGTTTTAGTAATTCTAAAAGCTGTAATTCTTTCTCATCTCCTTACTTCACTTCCTCACTTTTCTAAATACTTATAACTTCTTTTTATCTTTAAGTTTTAGTAATTCTAAAAGCTGTAATTCCATCTTCTTTCTTACTTCACTTCCTCACTTTTCTAAATACTTATAACTTCTTTTTATCTCTAGTTTTAGTAATTCTAAAAGCTTAAATTCTTTCTCATCTCCTTACTTCACTTCCTCACTTTTCTAAATACTTATAACATCTTTTATCTCTAAGTTTTAGTAATTCTAAAAGCTTAAATTCTTTCTCATCTCCTTACTTCACTTCCTCACTTTTCTAAATACTTATAACATCTTTTTATCTTTAAGTTTTAGTGACGCTAAAAGCTTAAATTCTTTCTCATCTCCTTACTTCACTTCCTCACTTTTCTAAATACTTATAACATCTTTTATCTCTAAGTTTTAGTAATTCTAAAAGCTTAAATTCTTTCTCATCTCCTTACTTCACTTCCTCACTTTTCTAAATACTTATAACTTCTTTTTATCTCTAAGTTTTAGTAATTCTAAAAGCTTAAATTCTTTCTCATCTCCTTACTTCACTTCCTCACTTTTCTAAATACTTATAACTTCTTTTTATCTCTAAGTTTTAGTAATTCTAAAAGCTGTAATTCCATCTTCTTTTCTTACTTCACTTCCTCACTTTTCTAAATACTTATAACTTCTTTTTATCTCTAAGTTTTAGTAATTCTAAAAGCTTAAATTCTTTCTCATCTCCTTACTTCACTTCCTCACTTTTCTAAATACTTATAACTTCTTTTATCTCTAAGTTTTAGTAATTCTAAAAGCTTAAATTCTTTCTCATCTCCTTACTTCACTTCCTCACTTTTCTAAATACTTATAACTTCTTTTTATCTCTAAGTTTTAGTGACGCTAAAAGCTTAAATTCTTTCTCATCTCCTTACTTCACTTCCTCACTTTTCTAAATACTTATAACTTCTTTTTATCTTTAAGTTTTAGTAATTCTAAAAGCTTAAATTCTTTCTCATCTCCTTACTTCACTTCCTCACTTTTCTAAATACTTATAACATCTTTTTATCTTTAAGTTTTAGTGACGCTAAAAGCTTAAATTCTTTCTCATCTCCTTACTTCACTTCCTCACTTTTCTAAATACTTATAACTTCTTTTTATCTCTAAGTTTTAGTAATTCTAAAAGCTTAAATTCCATCTCTTTCCTTACTTCACTTCCTCACTTTTCTAAATACTTATAACTTCTTTTTATCTCTAAGTTTTAGTGACGCTAAAAGCTTAAATTCTTTCTCATCTCCTTACTTCACTTCCTCACTTTTCTAAATACTTATAACTTCTTTTTATCTCTAAGTTTTAGTAATTCTAAAAGCTTAAATTCTTTCTCATCTCCTTACTTCACTTCCTCACTTTTCTAAATACTTATAACTTCTTTTTATCTCTAAGTTTTAGTAACGCTAAAAGCTTAAATTCTTTCTCATCTCCTTACTTCACTTCCTCACTTTTCTAAATACTTATAACTTCTTTTTATCTTTAAGTTTTAGTGACGCTAAAAGCTTAAATTCTTTCTCATCTCCTTACTTCACTTCCTCACTTTTCTAAATACTTATAACTTCTTTTTATCTCTAAGTTTTAGTAATTCTAAAAGCTTAAATTCTTTCTCATCTCCTTACTTCACTTCCTCACTTTTCTAAATACTTATAACTTCTTTTTATCTCTAAGTTTTAGTAATTCTAAAAGCTGTAAATTCTTTCTCATCTCCTTACTTCACTTCCTCACTTTTCTAAATACTTATAACTTCTTTTTATCTTTAAGTTTTAGTGACGCTAAAAGCTTAAATTCTTTCTCATCTCCTTACTTCACTTCCTCACTTTTCTAAATACTTATAACTTCTTTTTATCTCTAAGTTTTAGTAATTCTAAAAGCTGTAATTCTTTCTCATCTCCTTACTTCACTTCCTCACTTTTCTAAATACTTATAACTTCTTTTTATCTTTAAGTTTTAGTAATTCTAAAAGCTTAAATTCTTTCTCATCTCCTTACTTCACTTCCTCACTTTTCTAAATACTTATAACTTCTTTTTATCTCTAAGTTTTAGTAATTCTAAAAGCTTAAATTCTTTCTCATCTCCTTACTTCACTTCCTCACTTTTCTAAATACTTATAACTTCTTTTTATCTTTAAGTTTTAGTAATTCTAAAAGCTGTAATTCTTTCTCATTTCCTTACTTCACTTCCTCACTTTTCTAAATACTTATAACTTCTTTTTATCTCTAAGTTTTAGTGACGCTAAAAGCTTAAATTCTTTCTCATCTCCTTACTTCACTTCCTCACTTTTCTAAATACTTATAACTTCTTTTATCTTTAAGTTTTAGTAATTCTAAAAGCTGTAATTCTTTCTCATCTCCTTACTTCACTTCCTCACTTTTCTAAATACTTATAACTTCTTTTTATCTCTAAGTTTTAGTAATTCTAAAAGCTGAAATTCCATCTTCTTTTCTTACTTCACTTCCTCACTTTTCTAAATACTTATAACTTCTTTTTATCTCTAAGTTTTAGTAATTCTAAAAGCTGTAATTCTTTCTCATCTCCTTACTTCACTTCCTCACTTTTCTAAATACTTATAACTTCTTTTTATCTCTAGTTTTAGTAATTCTAAAAGCTGTAATTCCATCTGCTTTTCTTACTTTACTTCCTCACTTTTCTAAATACTTATAACTTCTTTTTATCTCTAGTTTTAGTGACGCTAAAAGCTTAAATTCTTTCTCATCTCCTTACTTCACTTCCTCACTTTTCTAAATACTTATAACTTCTTTTTATCTTTAAGTTTTAGTAATTCTAAAAGCTGTAATTCTTTCTCATCTCCTTACTTCACTTCCTCACTTTTCTAAATACTTATAACTTCTTTTTATCTCTAAGTTTTAGTAATTCTAAAAGCTGTAATTCCATCTGCTTTTCTTACTTTACTTCATCACTTTTCTAAATACTTAAAACTTCTTTTTATCTTTAAGTTTTAGTAATTCTAAAAGCTGTAATTCTTTCTCATCTCCTTACTTTACTTCCTCACTTTTCTAAATACTTAAAACTTCTTTTTATCTCTAGTTTTAGTAATTCTAAAAGCTGTAATTCCATCTGCTTTTCTTACTTTACTTCCTCACTTTTCTAAATACTTAAAACTTCTTTTTATCTTTAAGTTTTAGTAATTCTAAAAGCTGTAATTCTTTCTCATCTCCTTACTTTACTTCCTCACTTTTCTAAATACTTGAAACTTCTTTTTATCTTTAAGTTTTAGTAATTCTAAAAGCTGTAATTCCATCTGCTTTTCTTACTTTACTTCCTCACTTTTCTAAATACTTATAACTTCTTTTTATCTCTAAGTTTTAGTAATTCTAAAAGCTTAAATTCTTTCTCATCTCCTTACTTCACTTCCTCACTTTTCTAAATACTTATAACTTCTTTTTATCTCTAAGTTTTAGTGACGCTAAAAGCTGTAATTCTTTCTCATCTCCTTACTTCACTTCCTCACTTTTCTAAATACTTATAACTTCTTTTTATCTCTAAGTTTTAGTAATTCTAAAAGCTTAAATTCTTTCTCATCTCCTTACTTCACTTCCTCACTTTTCTAAATACTTATAACTTCTTTTTATCTCTAAGTTTTAGTGACGCTAAAAGCTGTAATTCTTTCTCATCTCCTTACTTCACTTCCTCACTTTTCTAAATACTTATAACTTCTTTTTATCTCTAGTTTTAGTAATTCTAAAAGCTGTAATTCTTTCTCATCTCCTTACTTTACTTCCTCACTTTTCTAAATACTTAAAACTTCTTTTTATCTCTAGTTTTAGTAATTCTAAAAGCTGTAATTCCATCTGCTTTTCTTACTTTACTTCCTCACTTTTCTAAATACTTATAACTTCTTTTTATCTCTAGTTTTAGTAATTCTAAAAGCTGTAATTCCATCTTCTTTTCTTACTTTACTTCCTCACTTTTCTAAATACTTATAACTTCTTTTATCTTTAAGTTTTAGTAATTCTAAAAGCTTAAATTCTTTCTCATCTCCTTACTTCACTTCCTCACTTTTCTAAATACTTATAACATCTTTTTATCTTTAAGTTTTAGTGACGCTAAAAGCTTAAATTCTTTCTCATCTCCTTACTTCACTTCCTCACTTTTCTAAATACTTATAACTTCTTTTTATCTTTAAGTTTTAGTGACGCTAAAAGCTGTAATTCTTTCTCATCTCCTTACTTCACTTCCTCACTTTTCTAAATACTTATAA
Source organism: Loxodes magnus (assembly GCA_946699065.1). Classification (NCBI taxonomy): domain Eukaryota; phylum Ciliophora; class Karyorelictea; order Loxodida; family Loxodidae; genus Loxodes; species Loxodes magnus. The sequence goes on from CAMPDV010000238.1 coordinate 63,231, forward strand.
CTTCTTTTTATCTTTAAGTTTTAGTAATTCTAAAAGCTTAAATTATTTCTCATCTCCTTACTTTACTTCCTCACTTTTCTAAATACTTATAACTTCTTTTTATCTCTAGTTTTAGTAATTCTAAAAGCTGTAATTCCATCTTCTTTTCTTACTTTACTTCCTCACTTTTCTAAATACTTATAACTTCTTTTTATCTTTAAGTTTTAGTAATTCTAAAAGCTTAAATTCTTTCTCATCTCCTTACTTCACTTCCTCACTTTTCTAAATACTTATAACTTCTTTTTATCTTTAAGTTTTAGTAATTCTAAAAGCTTAAATTCTTTCTCATCTCCTTACTTCACTTCCTCACTTTTCTAAATACTTATAACTTCTTTTTATCTCTAGTTTTAGTGACGCTAAAAGCTTAAATTCTTTCTCATCTCCTTACTTCACTTCCTCACTTTTCTAAATACTTATAACTTCTTTTTATCTCTAGTTTTAGTAATTCTAAAAGCTGTAATTCCATCTGCTTTTCTTACTTCACTTCCTCACTTTTCTAAATACTTATAACTTCTTTTTATCTCTAAGTTTTAGTGACGCTAAAAGCTGTAATTCTTTCTCATCTCCTTACTTCACTTCCTCACTTTTCTAAATACTTAAAACTTCTTTTTATCTTTAAGTTTTAGTAATTCTAAAAGCTGTAATTCCATCTGCTTTTCTTACTTTACTTCCTCACTTTTCTAAATACTTATAACTTCTTTTTATCTCTAAGTTTTAGTGACGCTAAAAGCTTAAATTCTTTCTCATCTCCTTACTTCACTTCCTCACTTTTCTAAATACTTATAACTTCTTTTTATCTCTAAGTTTTAGTAATTCTAAAAGCTGTAATTCCATCTGCTTTTCTTACTTTACTTCCTCACTTTTCTAAATACTTATAACTTCTTTTTATCTCTAGTTTTAGTAATTCTAAAAGCTGTAATTCCATCTGCTTTTCTTACTTTACTTCCTCACTTTTCTAAATACTTATAACTTCTTTTTATCTTTAAGTTTTAGTAATTCTAAAAGCTGTAATTCTTTCTCATCTCCTTACTTCACTTCCTCACTTTTCTAAATACTTATAACTTCTTTTTATCTCTAGTTTTAGTAATTCTAAAAGCTTAAATTCTTTCTCATCTCCTTACTTCACTTCCTCACTTTTCTAAATACTTATAACTTCTTTTTATCTCTAGTTTTAGTAATTCTAAAAGCTGTAATTCCATCTGCTTTTCTTACTTTACTTCCTCACTTTTCTAAATACTTATAACTTCTTTTTATCTCTAGTTTTAGTGACGCTAAAAGCTTAAATTCTTTCTCATCTCCTTACTTCACTTCCTCACTTTTCTAAATACTTATAACTTCTTTTATCTCTAAGTTTTAGTAATTCTAAAAGCTTAAATTCTTTCTCATCTCCTTACTTCACTTCCTCACTTTTCTAAATACTTATAACATCTTTTTATCTTTAAGTTTTAGTGACGCTAAAAGCTTAAATTCTTTCTCATCTCCTTACTTCACTTCCTCACTTTTCTAAATACTTATAACTTCTTTTTATCTTTAAGTTTTAGTGACGCTAAAAGCTGTAATTCTTTCTCATCTCCTTACTTCACTTCCTCACTTTTCTAAATACTTATAACTTCTTTTTATCTTTAAGTTTTAGTAATTCTAAAAGCTTAAATTATTTCTCATCTCCTTACTTTACTTCCTCACTTTTCTAAATACTTATAACTTCTTTTTATCTCTAGTTTTAGTAATTCTAAAAGCTGTAATTCCATCTTCTTTTCTTACTTTACTTCCTCACTTTTCTAAATACTTATAACTTCTTTTTATCTTTAAGTTTTAGTAATTCTAAAAGCTTAAATTCTTTCTCATCTCCTTACTTCACTTCCTCACTTTTCTAAATACTTATAACTTCTTTTTATCTTTAAGTTTTAGTAATTCTAAAAGCTGTAATTCCATCTGCTTTTCTTACTTTACTTCCTCACTTTTCTAAATACTTATAACTTCTTTTTATCTCTAAGTTTTAGTGACGCTAAAAGCTTAAATTCTTTCTCATCTCCTTACTTCACTTGCTCACTTTTCTAAATACTTATAACTTCTTTTTATCTTTAAGTTTTAGTAATTCTAAAAGCTGTAATTCTTTCTCATCTCCTTACTTCACTTCCTCACTTTTCTAAATACTTATAACTTCTTTTTATCTCTAGTTTTAGTAATTCTAAAAGCTGTAATTCCATCTTCTTTTCTTACTTTACTTCCTCACTTTTCTAAATACTTATAACTTCTTTTTATCTCTAGTTTTAGTAATTCTAAAAGCTGAAATTCTTTCTCATCTCCTTACTTCACTTCCTCACTTTTCTAAATACTTATAACTTCTTTTTATCTCTAAGTTTTAGTAATTCTAAAAGCTGAAATTCCATCTTCTTTTCTTACTTTACTTCCTCACTTTTCTAAATACTTATAACTTCTTTTTATCTCTAAGTTTTAGTAATTCTAAAAGCGGTAATTCCATCTTCTTTTCTTACTTTACTTCCTCACTTTACTAAATACTTATAATTTCTTTTTATCTTTAAGTTTTAGTAATTCTAAAAGCGGTAATTCCATCTTCTTTTCTTACTTTACTTCCTCACTTTTCTAAATACTTATAACTTCTTTTTATCTCTAAGTTTATGTTTTTCTAAAAGATTTAATTCTTTCTTCTTTTCTTACTTTACTTCCTCACTTTTCTAAATACTTATAACTTCTTTTTATCTCTAGTTTTAGTAATTCTAAAAGCTGTAATTCCATCTTCTTTTCTTACTTCACTTCCTCACTTTTCTAAATACTTATAACTTCTTTTTATCTTTAAGTTTTAGTAATTCTAAAAGCTTAAATTCTTTCTCATCTCCTTACTTCACTTCCTCACTTTTCTAAATACTTATAACTTCTTTTTATCTTTAAGTTTTAGTAATTCTAAAAGCTGTAATTCCATCTGCTTTTCTTACTTTACTTCCTCACTTTTCTAAATACTTATAACTTCTTTTTATCTCTAAGTTTTAGTGACGCTAAAAGCTTAAATTCTTTCTCATCTCCTTACTTCACTTCCTCACTTTTCTAAATACTTATAACTTCTTTTTATCTCTAAGTTTTAGTAATTCTAAAAGCTGAAATTCTTTCTCATCTCCTTACTTCACTTCCTCACTTTTCTAAATACTTATAACTTCTTTTTATCTCTAAGTTTTAGTAATTCTAAAAGCTTAAATTCTTTCTCATCTCCTTACTTCACTTCCTCACTTTTCTAAATACTTATAACTTCTTTTTATCTTTAAGTTTTAGTAATTCTAAAAGCTTAAATTCTTTCTCATCTCCTTACTTCACTTCCTCACTTTTCTAAATACTTATAACATCTTTTTATCTTTAAGTTTTAGTGACGCTAAAAGCTTAAATTCTTTCTCATCTCCTTACTTCACTTCCTCACTTTTCTAAATACTTATAACTTCTTTTTATCTTTAAGTTTTAGTAATTCTAAAAGCTGTAATTCTTTCTCATCTCCTTACTTCACTTCCTCACTTTTCTAAATACTTATAACTTCTTTTTATCTCTAAGTTTTAGTAATTCTAAAAGCTGAAATTCTTTCTCATCTCCTTACTTCACTTCCTCACTTTTCTAAATACTTATAACTTCTTTTTATCTCTAAGTTTTAGTAATTCTAAAAGCTGTAATTCCATCTTCTTTTCTTACTTTACTTCCTCACTTTTCTAAATACTTATAACTTCTTTTTATCTCTAAGTTTTAGTGACGCTAAAAGCTTAAATTCTTTCTCATCTCCTTACTTCACTTCCTCACTTTTCTAAATACTTATAACTTCTTTTTATCTCTAAGTTTTAGTAATTCTAAAAGCTGAAATTCTTTCTCATCTCCTTACTTCACTTCCTCACTTTTCTAAATACTTATAACTTCTTTTTATCTCTAAGTTTTAGTGACGCTAAAAGCTTAAATTCTTTCTCATCTCCTTACTTCACTTCCTCACTTTTCTAAATACTTATAACTTCTTTTTATCTCTAAGTTTTAGTGACGCTAAAAGCTTAAATTCTTTCTCATCTCCTTACTTCACTTCCTCACTTTTCTAAATACTTATAACTTCTTTTTATCTCTAAGTTTTAGTAATTCTAAAAGCTGAAATTCTTTCTCATCTCCTTACTTCACTTCCTCACTTTTCTAAATACTTATAACTTCTTTTTATCTCTAAGTTTTAGTAATTCTAAAAGCTGTAATTCCATCTTCTTTTCTTACTTTACTTCCTCACTTTTCTAAATACTTATAACTTCTTTTTATCTCTAAGTTTTAGTGACGCTAAAAGCTTAAATTCTTTCTCATCTCCTTACTTCACTTCCTCACTTTTCTAAATACTTATAACTTCTTTTTATCTCTAAGTTTTAGTAATTCTAAAAGCTTAAATTCTTTCTCATCTCCTTACTTCACTTCCTCACTTTTCTAAATACTTATAACTTCTTTTTATCTCTAGTTTTAGTAATTCTAAAAGCTGTAATTCCATCTGCTTTTCTTACTTTACTTCCTCACTTTTCTAAATACTTATAACTTCTTTTTATCTCTAGTTTTAGTAATTCTAAAAGCTTAATTTCTTTCTCATCTCCTTACTTTACTTCCTCACTTTTCTAAATACTTATAACTTCTTTTTATCTCTAGTTTTAGTGACGCTAAAAGCTTAAATTCTTTCTCATCTCCTTACTTCACTTCCTCACTTTTCTAAATACTTATAACTTCTTTTTATCTCTAGTTTTAGTAATTCTAAAAGCTGAGATTCCATCTGCTTTTCTTACTTTACTTCTTCACTTTTCTAAATACTTATAACTTCTTTTTATCTTTAAGTTTTAGTAATTCAAAAGCTGTAATTCTTTCTCATCTCCTTACTTCACTTCTTCACTTTTCTAAATACTTATAACTTCTTTTTATCTCTAAGTTTTAGTAATTCTAAAAGCTGTAATTCCATCTTCTTTTCTTACTTTACTTCTTCACTTTTCTAAATACTTATAACTTCTTTTTATCTCTAAGTTTTAGTAATTCTAAAAGCTGTAATTCCATCTTCTTTTCTTACTTTACTTCCTCACTTTTCTAAATACTTATAACTTCTTTTTATCTCTAAGTTTTAGTAATTCAAAAGCTTAAATTCTTTCTCATCTCCTTACTTCACTTCCTCACTTTTCTAAATACTTATAACTTCTTTTTATCTCTAGTTTTAGTAATTCTAAAAGCTGTAATTCCATCTTCTTTTCTTACTTTACTTCTTCACTTTTCTAAATACTTATAACTTCTTTTTATCTCTAGTTTTAGTAATTCTAAAAGCTGAAGTTCCATCTTTTTTTCTTACTTTACTTCCTCACTTTTCTAAATACTTATAACTTCTTTTTATCTCTAGTTTTAGTAATTCTAAAAGCTGTAATTCCATCTTCTTTTCTTACTTTACTTCTTCACTTTTCTAAATACTTATAACTTCTTTTTATCTCTAGTTTTAGTAATTCTAAAAGCTTAAATTCTTTCTCATCTCCTTACTTCACTTCCTCACTTTTCTAAATACTTATAACTTCTTTTTATCTCTAGTTTTAGTAATTCTAAAAGCTGTAATTCCATCTTCTTTTCTTACTTTACTTCTTCACTTTTCTAAATACTTATAACTTCTTTTTATCTCTAGTTTTAGTAATTCTAAAAGCTGAAATTCCATCTTCTTTTCTTACTTTACTTCTTCACTTTTCTAAATACTTATAACTTCTTTTTATCTCTAGTTTTAGTAATTCTAAAAGCTGTAATTCCATCTTCTTTTCTTACTTTACTTCTTCACTTTTCTAAATACTTATAACTTCTTTTTATCTCTAAGTTTTAGTAATTCTAAAAGCTGTAATTCCATCTTCTTTTCTTACTTTACTTCTTCACTTTTCTAAATACTTATAACTTCTTTTTATCTCTAAGTTTTAGTGACGCTAAAAGCTGTAATTCTTTCTCATCTCCTTACTTCACTTCTTCACTTTTCTAAATACTTATAACTTCTTTTTATCTCTAAGTTTTAGTGACGCTAAAAGCTTAAATTCTTTCTCATCTCCTTACTTCACTTTCTCACTTTTCTAAATACTTATAACTTCTTTTTATCTCTAGTTTTAGTAATTCTAAAAGCTGTAATTCCATCTTCTTTTCTTACTTTACTTCCTCACTTTTCTAAATACTTATAACTTCTTTTTATCTCTAGTTTTAGTAATTCTAAAAGCTTAAATTCTTTCTCATCTCCTTACTTTACTTCTTCACTTTTCTAAATACTTATAACTTCTTTTTATCTCTAGTTTTAGTAATTCTAAAAGCTGAAGTTCCATCTTTTTTTCTTACTTTACTTCCTCACTTTTCTAAATACTTATAACTTCTTTTTATCTCTAGTTTTAGTAATTCTAAAAGCTGTAATTCCATCTTCTTTTCTTACTTTACTTCTTCACTTTTCTAAATACTTATAACTTCTTTTTATCTCTAGTTTTAGTAATTCTAAAAGCTTAAATTCTTTCTCATCTCCTTACTTCACTTCCTCACTTTTCTAAATACTTATAACTTCTTTTTATCTCTAGTTTTAGTAATTCTAAAAGCTGTAATTCCATCTTCTTTTCTTACTTTACTTCTTCACTTTTCTAAATACTTATAACTTCTTTTTATCTCTAGTTTTAGTAATTCTAAAAGCTTAAATTCTTTCTCATCTCCTTACTTTACTTCCTCACTTTTCTAAATACTTATAACTTCTTTTTATCTCTAGTTTTAGTAATTCTAAAAGCTGTAATTCCATCTTCTTTTCTTACTTTACTTCTTCACTTTTCTAAATACTTATAACTTCTTTTTATCTCTAAGTTTTAGTAATTCTAAAAGCTGTAATTCCATCTTCTTTTCTTACTTTACTTCTTCACTTTTCTAAATACTTATAACTTCTTTTTATCTCTAAGTTTTAGTAATTCTAAAAGCTGTAATTCCATCTTCTTTTCTTACTTTACTTCCTCACTTTTCTAAATACTTATAACTTCTTTTTATCTCTAAGTTTTAGTGACGCTAAAAGCTGTAATTCTTTCTCATCTCCTTACTTCACTTCTTCACTTTTCTAAATACTTATAACTTCTTTTTATCTCTAAGTTTTAGTGACGCTAAAAGCTTAAATTCTTTCTCATCTCCTTACTTCACTTTCTCACTTTTCTAAATACTTATAACTTCTTTTTATCTCTAAGTTTTAGTAATTCTAAAAGCTGTAATTCCATCTTCTTTTCTTACTTTACTTCCTCACTTTTCTAAATACTTATAACTTCTTTTTATCTCTAGTTTTAGTAATTCTAAAAGCTGTAATTCCATCTTCTTTTCTTACTTTACTTCTTCACTTTTCTAAATACTTATAACTTCTTTTTATCTCTAGTTTTAGTGACGCTAAAAGCTTAAATTCTTTCTCATCTCTTTACTTCACTTCCTCACTTTTCTAAATACTTATAACTTCTTTTTATCTCTAGTTTTAGTAATTCTAAAAGCTGTAATTCCATCTTCTTTTCTTACTTTACTTCTTCACTTTTCTAAATACTTATAACTTCTTTTTATCTCTAGTTTTAGTAATTCTAAAAGCTGTAATTCCATCTTCTTTTCTTACTTTACTTCTTCACTTTTCTAAATACTTATAACTTCTTTTTATCTCTAAGTTTTAGTAATTCTAAAAGCTGTAATTCCATCTTCTTTTCTTACTTTACTTCTTCACTTTTCTAAATACTTATAACTTCTTTTTATCTCTAAGTTTTAGTAATTCTAAAAGCTGTAATTCCATCTTCTTTTCTTACTTTACTTCTTCACTTTTCTAAATACTTATAACTTCTTTTTATCTCTAAGTTTTAGTGACGCTAAAAGCTGTAATTCCATCTTCTTTTCTTACTTCACTTCCTCACTTTTCTAAATACTTATAACTTCTTTTTATCTCTAAGTTTTAGTAATTCTAAAAGCTGAAGTTCCATCTTTTTTTCTTACTTTACTTCCTCACTTTTCTAAATACTTATAACTTCTTTTTATCTCTAAGTTTTAGTAATTCTAAAAGCTGTAATTCCATCTTCTTTTCTTACTTTACTTATGTAATATCTGAGATCATCTTATTTTTGCAACACTTCAGTTTTTTTTTCTTTATTTTTCTATATTTCACTATAAATATAATCTTATTATTATACTTATTTTTTATATTAACTTTCATATTTTCAATTAAAAGTTACTTTTAATTCATGTTTTTCTTTTATTTATTTTACAAAAAAATGTTATATTTTACTTGACTATAATTTATTTTTAAGCTTAATTAGTTTCGGACTTCAACTTCCTCTCATTTTACGATCCCAACACTGGCTTCATGGGATATCGGGTATATCATGTTGCTTTCGAATAGCAGCTTCCAGTAGCTTCATCGTTATTAGCAGCCAGGCTTCGACACCCTACCAGGAGTGGATAATCAAGTGGAAGGCTTTCCCTTGTAAAGGTTCACTTTGACCAGTGACTTTCTCACTTCATTAAAGGATCTTGTTCCTATCCATAAAACCAGAAAGTATGATTCAGAAGGTCAATCTCAGCTCTCACCTTTTTAGATATCATTTCTTACTTTTCTTAGCATATTTTTAATTTTATTTATTTTATCATTATTTTTGAAATATTTCTTTCTTTTTAGTTTTTTTTTTATTTGTATTTCTAGATCTTTTTCTACTTTTATTAACTCTAAAAATCAAAAAAATTATCACAACCCAAAATCAAAACATTTCGAAACCAAAATCAAAAATTATATCCTTCATCTTTTTTAATTCCATTTTTTCTCAAAACCCTTTTATATTTTGAAACTTTTTTTAGAAAATTTGTTCCTTTCTGACCTTTATCTATCCCGATTTCCCCCAGTTTGTTCCGTCCGAAAAAAGTCTTGCAGTGTAAAAAGCTGAGCAAAAAAACAAAATTAAATTTTTCACGATTTAATGCTATAAATACTCTTATTCGCCTTTCATTTAGCTCTAAAAATCAAAAAAAATACCAAAACCCAATTCTTAAAATTTTTATCATGCAACAAAATCTAAAATTTTCAAATCAAAAAAAAAACAAAAACTTGCAAAACCAAAACTTAAATCTTCAAAACCAAAATACAAAATCGAAAGTTTTCGAACCCAAATCCAAAATTTTCATAACCAAAATCAAAATTTCAAAACCAAAATCAAAAAATTAAAAACCAAAATCAAAAATGTCAAAACCAAAATCAAAAATGTCAAAACCAAAATCAAAAATTTCAAAACCAAAATCAAAAATTTCAAAACCAAAATCAAAAATGTCAAACCCAAATCCAAAATTTTCTTAACCAAAATCAAAAATTTCAAAACAAAAATCAAAAATGTCAAAACCAAAATCAAAAATGTCAAAACCAAAATCAAAAATTTCAAAACCAAAATCAAAAATTTCAAAACCAAAATCAAAAATGTCAAACCCAAATCCAAAATTTTCTTAACCAAAATCAAAAATTTCAAAACCAAAATCAAAAATGTCAAAACCAAAATCAAAAATTTCAAATCCAAAATCAAAAATTTCAAATCCAAAATCAAAAATTTCAAATCCAAAATCAAAAATTTCAAATCCAAAATCAAAAACCTTCTATTCTTTTAAAATTGTTCTTGAAAAAAATTTATTCCTTTCTGACCTCATTTCAATCCCGAATTCCCCCAGCTTGTTCCGTCCCAACTCAGCCCTATAGTGTAAAACGCTGAGCAAAAAAAGGCTTTGACGTTTTTCGCCATTTTCAGCGCTTCTAACTCATGAAAATTTAATCTGCTGCACATTAAATGCAGTACAGTAAATTTTTCTGTCGTAAAAACACATAATGCAACTTAAAAATTATAACAAACGTAATTAAATTTTATAACAAATTAAAAAAAATAAACTTCGCGCTTACACGTAACTCAAAAAATTCTAAGACTATAATATAAAATTAAAAAAATTTTTAGCTCTAACACATAACTCAAAAATTTTCCTAACACTAGAAAAATTTAAAAATTTTTGCTCTAGTATATACCTCGAAAATTTTCCTGACACTAGAAAATTTAAAAACTTTTTTGCTAAGTACATATTTCAAAAATTTTTCTAACACTTGGAAATTTAAAACTTTTTAGTCTAGTATATACTTCAAAAATTTTTCTAACACTAAAAAAAATAAAAAATTTTTAGCTCTGGTACGTACTTCAAAAATTTTAAAACGCTAGAAAAATTAAAACTTTTTAAGTCTAGTACATACTCCAAAAATTTTTCCTAACACTTGAAAAAATTTTTTTTTGAACTCTGATTTTAAAATTGAATTAAACAAATAATAATAAAAATAACTAACTTCAGAAAAAAAGACTTATGAAAAATTAAAAACTTTGAAATTTTTTTAACTTTACTTGTAATAATAATATTAAGAGTAAGAACATAAATAATTAGGATATAGACTTAACAATTTTAATATTCTTAAATGTAAAAATTAAATAGTTTAAATCCATATAGATCACTTGATGCATCTCTATTTGTCCTCCACACTCATTATAGTATTAGTCATTATGCAATTCTAAAATCGCAATCCATAGTCAGCATATACTTTGCTCCAGTCAGTCTACTAAATGTGGTGTGTTAAATTTAAACTTACCTATTATTAGTTAGTTGCTTATTCTCCATTCAATAACCTTCCTATATTCCATCTTCGAATGTTGTAGTCTTTTGTTGCACTTCCAAATCACTTATCACCTGTACTTGATACCAACCAATTGCTGTCTCTAGATATTGATAAACTTCCTGCATAGTCAGAATTGTTTAAAACACATACACATTGTCCATTATTGACATTTCATATTCTTATGGTCTTGTCATAAGATCCTGATAAGATATACTTGCTGTTGCTCGAGAATATTACCGATAAGACCATTGAGGTGTGTCCCTTAAAGACCTTTGTACAAGACAGAGTTCGAGAGTTCCATAGTCTCACCGTCTAATCTCCACTTCCAGATACGATGAACTCTGAATCACTGGATATAGCCACAGCATATACACAACTAGTGTGACCACTCATGGTCTTACAGGTACCTGTCTTGACGTCCCGTAGTCTCACCGTCTAATCATAACTTCCCGATACGATGAACTCTGAATCACTGGATATAGCCACAGATCATACATAGCTAGTGTGACCACTCATGGTCTTACAGGTACCTGTCTTGACGTCCCATAGTCTCACCGTCTTATCTAAACTTCCCGATACGATGAACTCTGAATCACTGGATATAGCCACAGATGATACATAACTAGTGTGACCACTCATGGTCTTACAGGTACCTGTCTTGACGTCCCATAGTCTCACCGTCTTATCATAACTTCCCGATACGATGAACTCTGAATCACTGGATATAGCCACAGCATATACATAATCTGTGTGACCACTCATGGTCTTACAGGTACCTTCAGCTATGTTGTAGATTCGAAGAGTTTTGTCAAATGAGCCAGATGCTATTAAGTTAGCATCTGAGGAGATGGTAACCGAAGTGACTGAGTTGGAGTGTCCAGTGAAAACTTGAGGGTGTTCAGAAGAGATTGATGAGAAGTTAGCGTTAGAGAGGTCACAGTTAATAAATTTGGTGTTGCGGATGTTAGCGGAAGTTAGATTAGAGTTGGAGAAATTGCAGGAGGTGAATGTGATATCTGAGAGATTAGAGTTTGATAAGTCAATGTTTTGGAGATTTTGATTGGTGTACTATAGTTAGTTGTTAAGAATTAAATTAGAGGGGTTTGGAATCAGAGGCATAATTAAGTTTGCTTATTGTTAACAAACTTAAACTACTTGATTATCGAATTTGAAATTATTTTGAATAATTTATAAGTTTTATTTCATTGTATTAACTAAAGTTCTAGTTTCGATAATTTGTCTTTACTTTTGCGATAAATCAAACTTGACATGAGATTCTTTAGCCTGAACCATAGTTTGTCTTTAGTAATAATCGAGTGCTTGATCTTATTAATATTAAGGGGTAATCTAAATTTCTTATTTAATTTAGAGATCGTTATATTAGGCCTTTTAAGGTTTTATCTAAATTTGTTATTGCACTTCCTGATTTTATTACTAAATACGTCCTCTTATAAACTTAAATTGCTTGAAAAACTTTTATACTAACTACTCTGCCTGACTTAATGATAATTACTGACCATTGGCATTCTCTCTTAGATAATTGAAGACGTTGAACATGCATTGTTAGATATTATTTCTTAAAGTTTAAACTTCTAATTGCTAACTCTATTCTCTCTTTAACTCTTCTATCTCTCTCAAGATTTCCTAAAATTATTCTTAGGCTTGATCACTTCGGTTTTAATCTTCTTATTACTAACCCATTCTCTAGGCTTAATCTTATTGTAACTAATTTACTGCTTGAAGCTCAGTTAATCGTTATAGTAAATTTTAAACCTTGCTGTTATTAATAGAAACTTAACCTATTATAGTTTTAAATATTTCATGCACTGATAACGCCTATATATGCTTGTTAAGCTACGAACTTTCCTAAATTATTTCTCTTATTGTGGTAAAGTAATTTTGTTTATGAATTTAATATCCCTGTAACCACTTGAATTACTCATTGATTTACACTTGATCAATTATTATTTCTTATTGCTGTGGTACTTCTTACTGTACTTTTTCTTAAACTTGATATCCTTGCAGCTCTTCAGGATTTATGTTGTAAACTTAATTGTGTTACGCGCATTCGATTTTTTTTGTAAGTTGAAATACTGTTTAAAAACACTTCAAACATGAATTACAGCCACATGGTAACTATTTGTATATTCTCTTGTCTTAATTGAATTGCTTTTTACAGTTTGGACATTGATTGCTATCCATTTATAAATATTAAAAAACAATTTAGTATATAGAAACTAATTATATTGAAATAAAAATTGATAATATATTTTTATTATTTAAAAAAAATAATTAAAATTTAAAAATTTAAAACAAGATTTTTTAATTAAATTAGAAAAAAATATGTATTACTATAGACCTTAAAAATTTATATGATATTGCAAATAATTTAGTATTTTGAATTAAAAAAAATTAAAATATAAATATTTAAAACTGTAATGTAAGTAATTAAATATTTTAACTAGAAAAGTAATAAAGATACTCTGAAAATATCAAATTTAAGAGAAAAAATAATGATCTTAGAAAGTATAAAAAAAGAATTGCAATAAAAAATATTAAAACATTAATAGTTTAATTACAAAAATGTTAAAAAATAAAGTTAAATAAAAAAAATTAATATAGAGAGCGAAGAAACTCTTTGTCGCGCAATAATTTTAATACTTAATATTTTATATTAATAAGAATGTTTATATGCTTCTTGCTGTAATTTTATTAACCCAATGAGATATTCGCCTTTTTCAAATGGGAAATTTCTTATTAAAGATTAATCTCGAATTTTTAATTAAATGCACTTGTCTTCTTGAAAAAAAGATTAGAATAAGAATGCTTATTAAGTAGTCATTAGGCCTGTCAATCAAACGTTTATACTGCTAACAATAATTCTCAAGAATCCTAGGCTTAACTTTCCTAACTTGTTCACCCTTTCCTGTGGTGGCATTTATTGTGAGAGATTACTTGCAATACAGTATAAAATTTACCAAATGTTCAATGGTTATCCTGACAACTATTTACATCTATTTTTTTTAAATATAAATATTATTATGGAAATTTAACAAATTATAACTATCAGCAAAAACATTTTATGAATCAATTAATCTATGAAAGAATATTTGTACATATATTCGATGAAAACTATTTAAAAATTAAATATATAACTTAAACAAAAAATGTTGGATAAAATCAAAACATCTTTTATAAAACTCATAAAATATAAGAATAAGTATGAAAATACTATACTTATAATCACGTCATCTTTTAAAAAAATAATATTCCTATTAAACTTAACAATAACTTCCCAATGAACCAGAAAAAAAAACTTAAAGTGTTTCTTAAATATTTGAAACTTTAATATTATAGACTAAGCTTAAAACATAAAAAATAACAAAATGCACAAGAAGTCGAAGAAATGACAACTGAAAACAAATAATAAATATAAACAGATAGTAAAATTCATGTTTAACCTAAATTAAGAATTTATAAAGAATAATAACTGAGTAAATAAAATAAAATAAAATCGAACTATTAACTAAAAAAAAAATCAATAAAACTTTACACACATTAAATAAAATTAAAAGATTATTGAAGTATTTCATAGGATTAAACTAACAATACTTAAAGCATGAAAACAAATCAGATAGAAATTAATATAAGACCACAAAAAAAAATAGAAAATAAGCAAAAATTATAAACTAAAATGACTATAATAGAGTAAAAACTGAAACAATGATAATTAAAAAAAGAAATTATCAGAAATCTTAAAAGAAAAAGAAATAAACTAAATAAAAAAATTAAATTTGTTTTAGATGATAAAAGGCGTATAAATCGACAAAATAAGAAAGTTATAAAAGAAAAGAAAAAAAAACTAGAAGTTTAAAAGTAATCTATAAAGAACTGAGTGTAGAAATGAACAACCGATTAAGATCTAAAAATTAAAAAAATTAAAAAAAAACTATAAATGTTGAAGAAAGAGTTTATGAATGAATGAATTAACCAATCAATTAATTTACGTGCTTTCACCATTGATAGATTGACCAAAAATTAAGAGAAAATCAAAAGTAAGAGTATTCTTGGAAATTATATTAACAGACCAGAATCTTCTAAATTTTCTTCCATTTATTCTAATTTTTCTTCCAATAGATTCATTATATCCTGATCTGAATAATTAGATTCAATCTCCGTCATTAGGTCTTTTTGAAACAGTAGAATTCTATTTCTATTTTTTACTTTTCCAACTCTTTCATTTGTCTTTAGATAGCTAAGCTATCTGTTAGTCTTTTCTGAGGGCATCGCAAGTTCCTTTCTACATTTTCTTAGAATTGTTATAAAGTTCCTAAATCATATTTTTATTTTTGTCCTCTTGATAAATTATTATAAATTCAAATATGCTCGTTGGATTCTGCTCTGTAGTCTTTACCAAATTTTTTCTAATAAGGGAGAATTTTATAAATATAGCCCCGTTTTCTTTTCTCTAATATATCTTTCAGAAAATTTTTAATGTGATAATCTATTTCTTTTTTTTGCTCACTTGAAGGGTTGTATCAGATTTTCGAATTTGCAATTTCATCACACTATTTCTTCAATTTTGAAGTTTAAGAAGGCTTATTTTTATTAGTTATTAGTGATTTTTACGTTCGTGAGATTTTCTATTAGCTATTCTCTTTCTTCTTTGTATTATCTGCAATCTAAGCATGATTATAGATAAAGAAAAAGCTAAACTAACCAATCAATAAATTAAGTAAGAAGAACTATCGAATTTATTAAAGAGAATAGAATTACCAGTTTAAAAGTATTTCAGAAAAAGATAAAGCAAAATAAAATAAACAATGCTGCTGAAGCAACAATTGAATCATATTTTACGACAATTTAGAATATGAAAAAAATTAAAATCAAGAGAGAAACAAAGAACATGAAGGATACTAACCTATTTCTCATAACTTAACAACTGAATAATGAATTTATAACTAGAAAATGTTATCAAGAACAGAATATTATCATCAGTGATAGACTACCACATATAAAAAATGTCGTGGTATTGATATACGTAATTAAAAGATTGCAGGTACCTGGCTGAAAATCCAGAGATAACAAAATCTTTGACATTTAGATATACTATTATTATATATAAAATATGGATGTCAGCCGTGGTTGGGAGAACTAATAGGTAATCTGATGTAGTGTATACTACATTGTGAGTAATCTCTCACTAGATGCCAACACGAAGAAGGATGAAAATGCTCAGAAGAGACAAGTCTAACTTGCCTGAGGGCCTATTAATGAATTAATTACTAGCTCTTATCTGAATCTTATTCAAGAAGACTGGGGTATTTTGTTAAAAAATAATTTTTAATAAGTAGATTATCCTTTTGAAGAATTTGACGTGACTAATTGGACAATTAAAATGACAGCAAGAAGTACGAGAACACTTTTTTTAATATTAACATTGAAAGAACTGCTTTCCAACGAGGTTCTACATGCTTTATGATAAAATAGACTAATTAATTATTATTATTTTTTAGTAAATTTTATAAAGATAGTTACTAGTTAGTTAAATTAAAGAAAAATAATACTTCTTTAATTTAAAATATTTATTTAGCTTTATTAAGTTCACTATAAAATAATATTTAGCAAAAATAATATTTATCAAATATTTTAATTTTTAATATTCTGATTTTAATTTTTATCTTAGATAATTAACTAAACAAAATTTAAAAATGGAAGAAGAGTGCATAAACAAATTAGTTAAAATTATTTTCCTTAGAAAAATCATAAGAAAATCAGAAAATTTCTAGCATATTCGTATCTTTGGAAAGTTTGGAATAGGTGTAACTAAATATGAAATAAGTTCTAATTTGAAAAATAATTAATTCAAAGAAATGAGAACCATAAAAAGAAATACTAACAGTCAGGTAGCATATTCTGTCGTTAACAATTAGTTTTAGAGTACAAAAATTAATACCTTTAGTACAGATAATTATTACTCTATAATAGAATAAATTAGCTAAGAAAGTCTAGTTATTTCAGGTGGATGAAAATAAAATAAAAATAGATTTACCATCTATTCTAATCATCAAAATGAAGATTATAGTCTAAAATATTAAAGATACTGACATAGGACTAATTATAATAAAAGGAAAGTAGTTTATATCATTTCAGGGCTTACTTGAATTTAACAGCATTTTTAAGATGTAGCAGAGTGCGAAATTTTTAATTTTCAAACTTTAAAGTTTGGAAGCATAAAATCTATTTAAAGACCAACGCATCTTTTTGGATGTGATTAAATTAATTCGAAGATTTATATTTTTGGAGGATATAATGTTTAATAGAGTAGCTATTAAGATATAATTTAATAATATGATTTCAAAAATGACTAATGAAGCTCATGTAAGCAGAAATTGAATAAAAAATCGCGAGCTTCAGCTAAATTCTTAGGTTAAGTTTTCGGGTTTTTAGTATATGCCAATAATACTAAAATGGAAACTCAAATATTTGATCTAAAAAGCATTTAAATTTGGGGTGAAGAATATAAATAAGAAGAAAGATTCTATGATTATACTTAGCCAACCTTTTATGGAAATAGAGTATTTCAATTTAATATGAACAGCGAGTTATATAATTTTAATATCAAAACAGGAAAGTGGACACAATTAAAGTACTAAGCTGATATTTCTCATTAATTCCTTTATTTCATTAAAATAAATAAGTTTCAAACCTTCTAACTATAAATATCTTAGTTACGAAATATAATGCTTTAATTAATATTGCTATATTAAGTTTTGTTAATTATAAAATTCTTTACTAATGAAAACTTAGCCAAATTATATATGAATTAAAATACAAAATACGAATATTAATTAGACTTAGAAAATTTATCGAAATCATATTGACAATAAATTTAGCTATAGATAAGAAAAATTACCAATTATATCTAAATTAGAAAGGCAATTCTAATTTTTATTTAATAGCATCAGGCTTACTTAATCAACTTACTCTTAGAAGAAATATTTATTAGTTTAATATTTAAGTTTATCTTATGAAAAGCCAAAACTATTGATATATTTAAAACACTTCTCAAAGGATTTAAATTTTCTTTTTTTTATAATACTAAATAAATGTATAATAGTACCTTCTTAAATGAAATAACATTTTATAAATTTGGGGATTGTAAATGAAAGATAATCTTTATTTTTATTTAATTTTCAGTCTTTCAATAATTTTTCATTTGGTGTAGCAGGAAAAATTTAAGCATTATACTTTTTTAGAAAGTTAAGAGTATAGATCTATATATAATTAAAAATAATAAATTTATTTATTTTTGATTATACCAGATAAAATAAATCTTAATTAGGGATTACAGCTTTCTTTTATAAGCATGCTTTATAAATCCTCTATAAAAAACAGCTAGTTTCTTTCATTAAAATTTAATTAGCATTTACTTAAATAAAATCTTTCTATCCAAAGCAATTAATTTTTATTATGAATTAATATATGAAATCACTTTTGTTGTTGAGTCTTTGAAATAATTAAGATTCATAAAAATAGTGATGCTGCATACTAAGATAAATGATATAAATAAATAGTATTTAGAATCTGCCAATTGAAATTTAATCTATTATATCATATTCACAACTTTTTAGCCAATGAGCAAAAAATAAATCATAAAACGAAATTTAATAAGCATCTGCTTCACAAACTGAAATTAGATTTGCCGCTAGCACTATCAATTTAAGTAATTATTACTTTCAACTTAGATTAAATATTAATTTCCTTAAAACATTTCTTTGTGCTAATATTTCTAAATTATTTTAAATAAATACCATAAAAATTGTCTACATCGCTATTTATTTCAACTTAATCCTTTAGTCTAAATTAATGAACTATGTATCTTAAAATAATGCATCTATATTAAGCATCGAACTCTTTTAATTCATAAAGAAAAATGAAAATATCATTTAAATTATGATATAATAACAAAATATTTATCACTGCTAAGATAATTTCTTTCAATATCAGTCTAAAAGTTGTTATTATAAAGGATTACCAAATTTTACTTAAAATAGCTTTAATGAAAGGTAAAAAATAATAAAGTAAACTTAGTGTATCCCTTAATTTATCTTTCTTGAATGATTTAGTGAAGATAATTGCAATAAAACATTTAATTATTAAAAAAAGTTAGTCAAATTAAATTGCGATCATTAAAGATTAAATTAGAAGCGTAATTTAGAAAAAGAAGGTTTATCTAAAACAAATTCTATTGCAAGTAGTGGAGTTAAATTATTTACAAAGCAATTAAAATAAAAATTTTTAAGATGATTACAATAAAAACGATATAAAAGTCTTAAATCTCAATACATTCCTTTTCGTTAAAAAATATAATTAATTTCATTATTTTTTTATTTTTATAAAAAAAGGTTTTAGTCGAGTAATTAAAATAGAAATTATATAAAGAAGATAATTTTTTAATAATTAAAGAAAAATATAAAAGAGACTAAATATTTAATGTTTAGAAACTTGAGAAGAAAAATCTATAATTAAGATTAAGAAAAAATAAGCGAGGTATGGAGTATAATAAGTATTTATAAATGTATTATTATAAATGTTTTACGCCAAATCTTAATTTATTGAGAAGGTCTTCTTTTATATAAGAAAAATGAACGAATTTTAAAAAAAATAGTTAGGTATTTATAATATTCAAAAGAAAGAAATATAAGACACTATGGCCGAGTGGTTAAGGCGACAGACTTGAAATCTGTTGGGTTCTCCCGCGCAGGTTCAAATCCTGCTGGTGTCGTTTTATTTAATTTTTACTGGAAATTAATGTTCGAAATTAAAAAACAACAATAAATTGTTTTAATTCCCTTAATAAACATTTAATATCTACTAAAATGATTTTTATATCAGTGAAAATAGCCATAGTTACTTTCAGAGAGGATAAAAGGTTTTACTTGAGCTGCAATTTATGCGAAAGTAATCTCCTTTTTGGATTTGAATAATCAAAGCGAGATGATTTAGAAAGCTTAGAATACGTTTGTTATTTGATTTTTTTAGGAAATTTACCATGATTAGGTCTTTTTACAATGAATAAAATATAAAAATAAAAAAATAGACAAATAAAAGATATAGATTCCTATAGAAGATTTATTTAAATATTAATCAATTAAATTTTGTATTTATATGAACTATTTCAGAACCTTAAGATTCTAAGATGAATCAATTGTAACTATTTAAAAAGAATACTTACATAAATTTATTGAAATGCAAATGAAGATTATGGTTTTATGTTTGATTGAGTTAACTTAAGCAAGTAAATATTTAAGACTGAGTAAATTGAATAAAAAAGAGAAAGTTTTTGTAATATTTCATAAATTAAAGTAAAAAGAGAGCTATAATATTTAAAATAGGACTTAGTAGATCTAATTAGAGCGTGAAAGCTGAAATTCTTTTAGAGTAGGGTATAAATTTATTTAATTTATAAAAAATAAAAAAATTCTCTGAATGAAACATATGCTTAACACTATAAAATTAAAATTTAAGATACTTAGAAATATAAAATAATTATAATTATATAAATATTCTTAATGCTTTTATTTTTTTATATTTTAAATAAGAAAATATTCAATAAAAATTAATAGATAGCTTGAAATATATTTATGATAAACTGATATTAGATGGAATAATTTAGAATTATGCCTATCTAGTTTAATTTTTGTATACTTAGAATAATTTAAATTAATTAAATTAAATAGAATTTCAAAAAATATGGAACAAAATATCAGATTCTCAAAAAATGCTGCTAGAAAGGCTAGAAGACAAGCAGTTAAATAATCACGTAAAACCGAAAAAAACATGAAAGTTCTAGTTCAGAATAAGAAGGCAAAATTATGACAGGATCTGTGTAACTAGAACAAGATATTACAGAGTTTCTCATAGAAATCCAAAAAAATGAATGAGAACTTAAAAAAGGTAATTAAGCAACAAGAAGAGATGATTTTCAATTAAAGTTGTCAAATACACGAATTAATCACTATCATTAATGAGAATAATAACGAAATTGTTATACTTAAAATACAACTAATCTAAAATAAGCTTGTGACCCATGAACAATTATGGTTTTAATCCCAATAGTATTCAAAAAGAAACTCAATGATGAAAATTGAAAAAACTTAAATCGAAATTTAGAAAGGATTGAAAACAGAACCTTAAATTATTAATCTTATATTCGAAGAGATATTACAAAAAATAGAAAAAAATATTCGCAACTTGTTGTTTAACTACATCTATAGTAAAAAGACGTTGATATTGCAATAATCGCTATCATCTTCTTAGAAAATGCTTAAAATGAAGAAAATTAAATGAAAGAGAACAACATAGAACTTGACTCCAATTAATCAACTTAGGATAACGGAAATGGTATCTACAAGTAAAAGTTTCCAGTACGCTATATTGAAAATACAAAATGGTAACCTTCCACTAATAAAAAAGATTGTGGAATACACCACGTAAAAAAAATTTGTCTGCAGGTACCTGGTTGAAAATCTGTGGATAGCAAACTTTTAAACATTTTATTAAAAAATATAAAATAAAATATAAATTAAATAGAATATTCATAAATAGAGTTTTAAAGCAAGTTTAAATAATTAATTTATTATTCTTTTAAAATTTTTGATTTATAGTTTAATATGCAATAGAAAAAGAAAAAATTAATAAAAGATTGTTGGCACTATTTTTATTTGAAATATGTTTATTTTTAACTAAAATTAAAGGAAATATTAATTTATTAACAAGCTTTTATCTTCTTCTCACAATATAAATTTTAAATTTACAGCAATAATTAACTTTTAAATCAATTTGCATTGTAGTAGTTTTTTTAAATGTATAATATGTATAAAAATTTTTAATTAAATATAATTTAATTAAAATGTAAACAATGGAAAAAACCCTGGGAATGTTAATTCCAAATTCTTAGTTAAAAGACTAATCGTAGTCGGTCGTTGACTAATAAGAGCCTAGAGTCAAAATACAAATTTGTTCATACTAGAAATTGGGCATTCAAGATTTTCCAAGCAAAAAAAAAAGCTGCAGAAAGTTTAAGATCAAAAAATTATAGTTATTCGATTACTTCTGGAAAACAAAAGAAAGAAAGATTAAAATTTAGCAAATTAAATTCAGATTTCATTAGAAACCTTAATGTCCAAACTTACACTAATGGAAAAAATTTGCAACAGATTCGATAGGAACATAAGAATAAATTTAATTTCAAGCTTAAGCCTTAAGCTAAATTAGATAATATTTAATACTAAAATTCTTTAAGCTATTATAGGCGTCAAAGATAAGAAGTTGCAAACTTATGAAGAATAAAAAATCAATCTTATAAAAAATACCTACACAAATTTTGGAAATTAAAAAGGCATAAGCTAAAGAAAAGCCTCAAAATCTTAATAAGAATGCATAACCAATGTTCAAATAAGTAAAAACTTTAATTAATACGAAAATACGTAATTAGATGAATTTGAATTATGAGTAACAATAGCAATTTATTTAAAATTGAGAAAATTAAGCTTTTGACAAACATTAAAATTTAAATAAAGAAGAGATTGAAAATTAAAATAGAAACATTAATACAATATATAAAAATAAACCATTTATTATAAATTTTTATCCTTGTCATTTATAAGAAACGCCTCTTTTTAAAGAATCTGAAATTAAAAAATAATAAATTAATTAGCAGATAACATAGCTTCAGGTAGAGATGGTTTAAAAGCAGAATTAAATAAATATGGAGGATAGGAATTACATATTATAGTTACAAGCTTTAGTACAATATGCTAAGAACACTCACTATACCAAATGAATTGAAAAGAATTAATATTTTACCTATTTTCAAAAAGGAAGTAAAAGTGTCTGAAGAAATTAAAAATCAATAGCCCTACTGAAATGCTTACTTAAAATATATGATAAAGCATTAACTTAAAGACTATATAATTTAATATATGAAAGAAATATCATTCATCAAGCTTAATTTGGCTTTTATCGGAAAATATCTACATCATAACAAATTTGAACAATTTAATATATTATTGACTTGCATCGTAGATGATCATAAAAAAATAATTAATTGCTACTCTAATAGACGTGGAAGAAATGTTTGACAGTATACCAAGGAAAACGCCATTTGACCATCTAAGAAGACTTAGATTATCTCTGGGAATGATAATTGCACTTGAATCTTTTTATGAAAATATTGATGCTAAGTCCATTATTGATGGTAATATTACAAGATCACTTAAATTAAATAACGGAGTATTATAAGGAAGTAGTTATGGACTTGTACTTGCAATACTTTACTATGATTTGTAATTAGATATTTAGAAGAAAAATAACATAAATATGGCTATAATATCTGCTAGAGAAATTTTGTGGTTCGTGGCTTTGCAGATGACTTAATTGAGCTTTCTAATTCATAGTAAAATGCATAAAAATTACTAGTCGCTACTAAAAAAATATTTTCTTGAGTAAAACTAAATATAAATGTGGAAAAATGTGAAGTAATTTAGCTCTTAAAAAAGAAAAAAATAGAATTTAAATAAATTTAAGTATTAATGGAATTTCTATTTCTTAAAAGGACGAAATTACATATCTTGGATGCTACTAGGGAAATAAATAAAATTATAAACTACACTGTGCAAGCAAAGTATCTGACTTCAGAGTAGTAGTTTTTAAAGCATCAGTAATTTTTCTAAGTACGGAGTAGTATCATCACACAATTTTAAAACACTCTGCAGAATGTTTATTTTGACTAGAATAGAATATGGAAGTGATATAACTCCTTGAAGTATCATGTCAGAACTTAAAGGGATGAAAGCTTAAATTACAAAATTACAAAGACTCATTTCAAGGAAAGCATTTAATCTCCTTTATCGGCATTAAATGAATTTTACTTTATTGATCTTAATTGACTTCCTTTTAAACGCATAGCTATATTAAAATTCATGCGTTTTTATTTTAAACTAGAACAAAACAGTAGAGAAAACCTGAACTCTGATATAGCGTTCTTGTTTTCTAAATGCAAGCAATACAATTTGCCACATATGAAATACATAAATAAAAGCCTTGAATAATATAAAATTGATATTGAAATATGACAAATACAAAATAATTAAATTAGCATATTCTAAGAGTGAAATAAAAATTTGTATAAGAATGTTTTTAAAGGAATACAAAGATACATGTAATTTATTTAAAATAATCAAAGCGTATTTCATGAAATAACTTATACTAAGTTTAACAGACATAGAATATAAGACATAATTTTTATTTTCAAATTGAGGATATTCGCTTATACGAACTTAGTTTGCGTCTCAAAAGCACATAAAATGGAAGTGATTGTGCATGTGGTTTATCTCATGATGAACTCGATCATATATTTGAATATGCTTTATATAAAGATGTCTTTTAGGAATTATCTAATCGAAAAATATTTAATGACAAAGATTATAAAAAACTAATTCTGTACGACTAAAATTATATTAATTCAAACTTTGTAAAAAGTAAAACCCTTAAAATTGATAAATATATTAAAAAGTTTCATCAAAAATTGCTTAAAAAAGGATAGAAATTTTGAAAATTTAAGAGTTTAAACAAAAAGATAAATTGATGGAGGAAAAATATAATTTGAGAAAGAAACTTAAGTAATGGTTGTGAAAACTAATAAGAAGAAAATTGAAAATAAGAAGAGAGAGAAAAATGCGAGAACACAATTTAGAATCAATATAGAAGAAACAAAAGAACAGGAGCAGGAAGAATTAACTAGAGGTTAATACTCAAAGTATTGAAACTTTTTTATCTTATTATTATTATTTCAAGCTTAAGTTCCTTTAAAATAAAATTACCAAAAGGAAATATAATAAAAAAGTTTAAAGAACTAAGAAAAATCTTAATAATATTACAAAAGAAAAATAAAGAAATGTAATATGTTAAAAATTTGAATATGCATGCTTGAATTATTGAAGATATAAACAAATAAATAATAAATACTAAAATATAATTGTGAAATACTTTGGAAACTCTGTGTAGCAACGGATGGTTAAATCTTAAAAATGAATTTAAAAGATATGGAGAGATGTTATCCAAAAAGAGTGAAAAGATGTGAAGATAAATAATTGTAACATAATAGAGAATTAAAGATCATTTTTTACAAATAAAATAATTAAAAATATAAAGAGCAGACTCGCTTGATTTATAACTATGAATCAAAGCCCTTCTTAATTAATCTCCAGTCTTAGTTCTATGTCTTTAGTTATTATAAGCTAATCTAAAAAGAGTTGTTTTTATTTCTTCTTGACATATTTCCCTACACATAATATCTCTCTAAACTTATAAAGTAAACTAAATAATTCAACTAACCAAACAAATTTACTTACTCTAAAACATAAATTATTCCTAGCTTCTTCTTTATGCAACAACAAGACTCATTAACAATCAGTTTTATCTCTTAGTCTTTAGAATTAAGATCAGATCAAGCCCCTTAACTTTTTAAATTGCTATTAATCTATATTGGCCTGCATCACTTTAACTTAGCTAAAATGTTTCAATCATTTTATTATTTCCTATTGTCTATATACCATTAATAAGTACTGGAAGATAGCTAGCTCTGTTTTCTTATCTAGTGTTTGGAGACTGAACAAAATTATAATTTTAAATCTCCCTTAGATGAGAATTTTTCCAACCATTTACTTTGCTTTGGTTTAAGTTTTTATTTCAATCCTCAATTTAAAGTTTTCTTCACTTAGTTTCTTTATTAGTAACATAATTTTTCATTGCTACCCTCAATAAACTCAAACAGACTAGGATTTTATAAACATTAATTTCCGAGCAAAACTTTAAGATTCTAAGGGTAATCAAAAAAATAAGTAAATTTAACTGAGAGGAAAACGAATTTCAGGGTTGCTTAAAGGAAATGAAAAAATTTATTAGTTGATTGTAGAAATATTAATCAAGGTAAGAACTGAGCTTGTTACATTAGATCAAAAATAAAAAGCTACTTTAATTCACTCAAATAATGAAATCAATTATTGGTTTTTAAAGCTAAGCATTAATTAAATAAATAAATAAACTCGATTATAGAGTGCGTAGCCTTTTCAATGGTGTGTAGTTCTTAAATTAATTTTATTTAATGTTAATAAAATTTCTCCTTGGAAATTTCCTTTGGAAATTTTGTCTACTAATGGGACATGGTCGGAGTGATTTTTCAAGAGACCTAATCGTCTGGCATCTTTAAACATCCGCTACTCAATGCCTCCAGTTCTTTCCTCTTGACTCCTGCCAAGATTCTTGCTCATTTTATCACTCCTGAAGTGCTTCCTGGTACTGAGCGTTAAGTTAATCTCAATTGGAGGATTACTCCTCTCTATTTAAAATGAAAATATATTTAATAATTTAGGAATAGTGTCTACTGAATCTTAAAGTCTCAGAGATTCTTATAATAATAAATAAATTTGATTATAGAACGCGTAGCACCTCATTGGCACGCAACTCTTTCCATATCTCAATATATGTCCGTTTCTTCAAGTAAGCCTTCAGTTATAGAAATTCTTCTCTAATTAGTTACATATCTTCCTCATTTTCCTCTACATTATCTCTTGTTCTTCTGTCTTCTATCTATCTACATTTTGTTAGATCTTGATTGCAAGCTTAATTTATTTTTCTTACATATCTAACTAATTTTCATTTCTAACTCTTTTTTTCTTGACCAAGCTTTTATACACTCATAAAATTATCCTTTTCCTGCTCTATAGTCTTTTCCTATTTCTTTTTTTCATTCAATTTTCTTTTCTATATATCCTTTTTTTCTTTTTTCTAATATATCTTTGATATAATCTTTTATTATCAAGTCAGCTTTAGCTCTCTTTTACTCTTCTTAGGATCTAATGAATTTCTTGAATTTGGCCGTACCTCATATTATATCAAATAGTTCATTCCTTATCTCTCTACTCCTATTGCTCTAAGATTTCAAATACATTATTATCTTCCTTCTTTGTATTCTGAACAGTTTTCTATGATATGCCTTTCATTTTCTCTTCCTTATTGCAGAAAGGGCTTTTATTTGTCATAACTAGGTGTCTTTCTTTTAACCAATCCTAACTCCCATTACATTTCGTTCTTATTCTAAATATGTATCATTCTTCTTCTTTTCTGTTTTTATTATATCTCAGGTAGTTGGGTGATCCTACTAAATATTCATCAAATCATGTCCTTCTATATTGTAATGTTGTTATCATTTACTCCATTCTTTCTCTATCTTCTAGTATACTCTATATTATCATATTGCATGATTAATGTTTTTTTTCCTTTTTAATTGTTATTACCATCATCTATAAATATTTCTTTGTCTTAAATTTTTAATTCTAATTTTATTGTTGTGCAGTATTATTCAAATATAAAATTCTCTTCTTTACTTAGGTCGAACATTAATCTATCTACTGTTTTTCCTTAGTTACCTATTAATTTGCCTCTTAATCTTAACGTTTTTTGTCATAGGTAATGCTTAAATTTCATAAACTATTGAGGTGGGAAATTTAAGGATCGAAAGAATAACGACCTTTTAGTACCTAAGTCATATAATAAAAGAGAACATCAATTTTGAAAAACACATTGAGAATACTAGAAGCAGCATAAAAGATGTAGACATGAATATTGGGAAAAAAACAATGAATAAGGAATTAACACAATATAATGCAGGAATAAAGATAAAAACCTTCGTAAGTTCAGTTTCAGTTATGGGACAGAAGTGATCTCATATTGCGAATAATTTGTAGGAAAATAAGTGATGGAGCAATTAGAAATAATATAGAGAAGATCTTTACGAACAATCATAGATGCCCCTTTTTAAGAGCAAAATGAGATGTTAGAACACGAATTATAGTAATTTCAATATTTTCTCAGTTACTATTTTCTGCTGACTTTCATATCATTCATTTCGTTATATCTGCAATTTCCAATTTGTACTTTTCTGCCTATTAGGTTAAATTTTCGATTAATTCCTCTAATTATTCCATTCCCTTATTAAGGCTAGGTCATCTGCGTATGCAAAACATCCTGCATATATATCTTATGTTCATCCCTCTTCATTTTTATAGTCTATCGTTATTCCTAGCTTTAAATCTTCAAAGTTATGGAGAAGTCTTGCTATTATCAAGTTAAATAGTCTCGATGTCGTTATGCTTCCCTTTTTTAGCCCTTTATTTTTTGCGAATGATTTTGCTATTTAATCATTGATTTTCAGTTTAATTTCTTCTTCACAGTAGAAGTTTGCTAGCAGTTTAATTATCTATTACAATACTTTTAGATCGTTTAGGATTTATCATAAATCCTTTCTTTGCAATGAGTCATAAGCTTTCTTAATATCAACAAATATTAAAAAAACATCTTTTCTGTTCCGCATTGATCATTCCTATACTGTTTCTAGATTGAAGATTTATAGTATACATGATTTTCCTTTTTTGAAAACATATTAGTATTTACTTTCACCATTATGAAGATATCCTTATAATTGCTAGAAAATTAATTCTTCTACAATTTTTAAAGCATGATTCAATAAAGAGATTGGTCTATAGTTCGTCGGGTTCGTCTATCCTCCTTTTTTGTATATTAATATTATGTATTATTGTTTCATCTCTTAAGGTATTACTCCCTCTTAAATCATCTTAGCTATCATTTTGCAAGTTACTTCTATTAATTTTTCCCCGCCTACTAAAAGTGTTCCTATTTATATTTCATCAAGTCTTTTTCTTTTCATTTCTCCAATTAATTAATATTTTCTCAAATTTCATATTCGTTTACCACTATTTATTTCTTGTTTAAGAATTTAGTTGGTAACATATTATCGCCATCTTCATATAACTGCTATCATTTGTACCTGAAAGTATTTTTAAATTAAATTAAATTAAATTAAAAATTTTAAGGCTAATGGAGTGTTCCCTTTAAAGATCCATAACCCCCTGTATTACCTTTTACAGGGTCTCGGACTCCCCAGTGTCTCCACCCAAGTTCACTTCTGAGCTTTCCGAATGGTCTTTGAATTATCTTTTTCCGTCATAGCTAACCATCCGAGGATGGGTAAAACGTAGTCAATTCGTTTCAAATCTTTTATCTAACTTGCATATGTACCTGAAAGTCTTAACATTTTCTTGTGATAAGGGTACTCACTAATTATTTTTTCTATTAAGCAGGTTTTTTAGTTTCTTCCACATTTCTGTCAGGTTTATTTTATTTACATTGTCCATAAATAGGTTAAGTTAGTTTTTTTATCTTTTTTTTAATTAAATTTACTTTTATCTTACTCTTTGGTATTCTCTATATTTCTAGTTTTGTTGATTTTCATTATTTCTTCGTTGTTCTTTATCCTTTATTTTAATTGTTTTTTATATTTTCTGTAAATTTTATTATACTATTTTGTTGTTTCATAGTATTTATATATCTTAAAATTTTATGTTTTAACTGTGTCACAAAAAATTTGAGCTCCTTCTTATATCTTTTTCTTTCATCACTTGTAAGTCTGCGTACCGTTCAGGCTATCAATTTCTTCTTTTTAGGTATTTTCTTGTATAAATCTTTTAAATTATCCCCAGATCTCTTTTTTCTTTAATAGTAGGTAATTTATTTTTGCTATCTTTTATGGTTTTCTAACTTCTTTATCAATATTTACCTATATAATACCAGGTCTATGATCCCTATTACGTACGGGTAATAAAAATCACTTTTTATCATCTTTTCTCTCATTATATCTTCAAATAAAAAATAATCTATTCTATATTCATTGTTTTAGAAAAAAAGTACCTATTTCAGTTTGGTTTATTCATATTAAATTATCCTTTTCCATGAACTGTAGCATTCTCTTTCCAGCTGAGTTTTTTTGTAATCAATACTCTAAATATTCATTTCAATCTCCTATGATCATTACATTAAGTCCTTTTTCTATATCTTGTAGTTTAAATTCGTTCACTAAGTTAATAATAATAATAATATGAACTAAAAGTTAAGTGTTTAAAGTTCCCTGGGCTTCCAACCAGTTTCGCTCCGCCATTTTTTTATACGTGGATGTATACCACGACCTCTTTTTGTATGATGGAGGTTACCACGGATGATTTTCGGTGTTTCTTATGTTCAATTTCTGCCTTTATAAACCAGTTTTAGTTAATCATAATTTGTTCATATTTCTTCACATTCTTTTTTCTTCTAATATTTTGAATTTTTTTCATTCTTGACATTTCCGCAAAATGTGATTATCTTAATTGCAGTATCAACATTTCTTCTTTTGATTTTACACATATATTTTTTATTAAATTCTTTCAATTCTCTTTATTATACTTGTATCTAGAGTTAAATCATTTTAATTTTTTTTTTCTTATTTTTAGAAAGGAGCATTTTCAATGTCCATTTTCTGAGCTTATTTAAAGTTTGATTAAGACTATTCATATAGTTAATGTTCTGTAACCAAAATGTTTTAGATTAATTGCCGTCTTAATATCAGTAGTTCGTTGTTTTAGTCATCTATATTATTCATAAATTCTCTGATTTTTCTCCTTGATTATAGATAACTTCCTCATAATTAGATATTTACTTCCTCATTTTTTGTAGTAGATCTTACAGTTGTGGGTCATTGTCAGATTTAGATTTGTTCATTTCAACTGTTCCAATCATAATTTTTCCTTCAGGTGAAGAACTTGAATGCTCTTGATTTAGTTATTTTTTCAATAATTCTCTAGTGGCTTTCTTTTTAGCGTTTTTAATTTGGTTTCTTGAAAGTCGAATGTTTTGCTCCATTTTTTCCAGTTTTTTTTCGCTCACTAAGTTATAGAATGGTTCATATTATTAATTGTCATTTGCCACAGCTGTACATATATTTATTACTCTCAATTTTTTCATTCTTCAAAAATAGGGAGTGTGATTTTTTTGAATCATCTAATAAGAAACTCAATTTCGCTTTTAAGAAGTATAATAATTAAACTGAGAATGTTTAAAAGTAAAAAAGGATATAATTATCAAAGAATAATATTTGCGATACTTAAAAAAGTATTTATATATGATTATTGATTAAGTGATAGCAAAGGGTAGCCCAACCATTATAAGATAATGCAAAGATAACTTAATTAATACTTGAAATATTTATTAAATGAAGGGTCTTCTTAGAAATTATCAAAGAAATCTTATAATTTCTTATCTGTACTACCATTTTATTATACACCTCCACTACTCCCATAGTGAATAAATCATCGCTTAGTTTTATTATTTATCATGCGATATCTCAATGACTATATTCTTCTTTTAACCTCTTCCATCGATAATTTGAAGCAATAAAGGTAAAATTTTATCTAGCATGCTCCTGTTTATCTTTTTTAAAAGAATCTTTCTTACTTAAGCGTGAACGAAATATTTTCTATATTTTTTAAATCCTTTATTTCGATAGAAGCTTTGAGAATTTTCTGGTTTCAAATGGATTTCAATATGGCCTAAAATTAAATTGATGAAGCTGAAAATTGAATTTGCTTATTTATGAGCTCAATTTGAAAAAAGGTTTGAATAATAAAGTGAGTAAGCAAACTAACTATCTTGACTTATGTGTTTGAATGATGTATAACATAGTTAGTTATTGAATGACTTGAATTAAGTTTTTTTAGTTAAAATAATTTGAATAATAAGTATTTTGTTTGCCATGAATAGTATTATTGACTTTAGTATAAAGGAAGAGTTATTAAGCATTTGATATAGAAGTATTGATAATTCCTATTGATGATATAGTAATAAAAATACTCTTATATAACTACTTATATCTTTAATAATAACACTTCTTAAGATTAATGCTCTTAAATATTATACTGCTTATATAAGCTCTAAAGCTATGAAAAGATAGTAATTTGTTAGATTTATTAATAAGCTTTTATATTGTTCATTTAGTTTCAACATTTCAGACACTACTCAAACATTTCTTTATACTCATCAGTCTTTTCCACTCCTTGCTCTGAGAGTCATATCTTTGCTTTCTTGAAAACCAAACTGAGTTCTTACATATTTTGTTAGTAGAAATGCTCAAGATATTAAAGGACTAAGATTGTTGTTCAGACATTAATTTGAGAAATTGGTTAAGGCTTTAAAGAAATAGCAGCTGATTAATTAAGTTGCATTAAATTAAAAATCTCTTGAGAAGAAATCCAATAACCAACTGGGCTTTAAAGCATGATTATTTCCATATAGGATGATTTAGATGAATTTAATGTTGCTTATGGTTTACTAATATTTTAAGATGATTAATTTTACTCTTACTAGATTAATAATGTTTAAGATTGCTTATTTTATTCTTTACTTTTTTATTATTTTTTTACCGGAAAACTTTATTTAATATCAGTGCATTTGTTTGAAGCTTATCTTTTTTGATTTTTTTAACTTTCCACATTAGTTTCAGTTGCTATGATAGAGGATTGGTCTATTTTATTTTCTCCAAGTAAAGGAATGCTAATCCAATGACTAGGTAAAGTTGAAGGAAATTAAGAATTCTAAATGTTTTAAACTAGTTAACTGACAGATTGATACTTACTTGATAGTGATTACAAAATAGCCTCAGTTTCTTATTTGTTTATTTTATATTAATCCTTACTTGCTAGGATCTAACTATTTTAAGGTGTTTTCCACTTAGTTTTGTAAAGTTTATTTATCATTTTCATCAATTTAGTTGCTTTCTTCTTCATTCCAAATTTTTACTTAAAT
This sequence comes from Loxodes magnus, assembly GCA_946699065.1. Taxonomy (NCBI): domain Eukaryota; phylum Ciliophora; class Karyorelictea; order Loxodida; family Loxodidae; genus Loxodes; species Loxodes magnus. The sequence continues at coordinate 95,704 of CAMPDV010000238.1, forward strand.
AATGAAAGATTCTAATTCATTTTTAGCTTCTATAAGTTCTCTAAAATTAACATCATTATTACTTTATGCTTCTTATACCATATCTTCGATTTACTTTTTATTCAATCTTTCCATGTCATAAGTTATAGTTACTTTTTCACTTTTGCCCGAACATTTTTCGCAGCAGTTACATTCAATAAGCCATTTGTATCCATGTCAAATATGACTTAGATTTCTGCTGCTCTTCTTTACATGCTTATAAATGCATCTAAATATAAAAAGCCTATATAGTTATTATTTTTTACCTCTGATCTTTCTCCTTCTAATATTTTCAGTGCTATACCTTGCTATCCATCAACACTTGTAGTAAACATTTAGCAGCTTTTTGTTGGAATTCTCCTATTTCTAGGTATCATTACCTTCATCAATCCATCACCTGTTTCTACTCCTAAACTTAAAACAGTTTTCTTAAATTATTGCTCTTATTCCATATTCTAAAAAGGCTAGCAAAAACTACTTTTCTTAATAGAAGATGTTGGAACGTAAGCAGGCGATATGGGAGAATAAACAAGAGATGGGGGAGAAAAAGCAGGAGTAGCGGGGGGAAGAGGAAGTTTGAGATAAACATTCTTTTGCAAAAAATGGGGAATTTTAAGCAGAATATATTGGAAATAATTAATGAGAAGCGATACATTAAGAACTTATGACATTTCTAGCAGACGATTCAAATGACTAGGGTTGTTATTTTTTTAAATATCGAGGGTATTGAATAGAAATTCTGATTGATTATAATTCTGCTTATTATGAAGCAATAAGAGTTGATTTTGCTATAAAAGAGGTAAGCGTTGATAATACTTAATACTTAGTTGAGACTTAAATTATCTGCTATTAATTGATTTGTAAATTTTTTGTAGTTCTTTGATTTTATTTGTTACTACTAACTTATGAAGATAATTTGCTTGTTAAACTCTATTCCAATTAATTTTAACTGTATGTATGAAGCTTTCTGCATTATAATGTGTAGCTTTGCATTTTATTTTTACTTCTGTTTCTTCATTTATCACTTTATCAATAAAGAAAAATAAGTGAGTAAGCTCGTTATTATAGAAATGGGATATATTTTTTGGAACTTATTCAACTTATTAATTTCCTCAATCTACTGACTCTATGATAAATGTAGGCTAAGCTGCTTTGGTTAGACATTCTATTAGTTGATTTTAAATGTTTTCTCCATCCCTTATGAAATATGACTTTCCTTTTCCAGCTAAGGCAATTTCCTTGATGACTTAAGTAGAAACTTGTTCCCCTACACCAAAAGAATATAATCTACATTGATTTGCTTCTATTTCTTTGATAACAAGATCTGGATTATTTACTTCTCCATCTGTTAGTAGAAATATAGATCTGAGGAACAAATTATCAGAAGTTAATTAAAATATTTGTTTTAGTGGATCTAAAATTTCAGTTCCTCTCATATCTGCTTAGAATAATTTTACTTCTTAAACAGCAGATTTTAAAGATTCGTTATCATAAAGAATAGATTCTGGAAATATAAGCTAGTATTAACTTCCAAAACTAACTATATTAAACATGCAATCTAAAGGAAGAGATTAAAGGAATAAAATAACTGCTTGTATAGCCATTTTTATTCTTGAGCCACTCATAGATCTACCTCTATCTAAAAGAAAAATGAATTCTCCTGTTCCTTATTTTTGGACGTTGATTTAAGGAGTGAATGAAATTAGTCCTGCAGTTAGTTAGTCTCTTTATAAAAAGTATTTAGGAACAAATGATTCTTCCACTCTAAATTTAAGAATAAAGTCTTAATCATAGGCTTACTATTAGTCCAAAGCAACTCTTCAGTAGTTATCATTTTCTAATTAAGTAATTATTTTATGGTTCAGGCTTTCTACACTCAAAATTCGTTTCTCTTTGTATTTAAAATCACAATTTATATTAATTTGGTAACCAACTTAGTCAGCCATTTAAGTTGCTGTTTAAATTTTATATTTAGGAGTCAATACACATGGAATAAATATCACTTGATCTTCTTATTCGATACCACAAAGACCTACATAAGTTATAACCACTGAAGTTTCTTTATCTGCTTATAAATTTCCAATATATAAGACCATTCTATCTTAAGATTCATCATAAGAGGCCATAAAACTAGTATGGCCTTATGAAATTGTATCTTCATATTATTACTTTGCTTCTTCTTTTTCCTCTATTACAGCTTCTATCGTTTTACTTTCCGTTTATATTTTAAAACTAGCGATACAACCATCGTTTGGCACTGGAAAAACATAGTAAACTTCCATTGGATTATCTGAAGTGTTTTTATAAATTTGCTTAATTTAAAGAGTAACAAAAGAATCTTCAACTTAGCAATCCATAGTAATGGCTTGAAGAGGTACTTAGCTATTAGTCTTTCTATCATTAAGACCAAAAGGAACACTTATTTAATTGATCGCATTTGCTTATAAGCTTTATTAAAACATTTTATAATAAATCATTTTCTAAGTCTTTTTAAATGGCATTTTAACAGTTAAATTTAGAAATGCAGATTTAATCTAATGAAATAATAAATTTTTTGAGACTATTATTTGCCTACAAGAATTGATTATTCATATGATTTTATACACTAACTATCATCATCAATTATAGTTAATACTTGTAAGATTAAAGTATATAAATTAACAGCACCTATACATCTAGCTACTACTACCTTCTAGTATACTGAATAAGTGCTTAAAAGATTTCCTTCTTCTATCGAGTAAGAATTAGATAGCTTTTAATTATAGATTAAGAAATAATAACTATATTTAGTTAGGCTTATAATTATAGAAATCTAATTATACTATTCTAGTAACTTTATAGTTAAAAGCTGTATTTTCATTTTATTCTAGTAGTTTAATAAATTATGGATATACTTACTATAAATTAGCTTATAAATAATAGGATTGATATTAATCACTTATATATCTTATCCTCTTAAGCCTAATCTTTTCAATATAATAGTAAGTTACTCTAGTCTATATTTTATATACTTTCTGCTACACTTTTAAAAGCTTCTCATATAAACTGTGTAGTATATAGATATCATTCATAGTAGTTAAGATTGATATAAGTGTTTAGCTTATAATAGGTAACGATAGTTGGCTTTAGCGATGCTTCATAGTTTAGTTGCATTAGTAGAAATGCTTTCTATGATGAATAGTAAAGCTTATTAGAAGTACTTTAGATTAAAATAAAATAGGCAAGTAAATGCTATCATCAAAAGCATTAGTCTAATTATATCCAATAGCCTTATTATATTAATCAGCACTAAGGTAGAGTGTTAATTAAACAGCTAATATTGTATATGATATCTATGTAGTAAAATGGGAATGCTACAGTATATAGTTACTAAAAATACTCAATAATTATATTCATCTTTAAGTATATTTTACACATAGATCTATTTATCTACTACTTCAAAGACTGCTTAAAAGCATACTAAGTGAGCATCAAATGCTAGCTTTATAAGAATATCCTAAATTATATAGCTAAGAGAGAAGCTTGATAGAAAAACTAATAATATTAGAAATAAGCCCACTTTAGTATAAATTACTATGTCAATTATTTAAAACACTAGCATTCAGTCATTACTTAAATATAGTTATTAGAACAAAGCTAGAACCATACCAGCATAATCTTATACTCATAGTATCAAATATAAATTGCTTCTGCTAAGATATTTCAATATTTCCTTACAGTATATAAATCAAGCTTGTTAGTCCCACTAGAGAAGCGTCCATTTCATAGATACGATAGACTTTTAAACCACTTAATTGCTATAAAATTACTTTAGATTTTAGGAAAGATTGTCTAGTTTTATTTAAACTAGCAGCAGATAAGAGAATAACCTTATTTTGAAGAGTTATTTAAATGTATCACTAATTTTAAATAGTTGGTGCTAATAAGAAAGTAAGAATCCGGATTAGTGCTTAGGATTCTTTTCTCTCACCCGAAAGCCCCAGATGCGGATTTTTTATATTTTAAATATAAAATCAATAGTAAAAAAAATGCCCAACACTACGACCACCAGATTAAGAGTCTGACGCTCTACCGACTGAGACTTGAATAAATAGACTTAAACTGTCTTATTAAAGGATAAAAGGTCAAACAGAATGACAATAAATAAGCTTTTGCTCTTACAAAAAGCATAAAAGATAAAAGTCAGTGACTTCTAACTAGAAAATCCGAGCATGATTTAATAACTGTAGTATAAAAGCAAAATAAACTTAACTTACACTAATTAAATGAAGAATCTATAAATAGGATATTTTTTACCTTCAAATTGCTATATGGCAAGCTAATGAATATGAAGCTAGTTACTCTTATGAAGATACTTGGCTATCCATTTTTATCCTAAAATATAGGAATAAAAAATAGCCTTTAAATGTAAGTTAACTTGATCCTTAAACTGACAAGAAAAAAGTGAATTAAAGATATCACTAAGAGAATAAAAAGCTTTATCTCATATAGAATATTTACAACTCATTGAGTCAAATAAAGGAAAAACAGCTTAATATACAAAGAATCTGCTCTTTACTCATAAAAAAAGCTTATTTGCTACATGCTAAAACCAAATTCACTATAACAGCTGAAGAAGAAACTAAAAGCTAATTTTACATTCCCTTTAAGTGAAAATTCCTAGTGTTTGAGAAATAAAACTTACAAATGTTATGCTATCATTGGTAATTCGAGTTATCACTAAAACCTATTATTAAGTTGGAAGATAAATGAAAGAAGATGAGGAATATCTAGCTATGGAAGAGTTCATAAGAGGAGTGAATAAGTAAAAGTAATTCAAAATAGAGATAAATAACTGCTATGAGCAAACTATAAGCATGCAACTTGAATTTTATATAAAGGTTTTAATTATTTTGCTCATATCTATTAAAGAAAGAGATAAATCTTGTTCTCAAGGTAGCTAGAACAAATAATATTGTCATTACTTTAAACGTAAAAGCTACCTATATCAAATAAACAAGTATAACTAATGCATTCTCACTAGAAATATTATCACTTCTTAAATAATCGATATTAAGTTATGATTGTCTTAAGAAATCTAAATGAACGATTAATCTAAAGCTATATCATTAATCTTTTATTAATTTAAAACTACACTTAGACTATAAGGATTCTCTAATTCATAAGCTCCACACTATAGTACTACAAAGTAATTCTATAAGATTTATTTAAGTCCTTAGTTCAACTTCTCTCTAATATTCACATTCATTTTTTAGCAATACAAACATAGATAGCTAAGCAGAACATAGAGCAAAATATAAAGCTTTAAATTACTACTTATAGATTAAAGCATTTCTCTTGCTATATATCAGATAATTTCATAATCAGAAATCATTTAATATACGAGGAAAAACAGTTTGTTTGTATTATTACATACACTAAATCTTTGTCTAGCTTATCTCAATTCTAAAAAATTATTCCTTTTTAAAGATAAAATTCGAAAATAATTTTTATATTCTAGGTTTTGCTAAAAATAATTCCCAAAGTAATAAGAAAAAGTATAAAATGGCCATACTCTCAGTAAAATATGGTATATAAGTATGAAAGTTTCAGCTTAAATATAATTTGTATATTTAATCTAAGAGAAGAAGTTTATATTATAATTCTATATGTTGGTTAAATAAAATCCTTAGATAATTTGGCAATAGTTATATGTAAAGATATCAGCTTCATTAATTAATTGGTTGGAGCTATTTTACAATGGTCTTAGTTTTATTGTAGTAATTCAAATTCTGAAATAGTTCTAGAGGAAATGCTTTAGATTTGATATTTAATAACATAATAAATTTAAAGGATTAAAGTGATAGAGTAATTAGATGGTACATAGTTTATAACTTAAAATTATTTGAAGCTTGGGGTTGGTCTTATGATTTTCAATTATTCTAGACAAGTCAGATATAATATCCATTTATCAAGGTTCTACTACTTATAAAAGTACTTATTTTACATTGCTTCTCCTATTATAATTATATGCCATTATTTAAGCCAACATTTCTTCTCTTCCTATCTTCTTTAGAGAATCTAATTTGAGATAAAGGTTAAAACATATAATCAGAAATATTTAAGTAGTTCATTTAATAAAGCGGCATAAACCTAATGGAGGTAAATTTAATAGCTTTTAATAATAGTTTAGTGCTTCTAGCTCCTTTAGAGATTTATATGCTTAAGGGTGCAAAACATAAATTAAAGCGGACTATCAATTTATTTCCAAATTAGGCTTAAGATATAATTCAAAAAAGACATTTATGGTACTCTAGTTTTATAAACTATTATATTAATAAAGCTTCAAGCAATAAATTAAAGGGGATCTAGCTCAAATGGTAGAGCGCTTAGCATGCGAGAGGCATCGATACCCAAGTTGTCCATTTTTAAATAACTTTTAAAATACTTAAAAGTTATAATTACACTTTAGCAAAAAACAATTTTTGCTTTAAGAAAAATTAATAAAAGCTAAGACTTGGATTATGATAAACAATAGCAATCTTAAAAGCATTTAAGCATACTTTTCAAATATTAAAGTCAAATGAATGTTCTTTATTAAAATAAGCAAAAGTAGCTAGATAAAAGTTAGCATTAAGCAAATATACAAAATTTACTTAAAATTAACTGTTATAATGATATAAAAGGATATAGCAACAATATAAAGACTTTAATAAAAATCTAATGGTTTATTTAATGTAAGATATTTATGCTGAAGAAAAGATAATTAAAACTACGAAATCTTCAAATACATTTCTATACTAAAAGTATAATGAAGAGTAAAAATCTCACTTTCTAAGCTATAGAGATTTGTATTATTTTAGATGTTTCTTTAGATAAAGTATCATATAACTTATAAATGCTACTAAAATTGACTGATCTTGCTAGATATGTCAAAAGTTGAAAGAAACATATCAGATTTATCAATCCGTGAAGGTAGAATGCTTGAAATAGATAGATTGACAAGGAAATATCATTAACCTAGCAAACATAGCCTTGCATAGTAAATTAATAGAATTGTTCGATAATAACTGATTTAAAATTTATTTGATGGCGTTTGAGGATTTTTATAATAAACTGAGTTTTAAAATTATAAAGCATAAAATCAGATTGTTTATTATGGCTGTAAAACATGACAAACTCTATGTAAAAAAGATATTTTCTTTTACTAGCTTAAAATCTATTATCTTCACGTTATCTATAGGTTTGAGAAAGTCATCTATATTCTATTTCTTAATTTATTTGACAATTAGAGTCTATCTTATCCTCAACCCCTTACTTAACATAAATATTACAATAAAAAAATAAAATTTTAATTTTTAAGGAATTAAGAGATAACTACAACAATGAGCAAATCATGATTAGCAAACTTTGAAGTGAAAGTTATATATTTTTAAGTTCTAATATAGCAATAATTTATTTATTTTATTACAAAAAAACATTCTTTTACTGTATATTAGACTAGAAGCATCAGAAAACTATAAAGTATGAATCTTTATATGTCTTGTATTTTGCAAATAATATAAAAATTTATGTTTTTTCTTTTAAATAAATAAAATTAGAACTCGTAGCATTTCAAAGGCGCGCGACTCTATCAAAAGATTTTATTCTCAATATCTTTAAATCTTGACCCTCTATTTTTGCAGGGTTTGTAGTTCAAGTCTATCAAAGCATTGAGTACATTCTGCGATTACAGGTAAATATCTTCCCCAACCTATGATGAAGTAGATTTTCTGCCATTTTTTAGAGTTCTTGAATTTGGGAGTCTTACATCAGAAAATCTCTTGCAATATTGGATTCTTTTTAAAGTTTATCCTCCAGCAGCGCTCACAACTAATTGTCTAGCTGGGTCATCAAACAGCTTCTAAAGAAAATGATTTACAACCCTATTTAAATTATATAATAACATTTGTATTAAAGAGAGATATTATAATAATGTCATTTTATCTACAAGTAGTTTGCGAACAATATTTAACTTTATAATGACTATAAATAATTTGAATAGTTCCTAGAAATAAGGTAGATTCAATAGAAACTTTAAGTTGCTAAAATTATAATTTTTTAACAATCATAATGAACAATAAATCTGTTATACAAGATAAGACAAGCCATTATTTGCTGATGTGAAAATTTTATTGCTTCCTTCTAATGAAATATTGTTTAAGAAGTTTATAAGCTAAATAGCTGCAAAAATTAGTAAATTACAATAAATACCTATATGTACCAAAGACCATTACTCTACCTTAAAAGCTAAAACTATATACTAGATTCCTAATTAATGGTATATTTCAGGAAATAAATATAGAAAGATTTGTTTTTATTGATGAGAAATTTCTTATACTTTTTTCTAAGAAAAATAGTTTTATAATATAATGTATTTAAAATAAAATGGCAATCTGTATCAACATTTCAATCACAAAGAATAATTAAAATAAGTTTAAGAAAATAATATTTTGATAGTTCATTTTCCAAATATTTCCTAAATCCATTTTATAATTTATTTATTAAAATGGATAAAAATGCAAAAAATATAAAATATTTTGAAAAGTTCAATGTAGAAATGGAAGGTGAAATATATAGAAAAAAATTGATTTAAAAGGTATGGAGAGGCAATGGCCAAAAAGAGTGAGAAGACGTGAAGACAACAATGATAACACATAAGGTTTTCTTAGCTTAAAATTTTGTTTCATAATTTATTCCGTGCCAAAAATCTTTGGTATTATAAATCTCTAATTGAACATTTTATAAATAGGAATGGCAGACTAATATCCCACCCTTTATCAAAAGAAAATTTTTTTTCTAATTCACTTGATGTAAAAAACAATTTTTGAAACAATAAGCTCCTTTTAATCATTTTTTATGCAATTTTTAAAATTAAAAAATATTTAATAAATGATAATTTTCTTATCCACAAGATCATATAATTTTGTTAGAGTTATATATTTAGCTTTTCTAATTAATGTATGCTTTGCAGCTCATACATTACTTTAAAAAGTTGGGTTATTTTCATTTATTATTTCAGCTACTTTAATAAGAGCAACGTTACTATCAATTCGACTCTCAGGTTGGCCTTATTGGTTTCCTAACTTCACTGAAGTTTTACAATAAAGTAAATGATGAAGCAAAATGCATTATAAAAAGTATAGCTGAGCCTAAATTTAACTGTAATATAAATTATATTGTATTTTATTACAGTTTATAGTCATTTAATTATTACATTTTTATAAGAGCTTTCTATTCATTGAACTAAAGCTTCTTTATTATTCATAATACATTTCTTATGAAAGATATTTTTACTCATTTATACTGTTTATTTTATTCTTTATTGTTTCTAAAATTATTATATAAATAACCTTTATCAATATTTATAATCCCATTCTAAAGTAATGCTTTATCAATTATTAAGGGAGTCTATTCATTCGACTGCCTTTTCCTACAACTTCCTTCGCTCCTAAAACACCTGTCTGTATAATTATTATAACTCCTTGCTAACTTACTTCAATTTTTGGTAGCTTCTCATCCATTTAACACTGTCCATTATAACAGCACTCTAATATATTGGTTCCATTTGCTTTATATGTATAATTAATTAAAGTTAGAATCTCTGATATACCTTTCAGAATCATCTACTAATTTTCTCACATAGTTTGCACTCTCTAAGATTATCAAAGATTGGAATTTTTAAAAGATTTATATTCTTTTGATAATTTGAAGCTAATTTTTCGTACTTTTGAAATTTATGGTATCTCCTCTTTTTGCCCTATCTTTCTACATAATTGGTCTTCTTAATTATCTATTATTTTTATGTTTGAATAATATTTAAATTTGACTCCATTGTATAGTGGTGGGTTTTCTGGAAATCCTTATAACTTGCTTCTAAGTAAAATTGTCATCTTTAGTGTCGTCTATTTTTTTGGAGCTTCTATTATATCTGAGTAAATAGATCTGTAACATTAGGCTTTTTAAAGCAGCAGATTTCTATTCTCTATCTATTGCTTTTTTAATTTGTCTTTAGTAAATAGCATTATCACTTTTCTTGATTTATTTTTTAGGTTAAGCTTTTAATAAAAAGAATATTGAAATTATTTAAATAAATAACCAAGAGATTATTAAAAACCTTTCTCAGCTTTTAAAATAGTTAAGATGCTCTAAAATTAACTTTTTTACAATTTTTCTAATCTTTTAAATTCAAAAACCATGAAGTTTAAAATCATTTTCCATAAATAACTTCTATTGCCTTGTAGTAAGCAAATAAACAAATTTTTTATTCTTCAATATCATAACCTCAAATCATTACCTTTTATATCTTTCATTTTATAAAATGAAATTTATTTTTTTATTTGATTAATATATAATTCTAAAACAAATTCTTTTCTTTTTTTTTAAATTTATCGTTTAAAAATAAATAGATTCAAATAATTAAAAAATGATTTCAAATATTATTTTTTCAATATAAAAATTAATGAGCAATTAAAATAAAAATAAAGCTTTTAGTAGCATTTCATATTTTATCAAATCTATTTAAAAAATTAAAATTTTAGTTTCATTCAATAAATTAACATTCTTTTTTTCAAAATTTTTATATTATACAACTATGAGCAAAAAAAGACTAAAAAAATTTATAACTTTTGATCATTATTTTTTAAATAAAACTTAAATTTAAAAATAACTACTTTTTTTCATTTTTTAAATGAATTTAGCTATTAGAACTTTTATTTCAAAAACTAAACATTTAAAATATACATCATTAAAATTTAAATGCATGAAGATAATATGGAATACTCCTTTTATGATTTGCCATACATACATAAATAAACTTAATCAGTAATTCTAGGTTACTTTAATATAAGTAATAAAAAAATTTAAGCTTATATATATTCCTAATCATAGAAATATAAGTTGCCTTTAAAATTTAAAAGTATTTAAACTTTATAAAATCTTACAATAAGATATTTACATGAATTTACTTAATTTTAATTATTAACTTTTTAAATTGTAAAATTTATGAGTCATAAAGTTCTTGCATGTCTTCAACTTGTTATCTTCCACTTTTTTACATTTTTGTCATATCCTCCTGATATGATTCTTTCATTGTCCTTGCTCAATGTCACTGGTTATATTTCTTATGTATGGCCTTAAAGAGTTTAAATACATTCGCCTGTACTAAAGTTTCATATCTTGACTGTTTTGTCCCATGAACCGGAAACTATAACGCTTGAATCATTACTAAGTTAAACACTTGATACGTTTTGTGAATGGCCAATGAGAGTGCGAATTAATTGACCCACTAAGAAAGACCAAATCTTTATCGTTTTATCGTAACTTGCCGATATTATTCATTTCTGGTCTTTTAATATTGCTACCGATTTAACTGAATTCATATGTCCAGTTAAAATACTCTTACAGCTTCCAGTTTCGAAATCTCAGATCTTTATCGTTTTATCATAACTTCCCGATACAATTCATTTCTGGTCACTTGTTATTGCTATCGAATGGACTGAATTTATATGTTCAGTTAATACTTAGTCTGAAATATTAAAGAATTACCTTTAGTTTAGTCATATTTGATTTTTTTTAACAAGTTTTAAAAATCACAAGTTAGTTAAAATTTCATATTTAAAGCAAAATAGCGGTATTCTACCTAGGAAATAATTTCTTTATCTTAAAGTTTTCGTAAAAAAATAATTTTAGTAAATATATTTCTTTTTCTTCCATTTTTTATTCTATAACTTTCTTTAATTATAGCTTTTTAGCTTTAAATCAATGTGTATAATTAATGCTTATTCTAAGCTATATTAATTATATACATTTAATTAAAAAAGTTTAAGAAAAGGAATAAATGCAAGTATTTGCAATGAAATGTTTAAATGATAAAAGTAAACAAGATAAATAATTCACTTATTTTAGTTAAGTAATACTATAGCTTAGCTTTTGCTTTATTAATACTAAGAAGCAATTTATTTTAGTTCATTTCAGCCTTAAATTAATCTATAGAAGCATTAGATTTTATGGAGGATTTTTTACTTAGCCTCGCAACGAAATTAAGTTTTTAATTAAATTAGGAGATTTCCAATGAAATCGAAGTAATTTTTTTTTCATCAATTTATAATCCTTAAAACTTTTTATTCCAATATTTATAAAAATTAAATAAGATTTTTAAACATGTTATGGTTTTGGTTCTGAAGCTCAAAAAAATTTACATAACTAGATTGAATATTTTAGCTAGAATTTTAGTCATAAAACCTTCAACTGCATCAAAAAATAGGTAATTTTCCTTACTTTCACATATTTATCGTAGATTATTACTAAATCAGCGTTAGAAGAATTAAATATATATTTAACTTTTTCTTCTGAGTCGAGAGTTATTTCCAAATCTTAAAAAATCTAGCAATATTTAGAGTGCTAATATTAATCTACTAATAAGTCTTATAAACATACGATTCATTGTGCATTTTCAGCAATTGAGATTACATATTGAACTTTAGGTTTAAGAACCACATTAGCTTATAGAAATAACATAATGTATTAGCAACTCCGTAAGTTGCTTAATCTCAACTTTAATCACTACATCAAAGCAATTTTTCCATTTATAGCAATAAGTTCTCCCCTTGATCCATAATAACTAACTTACCAAGCTAAAAAAACATTTATATCTTTTTTTGTTTTTTTCATTCACTTACAACATATCCTGAACTTTCAAACCAGGCATTATGGGTAGAGGTTTATTTTTCAAGATAAATTTTATAATAATGACCTTTCAAAAATCATTAAATCAGTCCAATTTATAGGAACATAATGTATTTAAACAATAACATTCCTAAAACAAGGCTTTGAAATTTAAACATATGTTCTTAATTCAATTTAACTATTTAATTTAGAAATAAATTTTTTATATTTTATTCTTTTAAGCTTTTAGCTTATTGAGTTGTTAATTTAAATTTATTTTCTCTATATTTAAAAACTATGAATATATCAGATTAGTTATAGTTAATAATTAGTACATCTTATTAGAGCATTATCTTTTTTATATCAAATTAATATTTATTATAATGACTATTGAACCTTTTTTGACATTTTCATTTAAAATTAATAATAAAAATATTTTTACTTATTGCTTATTATTGTTACTTCTTTTGCTATTTATTCTATACTTATTTTCAAAAATTTAGTTAGCACTGTTAATACTCTCTTACTTAAAAAAAGTTGTTTACTACTAAGAAAATTATAAACTTTACGAAAGATAAGATATTTTCAATACCTTTTAATGCTATTTTCTGATTTAATAAGAATATAATAGCTATTATTATTATTCTATTTGCTTCATATTTTATAGCAGATATTAATTATTTAATATTATACATTACATAAGATAAAAATATACAATTATGTTATAGGTAATTATAGAGATATTTGTACTGAGGTTCTAAAAGGAGCTAGATCTTTAGATTATTTATATCTTTCCTAAATTTAAATTATATTTATGAATTTCTTTTTATTAAGTATCTTTATATATACTCTTATAAGCTTCATTTAGAAAACTAGCAAATAAAGTACTTTTTAATTGTTATCAGTATGAGATTATTTTAAATTTACAATAATAACGATTCTATACTAAAAATAAAACATTTTTGGTAATTATATAGAAGTAAAACAAAATTGCATCATTTACAGTAATAGTAGATTTTGTAGCATATGTCATGAAATATTTATTAAACTAGCCTTACAATGCTATTCTAAAGGCTGATTTACTTTAGCTGTTGCTTGTTTTATATTAGCTGAAACTATTATTTACAATAATTTACTAGCAATAATTTTTGTGAAATGTAGATTATTGAATAATATTGTTGCAATTATAAAATACTTATTTGAAGTATGAAATCAAAGTATGAGATAAAATTGAAGGAAATAGTAATCTGCACATTTTCAATAAGACTTTCTGATGCTATAACAGTTGGGCAATGTCATAGGGAAATTTCAGTTCACTGTCTAGTTATGCTCAGCTCATAAAAAAGTAAGAAATAAATGTTAAGAATAAATTTATGGAATAACTAGAGATAGAAAGAAAAAGGCTAAAAAGCTTAAACTTATGCAGAGGAGGCTATAAAAAAATATCAAATTCAACTATAAGTGAATAAAGATCTTGCTGCAGTAAGAAGATTAAAAATGAAATCTTCTTTGAAAGACAAGAAACTTAAATCAATAAATTATAATTAAAAATTAGAAAGCACTAATAATATAGGGATTGCAAAGAATAGAGTGAACAAAATGGAAATTAATATGATAAAAATCTTTTAACAAGATAAAATAAGAAATAGCCAAAAAATATTTTGATAAAATGGAAAGTTCGAGATATAAAGCCTCTACAAGTAATTAGAAGGGGAAATAACTACATATATCTAATTTTTTTTATTTCAAATTCCAAAAATGTATATTATGTAGAAGGAGGACCAAGGTATAAAGTTTAGGATTTAAATCTATTTACCCAAACCAAAATTCATAGAAAAACCGAGTAAAAGCGATTAAATCTTAATTTAAAAATAGAGGATTTTACAATATCTTAAACAAATGGACAACTATTAAGACTTAAAATTATATATAGAATAAGAACATTTAACTTTGTTCAAAAAAACTAAACTAAAGAAAAGGATTATTATAACTAAAGATAATACAAAACCCTTATATATCTAAAAAGTACTTGCTTTACTAGCCTCTTATATAGTTCCATTTCAAATAATAATATTGTCACTTCCCGAAATTATATAGTAATTATCAATTGATATCACTATGGATGTGAAGTAATTAGAGTGTTTTTGCAAGATGGGGAATTAATCTATTATTATGTAGAAGTTGATTTCCCTCAAGTTAGAGTTAATGAGCTTTGTGTTTCGAAGTTCGTAGATTTATAAAAATAACCTTAAAAAATATTACACTCTGTTAATTAAATGGATTACTCATTATTGCTATTTATCTTAATCGACTTCTAAGTATTTTAAATACTACAATCAAGAGAGTATTTCAGTATTCAGTTAGTAATCTGAATAGTTCTGAATTAATTATAATACTTAAGATTATAATTTAAATGATAAATAAACATTCTTTTAGGCAATTTTACTTAACAAAGCAATATTTAAAGCTATTTCTAAGATGCTCTAGTTCCAAATAAATGCTATTTAATTGGTTATAAAAGAATATATAAAGCCTATTTCAGTTAGTCGCATAAAGGTATTAGAGTTATTATTAGTTGGATCCAATAATAAAGAATTTTAATTAGTTGCTATTTTTATAATTCAATAGTAACTAAATTAGATAGTTAACACCTATAATTAAACTTAAGAAATGCCTCCTTTTATTTATATTAGAGGTTTAGTAATATGAAGTAATTAAAAAAATAAATGAAAAATAGTATTATTACGTGCAAAAATAAGAGCTATATAATACTACTGCGTTATAGTTACCTAAAATTTTTTGTTCAATAAATAAATAGAATGCCTTACTTTAGTAAAAAGGCCTTTACAATGCATTAGAAAATATAAATGTTTCATTTTCACTTCAAGGTTGCTGATCTTGATTAAATTTTACTTGAGTAACTATTAATCCAAAAAATGAAAGTTTTTTCCTTTTTATTTAAATATTTATATTAAGAAAGCAATTGAGGACTAGATAGATCCTTATTTGCCAATTAAATTAAAAAATATGAAAATAATTTAATTATTTCAAGTCAATAATTAAGGGAAGATTATAGAAAATACTTAATTAATATATAAGAAGAATGTAGATTTTATTTAGAGACTAACAAGTTATTTAGATTTAAGAATACAAAGCTGTTTTAATTCTCTTAATTGTCAAAGAAAATAGATTTAGAAGTCTGAAAGAAAGTTTTTTAATAAAGGTTTAACCCTTTTCAAATATTGAAGTTTAGTATCTCATTTTCTCATATTAGTAGGAAAAATTAATAAGAGTTTATTATTTGCTAAAAGTGCAGAAATTTTCAAAAAGCAGAAGCAAATTTTAGTTGGTATTTATATTAATCAGGACATATAGTTTATAGGTGTAAGTTTTTAAATAATGTATAGCTTTATTTCATAGTTAAATATTTTATAGATAAAATAATATTCAAATCATATTTTTCAAAACTAACAAATTAAATGTTATATTACTATTACTTGAAAACGGTTTTTAGTGGTTTAGCTGCTAAAAGAACAAAAGTCATTATGGTTTTTGAACTAAATTTTTTTTTCTGCATACATAAATTATGGAAAATTCTCAAAAACATTTTACAGCTCGATTGAATAATTTATTTAAAGAGAATATTTATGAAGTTTTTGCTGGTTAGTAATCGATTTTCCAAATTATTTGATTATATTTCAAAATTTTTAAAGGAAGAATAGGTCTAAATTATTTCTTTTACTTGAAGGAGTAAATTTACTACTGCCACTAAACTTTAAAATTAACGAAGCGTTCTTATTAAAGGCTCTCTGAATTTAAAAGTTTATTTAACTATTTAATCTAATCAAATTAGCTTATAGTACTCATCAATCCATTTCTATTTCAAATAGTTCCAGGGTCTCTTGAATTACAAATTCAAAAACCTAATAATCGGTGAATTTAAATAATACTACATATATTTCTTTAAACCTGAAAGCTCTTTTTGCTTTTATTTCCTTTTTTTCTAAGTAGATACCTTGATTTCCTTTACTAAAATAGAGGTTTTTAATATTTTCCTTAGAAAATTTTATATTTTCTTAGTATCTTATGCATAAGCTTTTATTTCTATAATTCTTCCAATATGCTTTGTTATCTTTCACGATACTGAAGTTTCTTTTAAAGTCAATTGTTATTTTTTTGTAGCTTTTATTTTCAAAGCTCTATTGAATAATGTAAACAAGGATTTAGTATAAAAATCATGCTTATTGAGAATATATCCTTAAGTTAAAAATTATCTTAATCACTTTCTTATAATTATTTATTTATCTGAACATTTGTCAACTTTATGCTCATAAACATTCTTTGATGCAAAGGTTAGAATAATAGAAGAGTCTGACTTTTTATATGTATAATTAAACCATATGTATTAACAAAATCCGTTTTGTTCGAAAATAACTATGAACTTTGAAAATGAAAGAGTTATTCTATCATTATATATACAAAAAAAAGAATTAGTAAGCTTTATAAATTTAGAAAGATATATGAGCGCATTATTAAAAATTTTTATGAAACAGTATAAATTAAATAACTTTTATAATAAATATATTTTATTAAAGAACCTTTAACTTAAAAAATTTAAAAGTATACAAATTAAATGTTTTTTTCTAAAACTTTTGATTTATATGCAATATTTTAAAACTTTATAGAAGAGAAGAAAAAAAAAGATAATACGTCTAATCTATAATTGCTCGAAAAAATAAAATTTTTTCTTTTCTCGTTGATAAAAAAAATCTTTAGTTTAAGTCACTTTTCATCTAAAAAATTTTAATAAATAAAAAAATAAAATCAATAAAATAAATTAAACAACTAAAAACTGTTTACTTAGATAACTAATCAAAATTCATAAAATTAAATGTTTTTACTATCATTAAAACTTAATACATTTAATTATTCTCGTCAAAATTTTTTAAAGTTTCCAAATTTGAAAATTTATAAAAAAATAAATATTTTCTTAGTTTCTTAACATTTTTGATTGAAAAAAAAGTTGATTAGTTTAATCGTAATGCGTTTTGTTGAGAAAAGTTTCTATATTTAAATATCATTCACAAATAAAAAATTAAAAAAAAATTTGATTCAAAATTCATTATAATTATTCATCTATGCAAATTCCGATAATCTTGGTTAAGATGTGAAAAATTATAATTTTAGAAAATACTCAGTTTTCGGTGCTCAAGAAAGACAAAATAGTCTAGTTATGCATTTCTTGTAGAACTGGAAATATTAAAGTCTGTTGTTAATTAGATTTGTTCTCTATAGATTTGCTTCTTACTATAGATTAATTAATAAACTACTTATGCCTTTAATAGAAAACTTATAGAACATTTTTAAACAAATAAGCTTAAAAATGGTCTAATTAATTTATATTTTGTTCTATTTACCAAATTATAAAATTTACTAGTTAGTCGTACTTATTTTTATCCTAATTCTGTAACCTTCTTCTTATTATTTATTGTCTTCTACCTTTTTTCAAGTACCTAATTCCTTTTATAGTCTTAAAAGGTCTTGCAAATGCTTTGCATAGAAACTGTAATTTATTTTGTTGCAAAATTCTAGCATTTGGTTCTAAATGAAACTATTAAAATACATTCACTTAATTTTAGATTAAGTTGCTTAACGTGTAATTAACACTTTTGTAGTAAATAAAAGTTATATGTACTTTTTGATCTGAAATTGTATTTGTCACCAATTATTTAAGTAAACACTTATATTAGATACTTGTAAGGAAAATTAGATCTTTTGTAACTTAAGAGTCTAATTTCTCGGTTATTCTTTGAAACGTCTTACACTTAGTATTTGCATCAACATTCTTCCTGTTAGAGTATCTATGTTAAACTGCTTTTTTATTTTTAACGAAAAAAGCATTACATAAAGAGCTACTTAAATAAAATAGTAACAAAGACTTTATATGTTAGAGCCAGTATAATAGATTTAATTAAATTTTAGGATAGGAAAAATCCTTATAGGAAAAGATATTAATTTCTACAATTTTTTAAATTAAGTTAAATAAATATAATATGTCCTTAAAACTATACAGTATCATTTGCTTTTTCTTCTTTTTATTAGTTTTATAAGTTTTATAAGTATTTAATGTTTTGACTGTAAATTAATATATATTTCCTTTTTATTTCTTTAGCAGTATGTCTTAATTTATTTCTTGAGTTAATTACTTTATTATTTTCGATATATAGTGTTTAAAGACTTTATTTCTTTTGATCATATATATGTTTGTGTGTTTCTATAAGCATTAGATTTTATTTTTCTTTAAATCTCCTCTTCAACTGATTTCTATTATCTTTTGTTTTAGACATATATGTTGATTTAGGAAATATTTTTTAAAGATAAGCTTTAGTCTTTCATATTTAATTACGTTTTTGAAGAGTTTTTTGTATTTTTCTTTTTTAAATTTGATTCTTTAGTTTATATGAGTGAATTTAGTTCTACATATATTAAACTTATTTTTCTTATTTAAACTTGTTTATAAAACTTAAAGTATCTTAAAGTTGTCATTTATATATATTATATGTTGAATTTCATTATGTTCTAAATTGTTTACTTACATCTTTAGTTATTAATACTCAGTTTTCGGTGCTCAAGAAAGACAAAATAGTCTAGTTATGCATTTCTTGTAGAACTGGAAATATTAAAGTCTGTTGTTAATTAGATTTGTTCTCTATAGATTTGCTTCTTACTATAGATTAATTAATAAACTACTTATGCCTTTAATAGAAAACTTATAGAACATTTTTAAACAAATAAGCTTAAAAATGGTCTAATTAATTTATATTTTGTTCTATTTACCAAATTATAAAATTTACTAGTTAGTCGTACTTATTTTTATCCTAATTCTGTAACCTTCTTCTTATTATTTATTGTCTTCTACCTTTTTTCAAGTACCTAATTCCTTTTATAGTCTTAAAAGGTCTTGCAAATGCTTTGCATAGAAACTGTAATTTATTTCGTTGCAAAATTCTAGCATTTGGTTCTAAATGAAACTATTAAAATACATTCACTTAATTTTAGATTAAGTTGCTTAACGTGTAATTAACACTTTTGTAGTAAATAAAAGTTATATGTACTTTTTGATCTGAAATTGTATTTGTCACCAATTATTTAAGTAAACACTTATATTAGATACTTGTAAGGAAAATTAGATCTTTTGTAACTTAAGAGTCTAATTTCTCGGTTATTCTTTGAAACGTCTTACACTTAGTATTTGCATCAACATTCTTCCTGTTAGAGTATCTATGTTAAACTGCTTTTTTATTTTTAACGAAAAAAGCATTACATAAAGAGCTACTTAAATAAAATAGTAACAAAGACTTTATATGTTAGAGCCAGTATAATAGATTTAATTAAATTTTAGGATAGGAAAAATCCTTATAGGAAAAGATATTAATTTCTACAATTTTTTAAATTAAGTTAAATAAATATAATATGTCCTTAAAACTATACAGTATCATTTGCTTTTTCTTCTTTTTATTAGTTTTATAAGTTTTATAAGTATTTAATGTTTTGACTGTAAATTAATATATATTTCCTTTTTATTTCTTTAGCAGTATGTCTTAATTTATTTCTTGAGTTAATTACTTTATTATTTTCGATATATAGTGTTTAAAGACTTTATTTCTTTTGATCATATATATGTTTGTGTGTTTCTATAAGCATTAGATTTTATTTTTCTTTAAATCTCCTCTTCAACTGATTTCTATTATCTTTTGTTTTAGACATATATGTTGATTTAGGAAATATTTTTTAAAGATAAGCTTTAGTCTTTCATATTTAATTACGTTTTTGAAGAGTTTTTTGTATTTTTCTTTTTTAAATTTGATTCTTTAGTTTATATGAGTGAATTTAGTTCTACATATATTAAACTTATTTTTCTTATTTAAACTTGTTTATAAAACTTAAAGTATCTTAAAGTTGTCATTTATATATATTATATGTTGAATTTCATTATGTTCTAAATTGTTTACTTACATCTTTAGTTATTAATACTCAGTTTTCGGTGCTCAAGAAAGACAAAATAGTCTAGTTATGCATTTCTTGTAGAACTGGAAATATTAAAGTCTGTTGTTAATTAGATTTGTTCTCTATAGATTTGCTTCTTACTATAGATTAATTAATAAACTACTTATGCCTTTAATAGAAAACTTATAGAACATTTTTAAACAAATAAGCTTAAAAATGGTCTAATTAATTTATATTTTGTTCTATTTACCAAATTATAAAATTTACTAGTTAGTCGTACTTATTTTTATCCTAATTCTGTAACCTTCTTCTTATTATTTATTGTCTTCTACCTTTTTTCAAGTACCTAATTCCTTTTATAGTCTTAAAAGGTCTTGCAAATGCTTTGCATAGAAACTGTAATTTATTTTGTTGCAAAATTCTAGCATTTGGTTCTAAATGAAACTATTAAAATACATTCACTTAATTTTAGATTAAGTTGCTTAACGTGTAATTAACACTTTTGTAGTAAATAAAAGTTATATGTACTTTTTGATCTGAAATTGTATTTGTCACCAATTATTTAAGTAAACACTTATATTAGATACTTGTAAGGAAAATTAGATCTTTTGTAACTTAAGAGTCTAATTTCTCGGTTATTCTTTGAAACGTCTTACACTTAGTATTTGCATCAACATTCTTCCTGTTAGAGTATCTATGTTAAACTGCTTTTTTATTTTTAACGAAAAAAGCATTACATAAAGAGCTACTTAAATAAAATAGTAACAAAGACTTTATATGTTAGAGCCAGTATAATAGATTTAATTAAATTTTAGGATAGGAAAAATCCTTATAGGAAAAGATATTAATTTCTACAATTTTTTAAATTAAGTTAAATAAATATAATATGTCCTTAAAACTATACAGTATCATTTGCTTTTTCTTCTTTTTATTAGTTTTATAAGTTTTATAAGTATTTAATGTTTTGACTGTAAATTAATATATATTTCCTTTTTATTTCTTTAGCAGTATGTCTTAATTTATTTCTTGAGTTAATTACTTTATTATTTTCGATATATAGTGTTTAAAGACTTTATTTCTTTTGATCATATATATGTTTGTGTGTTTCTATAAGCATTAGATTTTATTTTTCTTTAAATCTCCTCTTCAACTGATTTCTATTATCTTTTGTTTTAGACATATGTTGATTTAGGAAATATTTTTTAAAGATAAGCTTTAGTCTTTCATATTTAATTACGTTTTTGAAGAGTTTTTTGTATTTTTCTTTTTTAAATTTGATTCTTTAGTTTATATGAGTGAATTTAGTTCTACATATATTAAACTTATTTTTCTTATTTAAACTTGTTTATAAAACTTAAAGTATCTTAAAGTTGTCATTTATATATATTATATGTTGAATTTCATTATGTTCTAAATTGTTTACTTACATCTTTAGTTATTAATACTCAGTTTTCGGTGCTCAAGAAAGACAAAATAGTCTAGTTATGCATTTCTTGTAGAACTGGAAATATTAAAGTCTGTTGTTAATTAGATTTGTTCTCTATAGATTTGCTTCTTACTATAGATTAATTAATAAACTACTTATGCCTTTAATAGAAAACTTATAGAACATTTTTAAACAAATAAGCTTAAAAATGGTCTAATTAATTTATATTTTGTTCTATTTACCAAATTATAAAATTTACTAGTTAGTCGTACTTATTTTTATCCTAATTCTGTAACCTTCTTCTTATTATTTATTGTCTTCTACCTTTTTTCAAGTACCTAATTCCTTTTATAGTCTTAAAAGGTCTTGCAAATGCTTTGCATAGAAACTGTAATTTATTTTGTTGCAAAATTCTAGCATTTGGTTCTAAATGAAACTATTAAAATACATTCACTTAATTTTAGATTAAGTTGCTTAACGTGTAATTAACACTTTTGTAGTAAATAAAAGTTATATGTACTTTTTGATCTGAAATTGTATTTGTCACCAATTATTTAAGTAAACACTTATATTAGATACTTGTAAGGAAAATTAGATCTTTTGTAACTTAAGAGTCTAATTTCTCGGTTATTCTTTGAAACGTCTTACACTTAGTATTTGCATCAACATTCTTCCTGTTAGAGTATCTATGTTAAACTGCTTTTTTATTTTTAACGAAAAAAGCATTACATAAAGAGCTACTTAAATAAAATAGTAACAAAGACTTTATATGTTAGAGCCAGTATAATAGATTTAATTAAATTTTAGGATAGGAAAAATCCTTATAGGAAAAGATATTAATTTCTACAATTTTTTAAATTAAGTTAAATAAATATAATATGTCCTTAAAACTATACAGTATCATTTGCTTTTTCTTCTTTTTATTAGTTTTATAAGTTTTATAAGTATTTAATGTTTTGACTGTAAATTAATATATATTTCCTTTTTATTTCTTTAGCAGTATGTCTTAATTTATTTCTTGAGTTAATTACTTTATTATTTTCGATATATAGTGTTTAAAGACTTTATTTCTTTTGATCATATATATGTTTGTGTGTTTCTATAAGCATTAGATTTTATTTTTCTTTAAATCTCCTCTTCAACTGATTTCTATTATCTTTTGTTTTAGACATATATGTTGATTTAGGAAATATTTTTTAAAGATAAGCTTTAGTCTTTCATATTTAATTACGTTTTTGAAGAGTTTTTTGTATTTTTCTTTTTTAAATTTGATTCTTTAGTTTATATGAGTGAATTTAGTTCTACATATATTAAACTTATTTTTCTTATTTAAACTTGTTTATAAAACTTAAAGTATCTTAAAGTTGTCATTTATATATATTATATGTTGAATTTCATTATGTTCTAAATTGTTTACTTACATCTTTAGTTATTAATACTCAGTTTTCGGTGCTCAAGAAAGACAAAATAGTCTAGTTATGCATTTCTTGTAGAACTGGAAATATTAAAGTCTGTTGTTAATTAGATTTGTTCTCTATAGATTTGCTTCTTACTATAGATTAATTAATAAACTACTTATGCCTTTAATAGAAAACTTATAGAACATTTTTAAACAAATAAGCTTAAAAATGGTCTAATTAATTTATATTTTGTTCTATTTACCAAATTATAAAATTTACTAGTTAGTCGTACTTATTTTTATCCTAATTCTGTAACCTTCTTCTTATTATTTATTGTCTTCTACCTTTTTTCAAGTACCTAATTCCTTTTATAGTCTTAAAAGGTCTTGCAAATGCTTTGCATAGAAACTGTAATTTATTTTGTTGCAAAATTCTAGCATTTGGTTCTAAATGAAACTATTAAAATACATTCACTTAATTTTAGATTAAGTTGCTTAACGTGTAATTAACACTTTTGTAGTAAATAAAAGTTATATGTACTTTTTGATCTGAAATTGTATTTGTCACCAATTATTTAAGTAAACACTTATATTAGATACTTGTAAGGAAAATTAGATCTTTTGTAACTTAAGAGTCTAATTTCTCGGTTATTCTTTGAAACGTCTTACACTTAGTATTTGCATCAACATTCTTCCTGTTAGAGTATCTATGTTAAACTGCTTTTTTATTTTTAACGAAAAAAGCATTACATAAAGAGCTACTTAAATAAAATAGTAACAAAGACTTTATATGTTAGAGCCAGTATAATAGATTTAATTAAATTTTAGGATAGGAAAAATCCTTATAGGAAAAGATATTAATTTCTACAATTTTTTAAATTAAGTTAAATGAATATTCATTTAATTTAATGTATAAGTTTTCATTGATCTATTTTATTTAAATTTATATTTTTCAACATTTATTTTTTTAACTGAATCGAAATTTTTTTTTTATATTTATAAGTTTCATATATTTTTTTTTGTTTTAATTTAAATTTTCATTTTTTAAATTTGAAATTATAAAATTGCTTGGCTAGATCTTGCAAATTTGAATTAATTTATTTTCTAGATTTTTTGTTTTTTAGTTTTTCAATCTTTTTATTTGTTATAAAGTTTTTTTTATTTTATATAAAATTTTTTTATTATGTACTCTCGAAATTAATATAATAAACATAATTTACCCGTTTTTTTCTCTTATTTTTGTATTTAACTCCGAATTAAATAGTTTTAAGTCATATTAAGTTTTTCTTTTTTTATTTTTCTTTTATTAATTAGTGGAGAAAAAGCAAATCAGATCAAATGATTTAGATTAACTTTAAAGTTTTTTATATTTTCTATCGTAAATTGATGAATGAAAGGTGTTATAAATATTTTAAAATATTTTTCGAAAATTGATTCTTTTTAATTCATTTTTCTTTTTTCTTCGATTATTTCATAAAATTAAATAAATGATTTTATTCTAGCTTAATTTATTTTTCAAAACTCTAATATTAAGATTTAAAATTAGTTTTATCAATTATATTTGAAAAATTTATTAAAAAATTTCGTAAGAATAAATTAAAAAAATGATAACTTAATTTATAAGTAAATTACTAAAGAACTACTTATTTATGTTAATATTTCTTTTAGGTAAAATAACTAAATTTTAGGATTGGAAAATCCTTATAGGAAAAGATATTAATTTCTACTTATATTTAATTACAAATTAGTTAAATAAATATAAGTTATTTGAAAATTTGAATTTTTTAGTTATATATTTTATTTTTTATGATATTCTATATTCTTACATATTTATTTTTATTTTTTATCTACATCGAAAAGTTTTTCTCATATTATTTAAAAATTATATTTTTAAATGTTATTATGCTTTAAATTTATATTTTATATTATGCATTTATTTTTTTATCAAATTTTTTTTTTCATTTTTTCATTTTTTCAATTTTTTGGCTTTTTTCTTGAATTATCTTTATTTTATAAGTTTAGAAATTATAAGAGTTAGTATCGGTTTTGATTTGCAAAATTTATATTATTTGCCTCTTTTAAAGATTTTAGTTACATTATTCTTATAGTAAGCAGTGATATCTGTTGTATGATTTATATAATTTTTAAATTATTTTTACGCTATATATCAAATTAACAAAACTTTCTGATTCGTTTTTTCTTTATGATTACTGTTTTATGATCTTATTTCTGAAATTAATTAAAGCTTATTAAAGATTTTCATTAAAATTTATTTACTTTTATCTATTATTAATTAGTAGAGAACAAGAAACTCAGAATAAATGATTTAATATAACTTTAAAAGTTAATTATATGTCTATCGTGAATGGAGGAATAAAAGGTTTCTGTAAATATTTTTTAATATTTTTCGAAAATTTAATCCTTTTTAAAATTCATTTTTCTCGTTTTTTCTTCATTTCTTTCATAAAATTAAGAAAAATGATTTTTATTCTAGCTCAATTTATTTTCTTTTTTTGCATAACTTCAAATTATAGATTTAAAATTACGTTAATCAATTATATTTGAACAAGTAATTAAAAAAATTTGAAAGAATAAATTAAAAAAATGATAACTTAGTATATTGTAAATTACTAAAGAAAGACTAATTATTTTTAATATTTCTAATAAGCAAAATAACTAACTTTTAGGTTAAATTTTTTAATCTAAGAGAAATTATTTAATATTGATTAAGAAATTCAAATATTTCATAAAAATATAATCTAAATTTTTAACACTGAACAAAAAAACCTCTTAAATTTAATAATTATTTTTCATAGGCAATATAGCTTTACGCTAAAAATTAACTACTTTTGCTTTTTATCTTTTTAAAATTTATTTATATTTTTTTAATTTTAAACTTTAAAAAAGTAAAAGATTTTTATTACTTTTCTGATCTAAATTTAAATCTTAAATTTTATTTTAAGTGCTTTGACAAAATAAAATTAGAATATTTATTATATTTTATATCTTAATTATAAAATACCAAAAACACAAAAGACTTCTATTCTAAGTAGAAATCATAAATAAAAAAGAATTTTATTTATCTTTAAAAATTTAAAAATTTTCTATTTTTATTCCTACTAATTTAGATATTTACATGAATTTGTTGAATTTTAATTCTAACTTTTTTGATTGAAATTTAAAGTCTAAATAATTTTTCCATGTTCTCAACTTGCGATTTCCACTTTCTCACAGTATTTCGAATCTTCCCGATACTATCCATTTGTTGTCCTTGCTCAAAGCCACAGTTAAAACACTGCTTTGAAGACCTTAAAGTGTATCAAAACATTTCTCTGTGTTAAAGTTCCATAATTTTATAGCCTTGAACTAGATCCAAAAATTATAACACTTGAATCACTACTAAGCTGAATACTTGATATTCATCTGAATGGTCGATGAGAGTTCGAAAAAGTTGACTAGTTGTAAAGTCCCATATTTTGATCGTCTTATCTCCACTTCCTGATACGATTCATTTCTGTCCCTTGATATTGCTACAGATCTTACAGCCTTAGTAAGTCCCTACAAAGTACATTTTAGATAGCCTGTTGCAAATTCCCATATCTTGACCATCTTGTCTCCACTTCCTGATATGATTCATTTCTGGTCATTTGATATCGCTACAAATCATACACAATTCGTATGTCCCTACAATGATTAGTCTTATAATAAGAATTAACTTTATTTTAGTCGTAGTTGATTATATTTTCAAGCTTTAAAAAACACAAATTGGGTAGGAATTCATATTAAAAAAGAAAAAGAGGAATTTTGCCTAATGAAGCATTTATTTTTCTAAAATATTTTCGTAGATAAATACTTTTAATACATTTATATTCTTTAATTTCCATTTTTTAGTTTTATAACTTACTTTAATTATTATTTAAATATAGTAGCTCATCTTATTAAAAAAATGAAAATTGCGTGGTAAAAATGGAATAACCGAATCGCTTTTCTTGAAAATAAAATAGAAGATATAAGAGAAAGAAGACTAAAGAAAACTAAAAATGGATGATTACATCATAATCATACTCCTCTTCTCAAGATAAATTGATGGTCATAAAGTGCAAGCGGAAGAATTAAAAAGGATCATCAATAAAGATTTTAAACTAAATAAACAAATTAAGACTAAATTTCCCGAAGAAACTATTTATAATCAAAGTTTGTAAATAAGAGAACAAAGGAGCAATATTGATTCTCTTAATAATGAATTAACGATTTTAAATAAAGTAACTAATATAAAATTAATAACTGAAGAATCAATATGAATATTATCATAATCAAACTTAGGCAATGATTAATCAATGAAATTAGAAAAAATTCCAACTTAATATCTAATTAATTTTGAATATGATATTTATTGACATTAATCTTAATAATTAATCTATTTGACAATCTTATTTATTAAGGTTAAATTATTACTTTTACTTAAAGATAAGGCTTAATAAATATTATTTATTCTTTATATTAAATTTAATTAATTAGTAAGCTAGATTATCTGTTATTTCCTATAGATCTAAAAATAAGCTAAATCGTATTTCTGAATTGTTCTAGATAATAATATTCATCTTAGCTAATTTAAATATATAGAGCTTAAAGACACATCAGATATCTTTAAAATTCTTTTTTAAAATTTAAATTTATTCAGTTCGCTATTCGCTTCTTTGATTGAAATTTAGGCAAAATATTGGTTTTAAAACATTCTATTTTTTTTGCTTTTTTGAATGACAAACAGCCAAACAACTTGACTCAGTTTTGATTATGTTATTCCCTGTTTTTGCATTTTTTAGACATTTTGCAGTTTCAATCTTACCATAAAATTATCCTAAACTTAGACAATGATATGTTTTCTATCCTCTCTAGGTAAAAATTTTACGTAACTGACGAAATTATTTTCACAAAAATGTAAACTCTCTTAGTCTAGCTAAATAGAACATTTTTATGTCTAAAAACATAAGGTGATCAAATTATTCTAATTTACTAAACACTGGAATATTTTCTTTCTGCACTCTCTCATACTATCATATGGAATATCTTAAAAATCCATCAAGCAAATTATTCTTTATTATTCCTTATATCTGAATAAATTGACCTTGCTAAATTGCCTTTTTTATGATGGGATAAGGATATAACTCTCCTACTTCCTTAATTTCTAGAATTGATATATTAAAAATTTGTCAAATTCTTAGCGTCAAATAGAAAAATTAGTGAATATTTCCAAAGAACTGTCCTAACTCATATTTCTCGTTATTAAAAACCTCACCAATAATCATACCTCCAACAATTACAAACTGTCTAAATTGTTAAATAAACTCTCTCACCATCTTTTGCTCTTTCTCAAAAAGGACTTTGATATTTTATAATTCTAACTCTTATATAATTTTAATCCAAATTCTAAATCTTTAAAGTTGAAATATCTTGAATCTCTAAATTTAGTCTTTGATTTAAAGAGATTAAATTGATTTTATCTTAGAAGGACCTGAAATGGTAATTTAATTTATACTTTTATCTTCTGAGCATAAATATTAATGTATAGATAAGGTTTTGGTTTTTAGTGAGAAGAACTTAATAGTTTGGTAAAGAAACTATTAGTTTAAATTGGAGAAAGAAAATGCTAAGAGATGAGACAAACTCAAAGAAACGAGGAAGAAACTTTAGTAAGCAAGCTTAATTTTAGAAGAAGATATTTATAAATACATATCTAAAAATTTCTTCAGTGAAGATTACTTGATTTGCTGTATAAGGTTTCAGAATATGAAAAATTTAAGCTTAGGGCAAAGCACTTTAAATAAATAAATTCTAAAATCTAGTTCCAACCATATAGTAAGTAATTTCTAATAAATATATTTATGTCTCAATTAAAATTTAATTATATAAAAAAAAAATGGAATAATCTATTCGCCTTTCCAAAAACCAAATTAAGAACGCAAAAAGGAAAGCTGCGAAACTAATGCAGAAACAATAACAAGAAGAAGATAAATCAAGTTCCTCATCTGAAGGAAAAGTTATAATTGGAACAATAGAGACGAATCCAGTAAAAGTACAAAAATAATCAGAAATCTAAATATAAATTGACTAAATGAAAACAATAATACAAAATTATTAGGAAACAATTTACAATCAAGGGGAAAAAATAAGAGAACTAATGAATACTATCGAAGATTAAAACAACGAGCTACTAATAATAAGACGACAATTGATTTAAAATAATTTAGTCACGGAATAGTAACTATATGAATAATCTCAATCGAATTTTAAGCAAGAACAAAATATGATTATTGAAAAAGTTTCTACATAAACAAACATCCAAGAAAAATAGAATGACGAAAAGATTAATATAGAATTACTCCAAAGAATCGATTAACTTGAAAAAAAAGTATTTCTGAAGAGATTCAAGAAAAGACCAATCAAAAATTGCTATTATTGCAAATCAAAGTGACACCTATTACAAAATTGCGATCAGTGGAGATAAATTTAGATGAAAGAACAACAAAGAACGTTAAGAATGCTTAGCAGACTCTGAATCACCGAAACGGGAATTTACAAGAAGAAGATATTCTTATAAAAGACAGAAGATTCTCAGTGGTTCCATCCACAAAAAAAAATGGCGTGGTATCCATCCACGCTAAAAAAATGGTAGCAAAAACCTGGTTGAAAATCCAGGGAATGCTAAACTTTAATTACTTTTAGTTTACTATATCTATATATATATATATAAAATTTAATTATTTAAAACTATGCTAAATTTTATTATCTACTTTAAATATAAAAAAATAACTCCTAAGAAATAATCCAGGAAGAATTAATAGGATATCGACTAATAATTCGCTCATTGAAATTTATCCCTTGAAGCAACAAATAAAAAACTTTTACAATAATTCTAAGACTTACATTAACGAATCAATTCTCTTATCTATACTATACAGCAATTATAAAATGAAAATTAATGATTAAAAACTGAAATTAACACTAAGACTTCAATGTTTGCAAGTTAATTAAGAACTGGAAAAAACGGAGTAAAATATAGAATAAATTAATAAGCCAAATAATTATGTATAACTCATTTCCCATCACAATCCTAATAAGATTCTATTATAATTGAAGAAAAGAATGCAAAAACTCTTTCGAATCGAAAAAAATGTCTAAAATAGGTCTTGGCTCAAAGAATTCCAAAACAAGATGCTTCTATTGTTAGAAGATTGGTCATATTTTTAGACGAAACAAGAATTTAATTCCTAAAAATTTAGAAATAATATGACTAAATTATGTTGCTCTCCAGAAGGAAAGATCTACAAGAAAAAGATACACAGTGGGGACTAATTATATTATATACAGTAAATGCTCAAAAATGAAGAACAAAATAAATTTAAGGCCAAAATGAGAATGGAGCAAGATTCCTACGGTCAAGAAAGGTTAAATTTAAGTAAACCGTCGCGTGATAGAAGAATCTAGCTCTGAAGCAGATTGTAATAATCCTTTGATTGCATGAAAAAATCGCATCATCTCATAAATCAACTTATAAACTTATCAGTGATGGCCCAAATGATGGTAATATCATTTTATTTATCTTATCTTATCTTATCTATTTAAAAAATTAATTAAAAGTCAAAGTTATAAATAAAGTAAATATTTTTTATTTATAAATCTTATATCATAACTATTATTATCAGAATTACTAGAAATTTTTTTTATATTTTAGTTTGTAAAAATATTAGTCTTTCTTTTAGTATATTATTTTCAATGGTTCAGTCAGTAAGTAGTAAATTGTTATTAAAATGCAGTTTTAAGCTTGCAACATTGATTAATTAAAATCTCATGGAAATCAAAGGAGTAATGGACTATTTGTCCATATATGACCAATCCTATCATTAATTGACTTAGACTACTTAATCTAATAGAGCTTAATTAAAAAAGATAGGCTAATAATGAAAAATATTTGTTTTATTCATTAAGAAATTTCGTAAAGAAACTTTATCTATGATAGATCTTGCCTCGAAATAAAGCCTCAAAAGGTTATCTATTAAAAGATTCTTCTTTCTGTAAATGTTTATGTAATATTAACGATCTTTATTTCTTTTATTTTAGTCATATAGCTTTTTGCTTGTGAAGCATGATATCCTATTATATATAAGATTATTTTATCTATTTCTTTTTACGATAATAAACATTTTTATATTTTATTTACTTAAACTATGCTAAGAGGATATTCAATTTCAAATTTACTAATATGAGCAGTCATGCTTCATTATTCCATCAATTACAAGCAAATATTTTCTCCAAAAATCGACAATATATGTCTTGGCAATAAAATATAAAATAGATCAGTTTTTGAAACTAACTAAGATGAAAAAATCTCTTTGAATGATAAAAATTTTACAATGAGTTAAATTTATAAAAGAAATAGAAAGAAGCATTGAGGTAGCTTCATGCTTGCATCTTGTTGTAAAGGTCTTCTATTTTATAATTTATCAATATAGCTTTTAAAACTCTCTACTATTCAATTTCCCAAGTTTAGTTTGCTTAATTAAAGCTCAAATATTTCGCTTTATAAGTAGTTTAAATCTAATAAGTAGCAGCATTTTTTAAAGACATTGTAAGTGATCATTTGTTTTTAAATCCAGATAAATAAATTTTACTTAGGGCTATTAATAATGTTTCTTGGAGAAATTATATTTGGCAATTGAAACTCTGATGATTTTCTATATTTTTAATAATTTTATATTTATTAAGTAAGTTACATTCATTAATATTTTAAAATTATTATTAAGTTGATTGATAATTAATAGTTATTGCTATTATTCTAATTCTCTAAGCTTAATTAATTCTAAGATTTTATATTCTTATAGTCTTATTAAATATAAGATTTAATTTAATTTTACTGGAATTCTTTAGTTAAAATAAATCTCATCAGATAGTTTTTAAGTTTTTTAGTAATTTTATAGTTCTTTTATTTTGAATTAATTCTCACTTTATAAGTAACTTTTATTTAATTGATATATGATTTGATTACAGTATTTTGTTTTGCTCTTTTTCTTATAAACTTTATGTTAACTAGCAGTTCTAGAACAATATTTTTAAATATTGATTTATTTTTTATTTTGTATAATTTTAATTTACTCCTTTTACTCCTTTTACTCCTTTTATAAGATAAGAATGGATATAAATATATTGCATGAGTAAAGTAATTTAAATTTCAACGAATATTGATCTTATTAAAAGAAATAGCTAAAATATTTCTATTAACCTTATAAATTTATTCAGCTATTAGATTTTAAATATCTATACTCAAATATTTCAAACACAATTATGAAATATCAAACTATTGTATCAATCTTAATTTAAGAAATGCTTTTCACCAAAATAAATAGTTTACAATTTAATTTGCTCTGATTATTTTGTTTTCTTTTTTCATTTAGAAAAGAGAGTAATTAATAAAGCATTCAATTTTCTTAAGATATAAGTAAAAATAAGGAGATTATTTAGCAAGGGCTATTTTTACTTTTTATATAAAGTTAAGTTGTTTGTATATAATTAATACATTATACCAATTTATCAACTTAAAGATTAATAATAGTTCAACTCAATTTCTTGTATAAATCGAAATAAAAATTCATTTTTCATCCCTTTTTCAATTTTTTAAGTTTGATAAACTTATTTGTAAGACTTTTTAAGCATAGTAAGTTTGCATCAACATTATATTGAATAAAAGTTCTCTTTGGATAAATTTATTTTTTATTCTTTTAATATATAAAATTACACTTAAAGTTAGATAAGCAATTTTAAAGTCTTAAAAATGTTATAGCAATTTTAAAGTTAAAACTGATTATTTACCATACTAAAATTATTGTGTTATGCAAGTATAGTTAGCTTAATTTAAAAATATCTATTTAACAACTTTTAATAAGTTAACTTCGTGAAACATACAAAAGCAATAGTTTGCTTATATATCTAAATACTTATTTTTAAATAAACTATTCAAACTCCTATTGATCACTCTTTATAAATTAACCTTTAACATATTTAACATTATGAATAATTGAAGTCTAAAATTAAGAATTTTAATAATGTAAAAGCACCTAATTCCATTTAAAATTCTTTTTAATGACTTAAAATTGGTTAACTTTTAATTACTTGATGCTATTTAAATAAAAAGCATCACTTATATGTTTATTAGAATTTACCTTATTTTAATATTAACTTCTTAAATTGTAAATTTAAAGTTTAAAGGTCCTTGATTCGACTCATTTCGCTATCTTCCACTTTCTAAATCTATTTTCCTCTCCTGATACGATCCATTTATTATCATTACTCAATGTTATAGATGTTATTCCGAAAATATGCCCTTACAGAGTTTATATGCATTCGCCTGAGCTAAAGTTCCAAATTTTGATTTATTTATCCTATGATCCAGAAATTATGACACTTGAATCATTACTTATCTAAACACTTGATACTGTTCTTGAATGACCTTGGAGAGTTCGAATACATTATCCAGTTGTCAGCTCCCATATCATTATCTTATAATCAGAATATTATGAACCTGATACGATCCATTTCTAGTCACTTGATATTGCTACAGAGAATAAACCATCCGTATTTTCCTACAAGGTATTCTTTAACTAGCCAGTTCTAAAATTCCATATTTTTATCGTCCCATCCTCACTTCCCGATACGATTAAGTTCTGGTCATTTGATATCAATACAGAGTAAACCTATCTCGTATGTCCCTCCAAAGTATTCCTACACTAACCAGTTGTAAAGTCCCATATCTTTATCGTATTATCACCATTTCCTGAAACGATTCATTTCTAGTCACTTGATATCGCTACAGAGGATGAATATGTATTTATCTACAAAGTACTCTTACACTAACCAGTTGTAAATTCCCATATCTTAATCGTTTTATCTCTACTTCCTGATACGATTCAGTTCAGGTCTCTTGATATCGCTACAGAGTAAACCCAATTCACATGTCCTTACAGAGTTCTCTTTTACTAGCCAGTTGCCAAATCCCATACTTGTATCGTAGCATCTCTACTTCCCGAAACGATTCATTTCTGGTCACTTGATATCGCTAAAGATAATACAGTATCAGTATGTCCTGTCAAGATTTGATCTGAATATTAAATAATTACCCTAACTTTGATCATAATTGATCTTTTTTGCAAGTTTTAAAAAGCATAAGTTAGAAAGAACTTCATACTTAAAGAGAAGGAGTGGAATTTTGCATAGGTAATCATTTCTTTATCTTAAAATTTTTCGTAAATATAGACTTTTAATAAACTGCCTTTCTTTATCTTCCATTTTTTATTTTATATCTTGTTTTAATAACTGCTTAATTAAAGAAACTGATCTAATGATACTGAATTGAAATACAATTAACTATTTAAATTACTTATTTATTAATTATGCTTATAAGTAAATTATCATTAAAGCATAACTTTAAAAAGCCTTTCATTTTAGTTTGTTTAAACATAAGAAAAATATTCTTATTTTCTTTACATTTTCCCAATTATTTTAAAATTAAAGAAATTAAATATATTTCATTATGCATCTTTATTTTAATCTTTTGCTATAAGCAAAACTGTTAAATTATCTTAAAGAATTATTCATTTAAAATATATAAATAATGAAATAATGAAATCTTCTAACAACATAAAATCTAAAACTATCAGACATAAAATAGCAATTAAAATACTAGTAATAGTTAAATTATTTCTATAATAAATAAACTAGTTTAATTGATTACTATTATTTTGACTCTTTAATTACTTTTTGTTTAATCTTTACTGTTTTAAACTTTTTAGGTTTAGATACTTTTTATCTTAGATCTTTAATTTGCTTCCTTTTTTATATTAAATGAATCTTCCAACTTTTAGTAATTATTTTATTCTGTTTGTAAAACTTTTAATTTAGGGATCTCTTCTAACTTTAAATTAAATAAGGTTTTCTGAAACCATAATAGTTGAAAGCACTGCTCTAGGAAAGTTTCAGCTTATTATCTAAGCGAACTCAATAGATAGAAGCTTAAGAAACAAATAACTAAAATTAAATTACCAGGATAACTAGAGATAGAAATGAAAAAGACAAAGAAGCTAATAATTTATGAAGAGAAATCTATAAAGAGTATTAAATTAAATTGCAAGGAATTAAAATTAGCTATCATATGAAGATTAAACATTTATTTTTAATACAAGAAATTTAAGACAGCAAATTGAGCTATCAGACAACACTAACAATGTAGGAATTACGAGGATTAGAGTAAATAAATGGATATGAGACTATATCGTATGAAAAGATAATAAATGTAAAAGTCAAATAGTATCTTGATATAATAGTAAGTTCCAAGTATCAACCTCTCCAAACACTTAGAAAAGTAGATATCCACTTTCATCTAACTAATTTTTCAAAACTAAGTTCTGAAATATAAATCCTGTAAAAGAATTTAAGATATAAAGTTTACGCATGAAATTATACATATCTTTGAAAAAAGCATTGCATTGCTTATAAATTTTAAATGCGGCTGATAGATTACTTTTGTTCTTTAATCTTAGGTAGTAGAATCAGGGAATTGAAATCCATAATTAACAGTTAAAAACTTGCATGCTCATATTCAATTTGGCAAATTAAAAATCAAATAAAGAAAATTGGCTTAGCTGAAAATAGCACAAAGTAAACCACTGCTTATAAATTGCTGCAGTAGTAGGAATTGAACCAATTAGGCTGTGAATAAATATAAAATTTTGATTTTGTAGTGCAAGTAACCATAGTATCTTCCTTTAATCCAGGGAATATCAGACAATCTTTTTATGATGAGATACAGTCCATAGAGCTAATGATTGAAAAAAATCTGAAAGACTTTAAACATCTTTCGCAGAACGGATAAACCCTTATTCTGTATATGTTAATGTTGAGATATTTAAGCTGAACTTGAGAAAATTGTAATTAGTTAAAAACTAGATTAAGTAAGAAAAATTGGATATGTAAGTTTTAACCAAACCTCACTAATTAAACTGATTCTAATTTACTAAAGTATAGAGTATATTTATTTTTTCCTATAAAGTTGACATAAATTAGAATTAAATTTTGAGAAAGTAAGAAAAATAGCTAGGGCATTAATGAAGTTAATTCTAAAATCTGAGCAGTAGAAACCTATGATAACACATAAATACTTAAGCTAAATCTAGATAATATGACAAAATAGTGAAGATATTTAGTAAGAGTTCTTTAATAAAAAAGTCTAGCGATTTAAGGATAGCAAATCCAAATCCATGCTTGAACGTTAATTTATATATTTGGAACAAAAAGGATTTTAGCTAATTAAAAAAGCTAACGAAGCTAGAGTCTATTTTCTGAGTAGCTAAGCAAGCAAAAGTGGAAGAAATAAATATCGAAATGCTCACTATCATTACCTATTTAATTCATTTTTGAGTAGCTCAAATCAGATAAAACGAAAGTTCGTATAAGGAGATAAATCTAACTATTTGGAATTAAAATACCTCAAAAATAATAAAAAAATAAAGCAACAGTTTGTGGATATTAACTAAATAAATGAAATTTTCGAAATTAGTAACAGTCAAGTATTCAAAAGTTAATAAAGCATACTATAATAATATTTTCCAATTAAAGAGATTATAAATGCATTAAATGTCTTCCATTGAACTTTAAGTATTATTATCTTAAAATAATCAAATATAGCATTTAAAGTTCTGTAATTAATATTAGTTATCTATTAGATGTTTAATTATGGAAAAGATATAAAAGATACCTTAAAAGAGAAGCATTAAACATAATAAATAAACTGTTTATCATGATTACATATAATGACTTATCTATCTTTTATAGTAATTTAATGATATTAGCATTAATTCTTTTGCTAAACTAAACTTTCATTCTGTTTAAACTTATAAGGTAAATTAAAAATATTTCTATATTAATTATTGAATTTTGTCATTAGATAAGATACTATGAGTTATTGTTATGGCTTTTAATTAATGCAATGTGAGAAGTTTTCCGATTATTAGAGATTATAAAATCCTAATCTCCCTTCAGATTTTTGCAAAATATTATATTACGTCCCTTCTAATTTGTCGTATATTAGTCTACTTTTACTTCTAGTTCTAGCTGTAATTAGGTTAGCTCTTTCTTGTAATTTTCACTTATCTAGTATTTAATCTTTTGTAATTTACTAAATAAAGTCTTTGCTCTACTTAAAAACTAAATCTTTACTCATATAATTAATCTTAAGCAGCATCTAATGCTATTTAATCTTAATCATTTAAAATTCTTATCTGAGTAATTAAAATTTTCATTATTTCTCCTATTGTTTTATGATTGACCAGAGTAGACTTTCATTTAAAATGTTTACAGAAATAAAAACAAGAGCCCATAATTTTTTTAACTTACCTTATTTTAAAGTAATTAAAGTACCGTTCATTATAATGTTGCTCTTTCTTCTATAGCAATAGTAGTTCCTAGAATTGCTATCTTAGGAGTATAACATTGTTAAACTAATCCTTATTAAACTTATAAAGCTACTGATGTAGTTATTAAGCAATGGTTCTTGATACTAGCATATGAAGATTATAACATTTTTAAATCTACAATCTTCATAACCAATATAAGGTAAATTCTTTAAATTAAAGCATAAATCTAAAAGTATTAATACTATTTAAATAACTCATAACAGTCTAATTAAGCTGGTTAGAACGCTGTGCTAATAACGCAGAGGTTGAGAATCACTGTGACCATTTTTTATAAAAAGAAGATCTAGATTTAAATGGGAAAATATCCTAATTAAACTAAGTTTAATTAGGATATTTTAACTTAACTTAAATTTATTTAAGCAAAACTATTTTACTTTTGTATTATCATTTATTGCTTATATTTTTATTCTAGCTTTTTGATAAATAAACTTAAAAGAGAGCATTTTATTTAGTTTACTGCTTTATATAAAAATGGTCACAGTGAGTCTCCAACTCACGACCTCTGCGTTATTAGCACAGCGCTCTAACCAGCTATGCGAGCTTGAATTTATACGTTTTCAAAAGTTTATAAGCTTATAATTCTATTCTATTTGAAAAGCATAATTCCCCTTATACTTTCATTAAAACATAAATTTAGCACTAAGAGTTGTAATATAAAGTTGAGAGTAATTATGCTTATAAGAAAAGACTCTTACAAAATAAATGAAATATAATGCTAAATTTGATTATAGATATGCTTTATTATTAATTTAAATCTTACCTTAATTAAAGTTATTCTCTTAATATAATAGCTCAATTCTTACTAGAGCTTATTAGAAAAAGTTCTATTTAACTTTAAACTAACTACTTATGAACTTAAGGCTTTAATAAATGTCTAGTAGAACTTTAATAATGAATGTCCTACTAATAAAGATAAGAATTATTATAAATCTGATTTAAACTATATATTTTAGTTATTTTAGAACTAGTTAGATATTATTACTTAATTACTTTATATCTTCATTCATAACTAGACTCAAAAATTATAAGATATATCTAAGCATTTTAACTAAGGATACTATATCTTTCATTTAATCCTTTTGCTTTTCAACCTTAAATTAACATAAAGGCTAAATCACTAAGCGTCTTTAGTAATTAGATTGCTATAGAATTTACTGCGGACCTAAAACAGTAGAGATTGAAATCTCCTTTTAAGAATAAAGATTAATGACAGATTAAGCAAGTAAGAGACTATTCTTATAAGACTTTACTAACCTCTTAAAGATTCATTCTGCTGAGAGTTGCTAGAAATTTGTTATTTCTTCTTTTATTATCCTTGAAAGAAGGAATTTTAAAATAATTTAAATGTTTTTCCACCAAATTCCTTGATGGGTTACCTTACTTTTCAAAGGTATTTTCTGGTGTTAATTACTTAGATAATTCTCTAATATTTATTTGCTACTTTACCTAAAATATTTTTCTTTTCGATCATTGCTTTAGATTTGACAAGGAGAAGGGAAAAGTATTCAGCTTTTCTGGCGTAATAATAAATCTTCACTTTAGAAATTAAATTTTTCTTTATAAATCTTTCATATTGGCTAAAATATTTCTAGTTACTTAGTAGACTATAAGTTCTTACTATAAAATTGAGGTAATTTTTACTCTAATTATTCATTAAAAGGTAATTTAAAGCATTATAAATTTTTCTCTAGCTAATGACAGGAGCTAATAGGCTGGAGTGTGGTAAAAATAGAACTGATTGAACAAATTGGTGGAAACTGCTTCAAATGCAATTAAGTGCAAAACTTTGCTTCTTCGCTCTGTTAAATTGTAGAAAAATTTCTACTTATTGATGGATTTACTTTATATTGGCTTCTATAATTTTTGTAATTCTTTTTCCGTTTCTATTGAGGGTTTTTAAACTATTTGCTTAAGTTCTAACAGATTTCTATTATTACTACAGGAAAAGTTTAATGCTTATTTAGATTATTCCTTTAGCAATCTTAGTATTCCATTAATGCTTCAACTTCCTTTTTCTTTACTATTATATCTGTTTATGCTCCCCTTTGATTTTATACTTCATTAGTTGCTTTTTCTATCCATTTTTTTCAAGCTAAAATTTGTTTTGACTTATAAATATCTGTAATCTGGTAGTTTTATTTAAAATCTATCTCCTTCTGATTAATTCTTGTTTTCCAAGTTAAAAAGCCAATCAAAGTATGTTTTAGGTTTGAGATCTAATTGAATACTAAGGAATTCGAAACTAAAGTGTTCTGCTTAAAGATTTCTTAGAAGAGTAATCCTAAAAACATATATGTATATTTCTAATAATCTTATACCACTTTCATTTATATTTCCTAAAGTATTAATCTAGTTATAGCTTAATTGTTAGATCTATTTGTTAATCATGAGTAGTTAGTCAAGACTTTATTATAATATTTTGACATTCTCGTATTCTAATTCCCTAATAATTAAACTTTAAGCTAATAAAAGTAATTAAGAACTTTCAGCTACTCTTGAGAGAATGTCTCAAGCAATTTTGCAAAACTTCACTTCAGATTTTACTGCATAACTATTTTTATAATTTATAAGCTTTAGCTTTTAATCAGTTAAAAGATTAGTCAGATTTACAGTATGAGCCCTTAATTAAAGTTTCTTATTTAAAGAATCAAGATGTTTGATGATAACTTTAGATTGCATAGCTACGTATTGCTAATTTTCTATACAATCTTTTAAAAAGCATCCCTATGTTTTCCAGAAGTTCTTTCATGTTAGGAAGATAATATTCTAATTATTTCATCATTTTCTTTTTATTCTTATTAGCTTGGCTTTAAAGACTGCTCGATCTTTTACCAAGCTTACTTTGGAGTTAGGGACTAAAAATTAGTTGAAACTTGAAATAAATCTAAATTTTAATTAAGTTCCAAATTATCACAAAAGCATTATTTTCTAGATTCTTTCATCAAAATTAGTTAATTTTGCTACAGCTTTTGATAAATTTAAGCAAGTTGGCTTGCTTCGTCCTGGCCAGCGTAATTAATGAAATAAAATATATATTTAATTAGATTTTAAAGCTAAGCATACTTGAGAGCATACACTGTCTCTTAAATATTTTATGCTTTTTGAGTAAACCAAGATATTTGTGACAGATATACTTCCTAATTTAATTAATATATTTAGAATCTTGCCAGTTATAAGCGAATACTTTCTAATAGAACTAGTTAAGAAGCAACAAACACAATTTATTAGAACTATTTAGATAAATTTCCTTGACGTTTGAGTTTGAATGCTTATTACTGATTAAAGCATGCTTAGATGTTGGTAAACCATATATATCATAATCATAAGAATAGAAATAAGCACATAAACTAATCTTTCAAATAATCTTAGTAGCATGGCTAGTTAATAGACTCTACTTATATAATTTGATAATAACCATGTAGGTATAACTATTAGTATAATAAGTAATCTTATGCTTATTATTGATAGTTTTAGTTATTAACTTTGTAACTATAAATAAATCCTATCACTTTAAATCTAAGAGACTAAGGGGATTTATCTATGATACCTTTTAACAAATAAAAAGCTTAAATATATCTTGACTAAATAAGTTGCATAACATAGCTAATATAATAAATAACTCTATCCTTCTTTAGAATCAAACGATACATACTTTAATAACTATAAAGACTATTTAAAGCTATAAGATTAGAATACAGCTAGCAAATAGCAAGCTTATTAAATATGTAGCTTAGCTAGATATAAATAGCTTTAAAATAAATTTAGATAATAAGTATATAAATCTACATTCTATATCCCAAAATATGATTAAGCATTGCTTAATCATATATTATTTCTAATAATTTAATAAATTATATCCATAAGCTTAGCTAGTCTAATTAACTTTTGCTTAATTTAAAGTTTAATAGAAATGAGATATAGTAAATTGTAACTAATGGCATTACCTTTACATATAAGCTAGGTTATAAAAGTACTGGCAATAGATAGTTATATAGATAATGGTAACCTTGTTTCTAATTTATCTTCTAATTAGAGTATAAATGTTTCTTATTAGATACTTATAGATACGCTCTTATTTAAGTTACTAAGGGATTTAAAATATACTAAATGGAATCCAATGATCCTTTACTCTTTTATGAAGTAGGTTAAGAATACGGAGAATTTTCTAATTTTTATCCGTCTAAGATTGTTTTAAAAGAGAAAGAATGGCCTACAGTTGAGCACTATTTCCAAGCTATGAAATTTGAAAATACTCCTTAAGAAGAAAGTATTAGGT
Source organism: Loxodes magnus (assembly GCA_946699065.1). Classification (NCBI taxonomy): domain Eukaryota; phylum Ciliophora; class Karyorelictea; order Loxodida; family Loxodidae; genus Loxodes; species Loxodes magnus. Next base: position 138,033 of record CAMPDV010000238.1, read on the forward strand.
TATGCAAAAGCCCAATGGATGTTAAGCGTATGGGTAATACTAGAAAATTTCCTCTTAGATAAGACTGAGAGTCTGTTAAATATGAAATTATGATATAAGGACTTTATGCAAAATTTGCACAGCTTAATGATTTAAAACAAGTACTTCTTGGAACTGGAAATAGATAAATAGTAGAACATACTACAAACGATAAGGAATGGGCTGATGGAGGTGATGGATCAGGAAAAAACTTATTAGGAAAAGCCTTAATGGAAGTTAGAGAAGTTATCAGGAAAGAAGAAGCAGAAAAAGCGGCAGCAACGAGTGTTCAATAACCTATTAAATAAAAATTGAATAATTATAAAATCTTTAATTACTTTCATCCTTATATTATCAAAATATTGCTTAGAAAAGCAGAAATATGAATATAAGCATTATATTCATAATAGACATACCTAATTGTTATGTCATTTGAAGATTTATCAACTTTTGAAATTAAATATTAGTTATTGGTTAGATTATATAACTTAATATCTTAGAGATTTGCTTCAATATAGTCTAATAAATTAATAACAAGTTATAATTGTCTTTTAAGGTAATTGTTCTCAACCACAAAATTTGTAATGCAATCTATTACATTTCTAAATGCTTAAGTAGGAAGTAATATCAATATCTTAGTAAATTATTTATTTAGTTTTAGCTTTAAATTCTAGGTATTTTATTAGAAAGTAAACTTGTAAGAATTAACTACTAAACAATCTATAGAGTTAATAAATTTTCTCTGCTTTCACTAAATCAAAATAAATTAATTTCTATTTGAAAACAAACAAATAGTTTAATACCTTAAGGCCATTTAATAATTCTCTTTAATTAACTATTAGTCTTATCTTAGAAACTCTAATCGATATTTTTAATAGATATTAGCTTTGACTTTAATTTAAATGATAATAGAGCATAATATCATAACAATGCTTAGTTTGGTATATTTGAGATATATATAACGAATTAGAGATGTATTAGCTTTTTAAATCATAATGATATGCTTTTCTTAATTTATCTCACTTGCAAATAATGATGGTGTAAGTAAATTCTTCTGCTTATTGGAAAACATTTATCTAGCAAATGTCAGATTCTGTTGCATACTTAAGCTTTTTAATTTTCCTTTTCTTATATTTTGAAATTTAAATTTTTCAAATAAGTCTCTATTTTTCTTTTCTAGTAGACAATTACTAAAATTGTTTTTCCTTCTCTATAATTTTCATAATCACTATCATTTATATTTTAATCTGAACTATCCTTTTTATTCTTTTATTCATACTCTTCTTTAACTATTATTTCTAGCTCCAAACTTAAGAAGTTTGTTTGGTCGGCCCTTTCTTTGCATTTGCTATGGCGAATATAATATTAGACTTACATACTAGCCTCTATTTATTGAATGATATTAGATTTGCTACTTTTACAAGATGGTGGAACATGATAAAAGTGAGGACAGCTAATTAAATACCTCATCATTAAGAAGACATTAACTATTAAAGTTTGTCTTTTATTTCTAAAATAAATATTATATTATAAATGAAACTAGAAAAATAGAGCTATAGCCTATATAATCTTTAAAGCAATTTTCTACAACAAATTATTTTAGAAACTAGCTTTTATTTTTTATTAACAACTAATATAAATTTACCAATCAAATGATTAAGTTTTTCGAACACTCATTCACTAAACGTTATTTCTTTTTTTCCACTACAATTCTTAACCGCAATTATACAACCAACTACTAAACAAATCCACCCCAATATTTTCCATAACTCGACGTGTTGAATATGATCACATCAAAAATTGGCCCAAACAAACCTGTTTTAAATAATTATTTTTTAATCGCTTGACCAAAAAATTAGTTGTTTTTGATTAAAACTATGCTAAAGAGAAGGATTCAATAACATATATTTTGCTGTTGCAAAGGCTGATGTCATACTTGGTTGTACCGGTACAGATTTCATGCAGATAAACTGTCTGAATGTTTATAATGCAAGCCTCTAGAAAATGTCCTAAAATTTTAATTAGCTTGTCTTCTAAAGATACCGAATTTAATTCTTTATTAGCACAAATTCATAAAAATAACTGCAAAGCTAATAATATTATTAATCCCGATACTATTTATCCTAAAAAAACCCTTCTTTTATTATTTTATCTGGTGGAATGCCATTAAATTTCAAATAAGGGGATATGTGACTATTCTATTTCACCCAAAAACATCCAATTGGTGAGAGGATTACTGGCTACTGCTATATTGCAGGCATATTCTATGATGCAAAATAAGCTTACAGATAAGCAAGAAAGTACATCTATAGGATAATATAAATTAGATCCAATTTGTAGAAGCATGGTTAAAGTCTACTCGAAAAACTAGAATAGCCTCTTTTGAAAATTTGAACTGGATTTCAGAAAATTCTGGTGGCATACTTTGGAACACATGGCTACATTGATTGTATGATAGATGAAGTAATATTTAATTGTTATATCATTTTGTATACCTATTTAAACTTAACAGCATATATTATTTTCTATCTGCATCTTTACAAATTAAGTCAATAGTTTTTCTAAATCTTTATATCCAAGATGGCCAATCTTTTTCTATTAAAAACAGTTCTAGCAAATTAAATTATTAGATCGTATTCTAGTATATATTTGATACTACGGAAGAACAAATAGACCATATCCTATTTACCAAACACCTATTGGTATAGATTTTATAGGATCATAATACCAAATTACTATTTATTACCGCCTTTTGGATAATTTTTTATACTCAGCTTACGTTTATTGTAAAATACCCAAGCTCTTCGCTAAAATTATGCCACAAAAAGATATTGTTTAAAAAATAGCCTAGAAATATGCCAGCATCTATATTTCGTGAAGCATAAGTATTTTAACAAAAGCATGAGATTCCAGGAAACAGTGGCAACTAAGAGAAAACATTTATTTTGTTAGCACTAAAAAATATTGCTATAGTAATTCTTTAGATGTTACTAGAATCGCTAGCAAATAACACAAAAACCCTTATTTTATTAAAAATGCAATATGAAAACAAATCTAGGATTATCCTCGATTACGCAATAGGGGGATTTTCTGCAAACAATAATCTGGATTCTAAAATGAAAACGTAGCTTTAACATTTTTTTGATTGCTAATAGAAACTAAAATACTGAACAAAAGTTAGATCATCGAACTCTAAGCTAACAAAACAATTTATTAATGGAATTGTTAGCAAAAGAGGCTTACTAAAATTTACTCACTATCAAATGTTAAAATCTGGTAATAGAACTTTTATCTATGAGTAAAATCATTAGGGATTAGAAATATTTTCTAAAGAATGAGTTAAGACAATAAGATATAGAAGCAATAGTCTAATTTTTATAAAATAAAAGAAAAGAAAGCAATATTTCGTTATAAAACTAAAAAAAAGCTATTTTAATTTTTTCAATTCAAGCATTTGGAAATACCAATTGAGTTTTTATAATTTTATAAAGCATACTTTTTGTATTTTCTTTTATATTAAGAAATATTAAAGGACATATAACATTATAAGTTTAAAAATGCTTTTTAGCAAAGGAATAAGTTTTTTTATTGAAATTTAAGTGCCTATAGTAAAAAAGAAAATTTCTTTTTTTATTTAACGTTTTTATTGTCAAATCTTTTCGAAAAAATTAAATCAAAAATTTTTTTCAATATATAATCATGAAAAAATGAAAGAAGACTCTTCTATTTATATAACAGTATGTAGCAAAAGACATATTTGTATTTACATGTTTAATTTTTAATTTTTTTATTTAAAAATCTTACTTTTTTATTAAAAGCAAATGCGCAAAATTATTTATATTTTTATGCACAAATTACATAAATAAAATTTAATTTATTTATGAAATAGGGTAAAAAAAATATTTCTCATTAAACAAAAAAATTAAGCAAGAACTATATTATTTTCTTATAAAAAGTTTAGAAAAAGCTTATACCTAAAATAATTTACATAAATAAATATTTAGATTAAATAAAAGTAGAATTTTTAATTGCATTAGAAACGATGTGGTTTAAAATGTCCTAAGCATAGATATTAAATTTTTATTCGTTAAGTCTTGAAAATTAAGTAAATTTTATATTTTTATATTGAAGACGAACAATTTAATTTCTATTTTGCAATTATTCAATTTTAAAAGAATTAATTTCATTAGTTAAAGCTAAAATATTTAAAATATAAATCAGTTCACAGATTTTAATTAAAATTTCGAATTTTAGTGCAGCATCACAAAGCGTAAAAATTAAAAAAAAGCACATAAATCTGGTTTAACTAAGCGTTTATAAAATAAATCTGTTAAATAAAAGCAAAAAAAAACAAACTTTTATAAACAATTGCAAAGAAAATTTAATTTTGCAGTCAAAAAATAGCAATCTAATTCATAGAAAAGTAAATTTGAGCTTGATCATAAGTTAGCATCAAAATTTTTTTTAATTGAGTTATAAAAAAAGTGAGCATAGAAAAAAGTTAATAAAAGAGATAAAAATTTTAATAAAAAAAATTTTAAAATAAAAATTATTCCAAAATTTTGATGCTTCAGTTGGAGGGCTCCTCTCTATTTAAAATAAATTAAAAATAAAAAAAAAAGAACGTTCTTAAAAAATGACTAAATAGTCAAAGATGTGAATTTTTTTTTCTAAAATCAAAATATCACATTACTTTTCAATATCTATTATTTTTACTTATAAAGAAATAAAAATCTTAAAAAACTTAAGAAAAGAATTACGCCATAATATTTTTATATGGAAATCAGTTTAAATCTAGTTATTATGATTCATTAAAAGAAGAAATATGCGTTATTAAAGTCTTTCTTGCCATTTTTCACATATTCTTATTTATTTTTCATTCAGACTACATAGTCCTCTCATTACTAATCAAGACTAATCATACCTCTATAATTAGCCTTATATAAAGTAAGCATACGAAAAAACAATTTGAAGTGTTAGGATTTGATACACTTATAACGAATCAGAGTAAAAATACATTTTTTATCAATTCCAAATAGTTTTGAATCCTTTACTAACAGGGATAAACTTAATTCCATTTTGTATGTTTGATGATTCGAAGATATGTCATTCGGTTCCTTTATTTTATCTATATCCTTCTATTTTCAATTTCGGTTTATTTTTTTATTAGGAACTTCATTGAAATAGATATTAAGTCTATTTAATATAATCTATTATTAATAAAGCTAAGTTTCATTTATAAAATTTCCTGTTATATTTTAGTTAAAATTTTATTTGATATTAAAATTCTCTCATTATATATTATTTGCTTCTATTTAAGTTCAAATAAAATTTTGGATATCTTTTATATTAATTTAAATCTCTCCATAAGATTTAAGTTTCCCCATTAAACCAACTTAATATTATTAATTGTTATATATACCTGAATTCCTCTATCTAAATTAATTTTTTAATCCGTTTAAATTATTTAGTTTTTGATTTAACATCCATAAGTCAATCATTATCAATCATAATATTGATCTATTTTAAGCGTAGCTTTTCTAATATTATTAGATATCAAATTTTAAACTAATTTTAATTCTATATTCTTTTGAGCTTCTAATAAATTTTATTTATATCAGTTTTACTCATAATTCGGATATTTCTTTGTTAGTTATTAAGGTTTATATATCTATATCTTGTTTTGCTTTTGTACTGATTAAACTTTCTTTTAAAAGCTTGTTCTTATCTTAGTCTTGTATATTATATTTAAGTTATTTTATTTCTTAAAAAAGCAACTTTTCATTACTTCTTAATCTTATATTATACTTATAAAGCTAATAGTTTAATTTTAAAGTTGTTTGTTTTAATTCTAGAGACTTTTTGAGAGAAATTAACTTATTTATCTATTTTAAATTCAACTTATCAAGCTTTTTACTAGTTGCAAGATAACATAAATTTATACTAGTATTCCTAGATCTTATTCAATATGTTGGAACTATCTCTCTTGTAATAGATATTTAAACACTTCTCGTTCATTTCCATCTTCTTTATCTTAATAAACTACTGTTCTCCATTCCGGTTAATCTCCATATATGAAATTTTAATGTCTTTCACTACTTATAAATTTTTTCTAGCTTCAAAATTGCTTTCTTCTATGAAACTTACCAGCATTTACACAATTAATTCCACATTGAAGATTTATCAGTAATAACTTTTCTATTATGTCTTTCTAATTTAATAGATTCTCTCATGATTAGAAATTCCATAGATTAATAGTATGATCATAACTATCTCTTAATATAAATTTATTGCATTTTATTATTGCTAAACTTTGTTCAAGAGTTGCAAGATATGCAAGGACAATATCAAGAAAAACAGCGAATAAATCTGAAGGGAATTTAAAAGACTATATGCAAGTAAAGGAGGAAGAATATGCAGGAGGAAAATCTTTTAAGCGAGTGCTGGAACTCTAAAAAACTAAATGTCCCAAATATTTCTATTGAACCACTGGAAGTTAACTCTGGTAGGCTTATTGAAACGTTAAAATTCCTGAATATGCAAATTTTTGATTTTAGTGATATAATAATAAAAAAAGTCAAGAAATTCTTAATTCCATTAAAATTTGCTTTACTCTGAACAGAATATACTTATTCATTAAGCTGGATATGTATTAAGAAAAATCAAAGTGTAGATTATTCTATCTTTTAAATTAAAGATATTTATTTTAAAACAAAAACATAAAGCTATATAAGAGTTTTAAATTAAAAAAATTTAAGATAATTGAAAAGATGGTGGGAGCTGAGAATGACCTTCGTGACAACACTTTCAGGCTTTATGGTCAGGAACAAGTTCCTTTCCTGTCGCTGAGAAAGTCCCTGGTCAGAGCCATTTTCTGAAGGGAACACTGTCTTTAAGATTATCCGCTCTTGATAGGGGCTTGAAGCCTGGCTGCTCATAGCGATGTAGCTCCCTAGCAGCTGTGCCTGGAGCACAACAGGATATCCCCGTTATTCCATAAAAAGAGAGTGTCGGGTCGTCCAATCGGAAAGGAGATTCCGGTCCATAAACTTTTTTAGTTGAAATTAATTAATTAAAAAAATTAAAATTTAAAACTTGAGACTTTAATTTAAAACTTAAATGTAAGCTTTCAAATCAAAGCAGATATAAGTAAACTTAATATCAAAAGTTATTATTAATTACCATTAGATATATGTTTCTATTCTTTTTCTCTTTTCCTTTTAGTTTGATATGCTTTTGAAAATACTTTAGCTTTAGAATATTATATAGATTAGTTGTTAAAGTTCTTTGTTTACTTTTATCTATAGAAGGACAATCATTTATCTCATTTTAAAGTTAATAGAATATTGTCTGTCTTTTACCTTTTTTTATATATAAAAAGTTCAATTTCTATTAAGTTTTTTGTACTGCCGTTAAACTTCAAGTTTTAAAATTTCTTTTTGATTAGAAGTTCAAGGAGAAGTTCACAATCTAGGTGTATATTCTCTTTTTATATTCATGAAAGTTAGAAATCATAATCAATTTCATATCCTTTTTAATTCTAGCTTCGTCATTATTTTTTGGATATTTAGTAAATCTCACAAAGTAAACTTAATTGACCAAAAAAAGTTATAATTCACAATAAAAGGATAGAATACTCTATCTTATTTCTTTATTTATAGCTTGAAGAAATCTTGAATTATAAACCATGCAATTACTTACAATTTTAATAAGAATTAATTATGTAAATTTTAGTACTCAAGACTTTTCTTTACGATTAGAATGCTTGCTTTTAAAATAGATATAAGAAAAAGGTTAATTTGGCATTAATAAGAACTTCGTCTATTAACAATATAAGAATTTATTTTATATATACTAAATAAAACGTTCAATGTAGGTAAAATGATAAGCTTAATCATTCACTCAACTGCATTAGTAGTTTAAATTTTCCATTTTTCATTTGTATCTGCTACTAAAACTTTTGCTTTTATTTGATTAATTAAAAATTTAATTCTTTAAAATTGCTTGAAATTCCTTTAACTTTATTTAAGCTATGAATCAAAAGAAGTTTAATTTTTTTCAGTTTTCTAATGTTAAGTTTTTTCTACTCATCTTATTAAGTTTTTATAAGTTAAATTTGATTTCTTCATTTAGCATTTAAGGAAATTAGTTTAACTTTTTCATTTGCTTTACTTAAAATTCTAACTCGGAATTTTAGTCTTGTCTATGCTAGATTTTTTTATACATAAATAAAATATTTAAATCAACTATTCAATTAACTTCTTTCATTTATATTGGTTACTTTATTGTTCAACATTCCTTACTCTGAAGTTTTATTACTCATTTTAAAAGAATTTATCTAGTTTTATTTCTTACTATTTAATCCTCTTTTAATTCTCTCAATCTTAGTCTTTTCTTACTCTTCTATCTTTTTTAATTATTTCTTTTTTTCTCTATATTAAATCTCATTATACTCATCTAGAGATATCAATAGCTTTTCTCTCTCATTCTTTTCACTTTTAACCTTTATTTTATTTTTCCTTAAGCTACACCTCTAATCTAATTGTTTTACTAATTTATATTCAAAATTCTTACTATTTTTGATTTAAATCTCTATTTTCATAAGCACTAAAAATCAATCTTTTTACTAATGATTTTATTACTCGTTACTTTTCATCATTTTTCTCTTAATAGAATATCTTTGAGCCTTATATTTATTTATAGGATAATGATATATGACTAACTAGATTAAAATATGATGCTAATTGAAATGCACTTTACTAATACTAATAACTTTAATAATGTATATATTATCAATATTTGTGTAATACAATTTTTCAAAATTAGTTTTAACTATCATTTTAATGAAATGTACTCGTCTTTAATAACTTTCATATTCTTCTCATCTATTTGCGATCTCTCAAATGAGCATCCATGTATTATCAATCCATTTCTCCCAATTATCCTCTTTAATCTTCCATTAGATGGTTAATTAATTTCCAACTCTCAGATTTTTATGGTTTTATCGTGGCTTCCTGATACAATATACTTGTTATCTGAAGTTATCGTTATTGATTCAACATCATCAGTATGACCTTAATGAGTTTTTATTAGATTTCCTGTCTACATTTCTCAGATTTTTATTGTTTTGTCATGACTTCCTGATACAATATATTTGTTATCCGTAGTTAAAGACAATGATAAAACCTGTTCATTATGACCTTTCAAAGTCTTATTAAGATTTCCTGTCGACATCTCTCAGATTTTAATTGTTTTATCAAAACCTCCTGAGACTATATATTTGTTATCAGTAGTTATTGCTACTTTTTGAACAGAAAAATAATGTCCTTGCAATGTCTTTGTATTTTTTCCTGTTTATATATCTCAAACTTTTATTGTACTATCAGCACTTCCTGATACTATTAACTTATTATCTGTAGTTATCGCTACTGATGTAACATAACTGGAATGCCCTTATAGAGTCTTAGAGTTTTTTCATGTTTTTATTTCTCAGATTTTTATTGTTTTATCTTTACTTCCTGAAACGATATATTTGCTATCTGTAGTTAGAGCTATTGAAAAAACAATATCAGAATGTCCTTTCAGTGTTTTAACATTTTTTCCTGTCTATATATCTCAGACTACTATTGTGTTATCAGCCATTCCTGATACTATTTACTTATTATCCTTTGTTATTGCCTCTGATAGTACGAAAAGAGATGAGCTTTCTATTGTCTTAATATTATTTCATGTCTCCATCTTTCAGATTTTTATTGTTTTATCAACACTACCTGATACTAATTGCTTGCTATCTGAAGTTGTTGTTACTGAATAAACTGAATTTGTGTGGTTTTCATGAAACTTAGTAAAGTTTATAGTCTGAATCTCTCAGATTTTAATTGTTCTATCTTCACTTGCTGAAAGAATGTACTTATTATCAGAAGTAACTGCTACTGAAGTAACAATATTAGAATGTCCTTTCAATGTCTTAATAAGATTTTCTGTATCTATCTCTCAGATTTTTATTGTTTTATCTTAACTTCCTGATATTATAAATTTATTATCAGTAGTTATCGCTAGTGATGTAATATGATCTTAATGGTCTTAAAATGTCTTTGTTTATTTTCCTGTTTTTAACTCTCAGATTTTAATAGTTTTATCATGACTTCCTGATATTATATAATTGTCATCCTTTGTTATAATTAATGATTCAACATCATCAGTATGGCCTTCCAAAGTTCTTACTAGATTTCCTGTCTACATCTCCCAGATTTTTATTGTGTTATCTCTACTTCCTGATACTATATATTTGTTATCCCTAGTTAATGCTACTTATTAAACAATATGAGCATGACCTAATAAGGTTTTAATAAGATTTCCTGTTTCTGCATCTCAGATTTTAATTGTTTTATCAAAACTTCCTGATACTATGTACTTATTATCAGTTGTTATAGCTACTTATTTAACTGTAAATTAATGTCCTACTAATGTATTTACTAGATTCCCTGTTTATATTTCTCAGATTTTAATTGTGTTATCAGCACTTCCTGATACTATAAATTTATTATCTGTAGTTACCACTACTGATGAAACATAACTGGAATGTCCTTATAGAGTCTTAATAAGATTTCCTGTTGCCTTTTGTAAGATTTTTATTGTTTTGTCTTTACTTCCTGATATTATATATTCATTATCCGTAGTTATTGCTAATGAAGTAACCCCTTCAGCATGACCTGCTAATGCTGGCATTTGACCGAAATCAATATTTGACATTTTTGCATTATTGAAATTGCAATTTCTTAGCCATGCTCTACTAAAATTTACTTAGGCTAAGTTCGAATTATCTAGGTTACAATTATCAAAAACAGCATCACTCAAATCTGCCTAAGGTATATTTATTCCCTCAAGATTTTCCTACATAAATTAATAATCCATTCAGTTCAATATAGTTATACAGTTAGACCCCACTTTTTATAGATTTGCATTTAGTTTTGTCTCTTTTACTATCTCTAGCAGATTCTATTATAGCTATTATGAACAGTCTATCTCTTTTATAAACTATAATAGGTCCTTATTAAGCACTACAGAATAGGTATTTATATTATGATTTTCTAATATATTTCTTTAATTTTATATATCAAGCACTAATTTCACTATATCCTATGCCACATAGTAATCTCTTATAGACGAATGCATAAACTCAAGTCTCTTATAATTTAACTCTTTAATTAGAATCAAGCATCCTACATGGTTTTAGCTCTCAATGAATTATTAAATTCATTCTTAATTCCTTTCATAAATACTCTCAAAAATTAGCTATCTCTCTTATAGTTAATAAGCAGCATTTAATTATATCTGTTCTAGTTTTTCTCACTACTGCTATAATTATTAATTATCGGTACTAAAGCTTTAAAACTTGCTATAAGTTCTTTCATTCCATTTTTTTACAAAAAGCTCATAAATTTTAATTTTTGCATATTTTTACCCAGTTTCGCTCTTTAGATACTCTAATATTTCTTTTTCACTCATAGTAATACAAAGTAAGAATGGATTATTCAAAGCTTCCATTAGACCAGGAATACTTTAAATAAAAGTAGTTAGCTCTTTTAGTTTATCAGCTTCACTTTTAGGTTTTTCATTTTTACTTTTGCTTTACTTTGGTTCTTATTCTTATTTCTTAATGACTAGCCTTAAATATTACTCTATTTGGTTTTTATCAAAAGGTTATATAAACAGCTCCTATAGTTCTTATGTCTGTGGTCTTTCATTTATATAACGAGAAAATAAGTTCATATAGTTTTAAGCTGATAAAACAAAGGTATCTCTACAAGCTACTATATATTTCGCATTAGGACATCTAAGCTTTATTTGATTGTTATTGATTATATTCTTATACTGGCCTATCTCATCGTATGCATCTAGCAGAAACAATAATTTTCTTTGCATAAAATTTTTTTTCATTTAAATCTATCGAAATTGGAAAGCATTCTCTATTAGATTATTGTCAAATGTTAAAATACTGGGAAGATATACATATATAGGTAAGTATTCATGGCTTTACTCTAGATATTTCACTGCTAATTATTTCAGGAAAAAAGTTTTACCTGAACCTGAAGTTCCCAGAAGTAATAATCCATACTTCTTTTCATCATCTAGAAACTCTTAAATTTTTTATTCCAGTTCATCTTAAACCAAGGAATTAGGATTAGGTGCACATTGTAGATTAATATAGAATTCTGTCTTTTCTTAAATTTCTTCTTTCAAATATCTTATCATATTTTAATAGATATTGCTATCTATACCATCCAGAATCAGTGAATTTGCTTTCTTTGTTTTTACTAATTAGATAATTTTTTCAGGATTTGTTAGTAACTCAGTTATTATCGAAGGCTCGTTATTTTTTTTACTTAGACTCTCCCTTTTTTATTAAAATATTTTTTCCTTATAAGTACAAGCTATTTACTTGTTTTCAAGGCTTAGTTCTAGCAATACCTTCAAAGAGTAGTATTTAATCTACCAATCTTTATCATTACTCAATTATTCTAAAAGTTAGCATGAGTCCTTTATTAATTATCTGCTTGCTAAAGGATTTAGTATCATGTGCTTTAGAAGAAAGCAAGCTCTAAATCTTTAATCTAGTTCTTCTTACAGAATTAACTTCTTGAACTATTCAAAATTTTCTTAAGTATATTACCTTGCTAAATCATACGCTAGAACATCCAAGACTTTTATTCTAAAAATTTTGTTCTAAAATATTTTCTCATTTAGCCATCCATGATCCCATTAAAAACAATCCTATATAATGGAGATCGCCTCTATACTATCTGCTTAAAATCCTAGCAAAAAGGCAATTATATATTGCGAGGCTTTTAAAAAATTGTAGAATACTTGAAAATTATCTATTTTTTTATTATCTGGAATACACTCTAGAATCATCAAGGCATATCTTAAGACAAAATCTATTTCAGGTCCTCCAATAGCATTTTAATCTACACACTTTAAACCAGCATTTATCTTAAGAATTAGATCTTTCTATGCTTCTTCACTTATTTAAGAGTTTCTCTTATTATCTAAAAGAAAAATATCCAAAAGTTCAGGTAGATTTCATATAAGCTACTCCTTCAAGAGCTGAGAATATTTTGAATATTAAGGAGAGATAATTTCAATAATCTGGTTTATCAAAATCATAGGATTCCTGATATCACCAAACTTGTCATACTGAATTGTTTAAAATCCTTGTAGAATTGCTTGCATATTTTCATCACGAAGGCCTTCTTTTAAGAGTTACATTCCTTACTTTTAAATAGTCTGCTCCTCAGTTTAAAAAAGTTATTCACTTTCTAGATCCTTATCATTTTTTTCTTCTTATTATATTAATTATTTCACTTATTAAGTTTAACTTTTTTATTTTTAAGAAGGGATAATTTCATTAACCTTTGAATTTTCACAACCTCCACCTTTCAAGTTCCTATTTATCTAAATTTTAAGCTTTTAATTCTAATATTTTTCCACAATTCTTTTACTTTCAAGTATCTAGAACTATTCTCTTATAATATTCATCTCATTTTTCTATCTTCAAAACTGTCAATTTTGATTTTTTCTCAGAAATTAACTGAAAATATTGCAACTAGAATTGCAAGTTCCAGCCAACATTTTATTATTAGTCATAACTGAAATTTTCTAAAATAAATATATAAAAATAAATGTCAAATGATGCTACGCTTCTATCTGTATCTTTACTACAACTACTTTTCTTTCTCTTCTAATTTACATTCTAAAACTAGCTATAGATACTAGAACCAATTAGATGTTGTTAAGATTATTAAAGTCTTAAGTTCTATTAGGGATAATAAATCACACTAATGAGTTTCAGTCTAGTCTTTGAGATATTAGAGTTTAGGTTATCGTCGAAACAGAAAATGAGTAATTTTTAGCTGATCAACTTACCTTTAATTTATATTATTGCAGGCTTATCGCTAGCTTCTTATACTTTTTCTTTAAAAACCTACAAAGAGACTTATTTGATGTCTTTGGCTTAATAAAAAAGAAATCTATGATTAATGTCAAATAGTTCTGCTTCCTATTTGACTAAAGATAAGCTTGAAAACTAGCAAAAGGTTTATTTAGACTTAAATTTGGTCTCAAATGAAGAAAACTCTAAGATACAGCTTGTAAATGAAGCTTTAATGCAAATTTAATTTTATCAATTAGCTTTAAAAGGAAAGCAGTTTAATTAGCACATCTACAAAGACTTAAAGGTCTGAAAGTTCTTAACATCAAGAAAAGGAAAAGAAGGTAAAGCTATTAACTTATTTCCATCTAAAATACTAAGCATAATATAGCAAAGTAAGCAATCCAAAGCTACTAGAACTTAATATAATTAGCATATAAGTAAAGTTATCAATAATATATTAAATAGCAGTTAGAGTAAAACTATTAACTAAGTAACTCCTATCTATCAATTAAATCAAGTCATATGAATCTTAGTTTAATACATAGTTATTATTAACTAGATTTAAGCTGTTTTAACACTCACTTAAATACCTTTTCAATTATTATTTTATGTGTAGCAATAGTATCATTTTATATAGTAGGGAGATAAGTATTAGGAGGTAATAGTGAAGAGACTTTTAATAAAAGGAAAAAAAACTAAATTCAGTGAATAAAGTAAAGAATCTAAAAGAGCTGACAGAGCAAGGATATTTTAGAACTGTGGATTAATAATCAGCTTTATTTACTTATATTTAAGTATATCTAAAGAAGCTGTCTGGCTATAAAAGATTCATTTATAGTAAATGTAGAAAATATCTTATATAAACGAAAGAAAATTTCAAGTTACTAAATAGTTAAATAAAATTTAACTTTAGCAAGGCTTATTTGTAATTATGAGGTGAAACTGGACTAGCTGACAAAAGAAATATAATGGAGCTTAAAGAAAGCATAAAATAAAACAGGCATCAAATTTATGAGATGGAAATGAAACTAAGTTTAAATAGACTGAAGAAGACAAAAATTTATAAAACTAATTTTGTTTCATTGGGAAATAGAAGCAAAAAGACAATCATTTATAATAAAATTCTATTTGCTTATGTAATAAAAATAAACATAAGCTAGAGATATATTACTCAAGAAAGCAAGTACAAAACTCCAAAATTAAAAATAGAAATTTTAAATCTAGAATTAATATCCGAAAATAAGTGGAGCTAAGTTGATTGAAGTACAAAATAACTAAACTATTGCTCTCAACAAGAAAAGGAAAATATTTGATTTAATTAAAAAGATACAATGAGGTTTCAATTCTTCTGAAGTTTACCTAATAAACCATAAAAAATTTGCATTAACTATTCTTAAGAAATTTCTGAAATTTTATTTAATATAAAAGTAAACGAATATTTGAGCTGGTAAGGATTAATAAATAGTGTGATTTTGAAAAAATAAAGTTGATATAAAACTAAAAAAAAGCTTAAGCTTAATATTATAGCTAGATATAAATATTGAGATAACTATTAAAATCTAAAAGAAACCATGAAATTAAGAAAAAGTGAAAATCAGGTTAATAATGAAAAGATATTTAGAAAGTAATCATTACTTACTGAAGTAAAGGATAATTAGTTAAAATTGCTTAGAGGACAAAACAATAAATCAATGTGGATTCTTCGAGGGTAAATTAAAGCAAAAATGAAAAATATATAGAGACATCAAGCAAGATTAACTAACTGTGAGAAGGGGATTTGACGTACTTAGACTCTATAATTTTAATTTAATTTTTACTCAACTGAAGCTATTGTAATAAAATAGCCTTCTTTTGTAATTCTTCCCTACTATGCTTTTATAAATTTAAGTCTATTTAATTAAAAAAATTCTTCCTTTAGTATATTATATTGAAAGTTTTCTACTCAAGATATTCTACAATCAGAAAAATATTAAAGATTTCAGATAATTTACAAGTTGAGAATCAATATTATTTAAAAATGGAAATTGATATCTATGTTGAATATCCTAAGATATAATAGAATGATTGAAGAATATTTATAAAAATTGTTGCTATTATGCACTTAGTTTATGATATGTAAGTGACAAGTAACATGTATATAGATAAAATTACTAGCTATCATTTACATATTTAAGTATATAGAAAGAAAATTCCACATATACTCTCTTTTTATTTATTAGGTAAATATTAAAAAACAGACATCTAATCAATTATTGGTACTCTGAGTCTTTTTGAACTAAAAGAATTTCCAATATTTCTAACTAAAGAATACAAAATGGAAAAAGATTAAAAAATTGATGAGAGGTTATTAAAGAGAAGTCAAAACATAGTTAACTTAGTAAATATTTACTCACATTTGAGTTTCCATCTTATCGATTATTCCTATGAAAGAACTATAGTTATTCTTGAATTAAAGGTACGAAATTAGAAGCTATAGCTTAGTCAGTTTATTTTACTCTTAAATAGAAAAATAATTATTTAAGCTAAGCTTATTTAAATGTAATTTATAGTGTGCTACTATAATATTTTACATCAAGCTTAACTTTAGCTAAGTTCTTGGATATTAAAAGCAGATTAAATAAAAAATCAAAGTTTAAAGTTTTATTATGTTCACTCTCTAAATTTTAGTGCCACTCCTAAAGCATTATGATCTGATAATTGAGTCACTATCTTATCTTGCACTTGCATTCTATCTGTCCATACTCTTACAGGTTCTAGTTAATTTCCTTAATTCATCATAAAAATATAATCAAGACACTCAGAAAATCCTTAACTACATTTTGGAGTAAGAACAGTTTCGATTGGTTTTCCTTGTTCATCCAATTCAGAATAAGTAACAGGGAGTTTACCATCTAATTACAAGAATAAATCAACGGAAGTAGGTAATGATTGTATTAACTTTTCGTATCAGATAGGTATCAATCCATTAAGATTGAAGTCTCCCAGTACAAGTATCATGTCATTTTTATCAATGATTTTTAACTTTTC
Source organism: Loxodes magnus (assembly GCA_946699065.1). Classification (NCBI taxonomy): domain Eukaryota; phylum Ciliophora; class Karyorelictea; order Loxodida; family Loxodidae; genus Loxodes; species Loxodes magnus. Next base: position 155,011 of record CAMPDV010000238.1, read on the forward strand.
TTGCAAAAATTACTCCATTTGCTATAGTTGATGGAGCTGAGTCTTCATACAGATATCCTGATATTAAGGCTTACATCAAATTAGTTATAATCCTACGAATAGGTAGCTTGAATATGTGTTGTGAATAAATGTAGAAGGCTTTAGTTAATCTGGATTTAGGCATATAAAACTCCTTTACCAGTCCCTGCATCAAGAAAAGAAGAGAATTGGAATTATCTATACTCTGATTTAATTATTGGAAATTTTGAAAGGATAAGCAAACCACCATCACACAATTCTTTCGACCAAAAACTTGGTCTCTTGCTTTCAGCGTGAAAGAAAAACCCCTAAAATTTAGCTTTATTAATTATCTTCTCTTTCCTCGAATTTAGTAATGAGAACACTTCTTAGAGACAAAAGATATCATAGTTTTATAATTTTTCCTTTATAAAAAGCTTAGTTCTATGATCTTTATAATCTGATTCATTACTATGTACAGGTGGAGGTCTTAAGAACAAATTATAGGTGCAAATGTTAATTTCCTTTCTATCAGTTAACTATTCTTCTTATTTCTAAAAAGTGTGTCACATTACTTTAATTATAAGGTATTAGTTAACTTTAAATTGGCTATTTACTTAGTTGCTACTTTTGTTATTATCTTACTATTTGCTTATGATAAAGAAGCTATTTATTATTTAATATTACGTTATTAAATTAATATGACTATTAACATATCTCTTAAGCATCTAGTCTAAGTCTTACTTAACTAATGCTTTTAGTACTAAGTTAATCTATCCTATCTTCAAAGGATTTCATTTCATATAATTTTTGAAAGTTTCCTTTAGTCAAGTTTCTGATCTTCTATGAGTATCACTTTAGTTAGTATCATATTGGTTTTTATACAATAGTACTTTTCTTTTTTCTATAGTAGCCAATCTTCTAGCATATATTACTTTTATATTCTATCTTTTAGTTTAAATGTAAAATGACTAAATTTCATTAATAGTATAGTTTCCTTTAATCTAAATTTATTATTTTCTTAAATATAGATTATTTGCATTGGTGATTGGTTAGCCACATTGAAAAATAGAAGCTATATATGAGATTTCATATCTAAGATTAGCATTCTTTATTTAACGTTATTTCTATCTAACTTGAATTTCATCTTGTAGTACTTTATATATTTTCTATCTTAACATCAATATCTTCAATAGCCTGAAAATATCATATTTACTAATGCATTAAAAGTGCCTTATATAGTCTTCTTTACTATCTTTATTCTTATAACCTTAAACTATTATTTAAGATTTAGCTTTCAAGCTTGCTTTATTTTATTACAGTTATATCTAAAATAATATTAATTGCTCAGCTATAATTCATAGTCTAAGGTTTATCTTAATAGATAGTGGACTTAAAATCGCATAGTTAAAGTTTTGAATACTTGAAATAATTTAATTTTCTTCTTAGTATAAAAGAGTATATCCCAAATATAAGCAAGAAAGATAGTTTTTACCATCATATTTCCGAAGATAAGGATTTTAGATATGAATACATACATTATTTTTGTCGTATTCAGCACTTTAAAAAAAGTACCAGAATTTAGATTTATTTACCAAGATTCTTGTGATTGTTAGACCAATCACTCTTTATTAAATTATTATTAGTTGATAGTCTAACTTCTATAAGTGCTGTAGTTACTTTCCAATATCTAACTCTGCTTCTGTCTTAACCTTTGAGTAGTGAGGCGAAGAGCTGAAGTTCTAGAATCAACTTGAATTTTATACATTAATCTAGTATTATTTTACTTATGTCAAACTATTGTTTTAATATCATTAATAAATCTAGTTTGATTATGGTTATAGGCTTTTAATGTAAAAGCAGTTCAAAATTTAAAAGACTTGAGGATAACTAACGAACAAATATCTATATCTAGATAATGTTTTCAAAACATAAATGAACTATCAGTTTCAAGTGTTAGAAGAGAATTGAAGTGTACTATGAATAAATTCGTAAAGAGTATATTTAAAAAGCATTAAGCGTTCTTTTAATATTATATAGAACTATGATAAATAATCTAAATCTGATTTTTTAATTTAAGTCTCTTAAATAAGAATGTAGAAGAAATACTTGGTATTAAAAATAGTAGCTTGGATTATTATGATTCCTCTCATAGTTCTACATTGCATCTATATAGAAGATATTAAAGAAACTGACTTATCTTTCATTAGAAATTTACAAAGCTCCCTCAGATGTGACTTTTTAGATGACTTTTTATATGTAATTGCAAGTTTGATAAGTCCTGGTGGCTTTGCTGTGGTTATTATTTTTATTTTTATACTACTGGGATAATATTTCGCTACGTATGCGCTTGGTGTTATGCTATTTATAGCATCATTAAATTCTATTTTGAAATATGCTTATCACTATTCTAGGCCCTACTGATATGAAGATGTATTTGCTATTCATAAGTGTGAAAAATCATATGGTATGCCTAGTGGACATATGCAAACATATGTAGGCTGTTTTGGTTGGCTGCTTTTATAACTTCTACATAGTCAAGCTAAAACTATTACAAAAACCATCTTAGGATTAGTTTGGTTCATATTTTGGATTCTTGTTGGACTAAGTAGAATGTATTTAGGAGCTCACTTCTTGTACCAAGTGATTTTTGGAAGTCTATATGGACTTCTGTTTCTAGTTTTAATAATGATATTCGACAAAGAAATTAACAAAATGATAGTTTCTACAATGCAAGGAAGACATTTAAAGCTGATTCCAGTTTTTATAGTTTGCATTCTGCTATAAGTTATTGGGATTCTACAGTACACGCTTTAGAATGAGTACATATCAGAAAATCAACGATAATAGATAACTGCCAAATGTGATTCTAGTTTTATCCCTATTTCCTACAAAGATTTTCCACCTATAATAATGTTTCCTTTTGCTCTAATAGGATGCTTGATTTCGACTAGAAAGGTACCCTGGGCTTGGTGACAAGATTACAATTGTATTCACTGTGTGAAAAGATTCTTAATTACATGCATAGCAGGTGGATTTATTTGCTTATTATGTAATTTTTTCTATTTAGTACTCATTCCAATATCAGACAATGAAGTGATACTATACATTTAGAAGTACTGTCTGCCTATCATTCTTTTTGAGATCATTTGTTTTGGTCTAGTTCCTTAAACTTTTGTATATTTCGAAGTTTGTGAAGGATAAAATAAAGAATCATACGAGTTGCTTTCTAATCTTGAAAAGAAAGAGGAATCTCAAGTCAATTCTAAAGTTTGAAGCTTGATAAATTAATTTTTTTATTAGACTATCTTTTATATTAAAAGTCGTTATTAACACATTAGATTTCTAACTGGAATTAAACAATTTTCAGAAAGCTTTAAAGCACTTTGTTAAAGATTAAATCTAAACGTAGGAAAAAATTAGAATTTTGATGAGATAGAATGTGCCAACTATTACAGAACTTAGAAGGTATTAAGAGACTAATTATTTGAAATAAGCTTCTTGAAGGTTAAATATAGGAAAGTAAATCTTATTAAGAAGAGAAAATAAATATAGTTGAATATAGCTTAAGTAATAGTTACTTTACATGTATACAAACGTTGTGCAAGTATTAATAGATATATAAGATTTGCTCTTTCATTGATTTAAAGGTATGCTAAGTGTCAATATTAGAAATGTATAATCATGGGAATTTATAAAGAATAGCAAAAAGAAAGGAGATTGAAATATCATATGAGCTTTTATGAAGCATCAGAGAAAATATTCACGTCAAAAGTATATTCACATTTTGATTACTGGATATTGATAAAAAGTGAGTTGAACAGATATGAATCATACTGAAGTCAAATTATACTAATAAGATTGATTGATTTATAAAGTAAACACTTAGCTCTAAATATTTTTACCTTTAGTAAAATAGAAATTCTATTGCTGAATGAAAATCAATTATTAAGAAGTTAAGCCTAAAAAACTAAAAAGCTACTTCTATAAATTAAATAAAAAAGTATACTCAATCTTGTAAAAATTTATCCACTAGACAAGTATTTTCAAATGTAGTAATTTCAATAGAAAAGGAAGTAGGTAATTTATGAACTAAATAGTTATATTCCTATGCTTTAAATAAAGGAAATCATTAACAGAAGTGGAATGAAGTATATAATTTATTTAATATCTGTGATTAAAATATGAAAAATAGATATATGCATAGCATTAGCAATATAAGCAAAAAAATTAAAGTTATGAATGCTTTTAATCATTTTTGAATCAAAAATTTCGAGAGAATAAATTCTTTGGAGTTAATAAAATAAAGATTCAATATTAAGACAATAAATAAGATTAGAATGGATATGATATTTTCCATAATATGAGAAGAAATCTTTTTTAGTTATTCATCATAATTTTGCCTATTGTAGAAAAATGCCTTGCAAATATATGATGCAAAAGATAATTTTAGGATAATTGATTATTATAAGATTTAAGTTAAAATACTAGTTCAAAAATTGTAATCTTAAACCTAAAAATAAGAGTCATTATGCTTTTCCTCTCAATATTTTTAGAATTTCTTGTGCTAATTTCAGAACCAATATAGCTTAATCTTTATTCTCTTGTATAATTTTGGATATGAAAAATGTTAATAAGATTGATTAGATCAAGTTTTATTTACTAATCCTCTTTAATTTTTAATTTACATCAATTGCCTAATCTTACAAGTGGGTTTGCTTATCTGAATAACTTTGCTGATTCCTTAATCACTATCTACTAACCAACAATATACATATTCACCGTAGGCTACACTTGGACTAAATACTTCTCCTTTTCTAATTCCTTTACATTACTTAATTCATTAATTATTCTACCATACAAATTCAATATCTTATTTTTAATTATTGCAAAATTCGCCTAATATTATAATAGGAAAGTATCAAATTCCTGCTCATCGTACTTCAAAAGGCAATTCAAAACTTTGAGAAAGCAAAATTCAAATGCCATTTAGTAAATCATACCGCTCAATTGAGCTTTATCTTCCTCCTATTGCATAAATATACTTTAACTTGCTTATTGATCGAAACTAAGTTCTCTCATGATTTAAGCAAGCCTTTGTTCTTCATTAGCAATCAAAGTCTCTATCTTTATTTAAACTTATACTCTCAACTGATTTTAGCCTTCCCTTACTTCCATCAAATCCTCCAATCGCGAATAGTTAATCTTTGATTATAGCTAGTAAGCAATTTTATCTCTCCTCCGCTAACTCTTAAAAATTTTCTTCTTCAATACCAGTTTCTCTTATAACTAAGCGATAACAACTCCTAGCTTATTTCCTTTATGCATACCTCCTACCATAAAAACTACCTTAGTTCTTTTAACTTGATTTGATAGAAAATACAACTAGAGTGAAAAGCCAAATCATGATAAACTTTATGCTTCATCAAGCACATTTAAATCTTACTATCCATATTCATATTTTTAACTCTTTTCTTATTCAAATTTAGTATATCAAGCATATAAATTTCATTCTCCAACCAATTAAGGTAAATTAGCATATAAGGCTTATACTAAAAATTAGCAAGTATTTCGAATTTTGCTATGAGTATAGGAATTTACTAGAAGCATGTTACCTTAGAATACTTTAATACTTTCCTAAGATAAAAAACAAGTATACATTTATTCTGCTTAGTATATTAGCTGTAAAGCTCCATTATTTATAGAAGTAATTACGTTCAAATATTTAACTTAAAATTCAATTTAAATCAATAAACATCATTCAATTGTATCCTCATCAGGTGCATAGCAATCTCCTAACACTTCTATCTGATTTCTAGAAAATTGCTAGTTTTTAGATTTATCTGGACTTTCTACCTGAATAGCTGTTGATAATTGGACTAAGCTCTAATCGCTGAAATTGTATAGCTTTGAGTAGTCAGTTGCGTAATGTGAAAGAGAGTTTTCGTTTTCGTTGTACTCTGCTTGCATTTCAGAATTGTTTTGGTTATGTAGAAGGAAATTCACTGCTTAGGTGGTTGGTGTTCTTCTTGTATCGTAACCAGTCAGATCTTCTTCATATTCACTACGGATTTAAATTACATTTTTTTATTATTTAAAGCTCTCCATTTCCTTTTTCGCAGACATAGTAGATGTGCATCCTTCGTTTTCAGTAGAAATTTAGCAAGACATAGAAAGGTGTTTATTTTTCTACAGTTCCTAAATCTCCTTCTAGAAAACCTATACCCGCTCATTTAAAGACTGCATTTCTTAATTCTAGCACTTTATGAAATTTTCAAAGTTTTGCTTTTACTACTTCAACAGCAACTCCCAATTCTGCTAATCTTCATACATCAATTTGACAGCCTTCTACTCTAGTTTCTGAAACACCTTTTTAGTCTTAGTGATTTCTTTGTTGATTTGTATTTAGTTCTGTATTAACAAATTACTGTTTTGCAAATGTTCTATTACTGCTTTATTAGATCCATTTCCTTTAAATTCCTTTAGAACTTTATATTTTATATTTAGATTACATCAAAAAGGTTTAACTCTAATGGATTTAACCCTTCCAATCAGTCTTATTAATTGGTAGCGAAGTTTGCGAAGAATTACTCAGACTCCCCTGTATTTGTGTATTCGTTATTTGTTGGATGAAAAGATCTCTGAGTAAAATTTTATCCAGTCATATTAAGCTCGCCTTCTTACCTTTAACACACCTATTACAAATTAAGTATTTCCTATTCCTTCTATTTCTTTCCATTTTTGAAACGATTTAAATTTCTACTCTTACTCACCTTTTATTACCCTCCACTAAATCAAGACTTAGCTAAATTTTCAATAACATTCCTAAACTCTGAATTAGACTCTTTATAGTTTCCAATTAAGAGTTCTTACTCTTGGATTTACAGTAAATAGATCTAATTAATTTTCTACTGAAATTTGTTTATATTTTACAAGTAGCTTTACCTTCATTCCAATGCTGAAATTGCCTTCTTTAATTACAAATTTATGAATTAAGCCTACATTAATTGCGATTGTATGAAGTACTTATAGTTCTATTAATTTGTCTACTCTGAAAGACTACCTTTCCAGTTTTTTTCCTGTCACTTTTCGAAATTGCATATTATTTTCTAGTTCTTAATAGTCTTAAAAGTCTAGATATTGAACTTATCTTCATTTTCATTTGTGAGCTTTGAAATAAAATCCAGTATCTATAACTAGCTTAAATCAAATTCGTTATTTATCAAGAACTTTTTAGCCTTTTGGTGTAGCAGCTTGAAATATTCAGAGTCACTTTAATTAAGTGCTTCAGTTAACTTAAAGCAATGCTACTGTAAAGCTTATATCTCTGTTTCCAGCTTTTTCTTTCCATTCTACTCATTTAATCACTAGTTTTACACTTCGGTTATTTTTTCCTTCGCCTTTTGAAGTTACAACTAAGTATGGACTTAAGTTTTATGCATAGAGGCAATTTTTTAATTACAGTTATCCAGTTTTTCTTATAAAGCTTTATTCTACTGTTTTAGTTACTTTATCTCCAAGTCTTTTATAAACAATTGTACATCTTAAGACTCATTTTGCTACATATTTCCTATTATTACTTAAAGCTCTTCTGACAGATTTGAGTTAATAAGTTCATCATTTTCCCCTAAAATATCCCCTTGGTTATTAAACTGAGAATTCAGGATTTATTAAATCTCACTTTAACTTAAAGAAGTCGTTTTTCTTCGTTTGGTTGCTTATTAGCTAATAGGTAAATCTTAATCTTGCTAATCTTAATTTGTCTACTCAATTTACTTAAGTGAATAAACCCTCTTAAAACTATCGTTTTTTTAGCTTTTGGTTAGAATATTTAAAGCTTAGGGTTAATTATTAAGTATTAAGGCTTCTTCAGGTACAAACTTTTTCAGATTTTCCAGCTTACTCTTAGTCTCCTTCAGCTAGTTCTTTAGGTAGAAGATCAACTTTTCTTGCATATTCTACCATTTTAAATTTACTTTAATTTTGAACTTCAAATCTTTGAATTTTTCAGCTAGTTGCAAATAACGTAAATTCTCTTCCTAGCCAAATACACAGTTAACCACCAAATTCATTTGAAATCCCTTTCTCAGCTTATTAATCAAAAAAGATTGAAACAGGTTTTAACTTTACTCTGGATCCTCATGCTAAAATTAGGATCTTTAGATTTGCTATATTAAAGGCGAGTCAATCAACTCCTAGCTATCCTAGTACTCTACTACTACTATTTAGCTTTTCTTTGTTACTTTATTCTTAAAGTTTTAGCATATTTTTAGCTATATAACTGTGTGGCCTTCTGAAAGGGATTATTACAAATCACCTAGTGATTATAGCTCAGATTTCGAAAAGCTTTGGGATTACTTTTAAATGAGTCTTTCATATGAACCTGATTTTATTTCTTTTGAGCAAGACTTGCTATTAAAAATGGAGCTCTTGATAGTAGCCCATTTACATACTAAATCAATCGTAGTTAAAATCTCTTCTTCACTAGTCATATATTATTCCTTCAATCCTGCCATTTTGAATTTCTAATTTTATCAGAGTACTTATAAAGTCCTATCAGGAGATAGCAAATCTCTCACTTAATTATTCAATATCTAAAACATTGAAAATTTTATACTTATTTCTACATCAAAAGGCGTCTGCTCGATTTAGAAGAACAAATCTTCCACTATCTAAGGGAATATTCCTCGTTCAGTCTGATTAAAAATATCTGGTCCAAACAAAGTATGCGATTTACCTGAATCTTTACCTCCCATTAGCAGAAAAAACGCACTATACCCTTCAAGGACGTTTTTAACAGTATTTTCACAAATTTATTAGTAAATTTCTTGTTGATTACTAAACTCGTTAAACACATAGTCAAACCAAAAAGTCTCATTGTTCATTTGTACCGTCTTATCATTAACAAACTCAACATCATAGTTTTTAATATTCCTTGGCTAGTAGAAGCGAGCAAATGTTCTAGCAGACTATTCCTTAAAGCGTTAGGAAATTTCATTTTCAGTTGCGTGCATTTTATTTAAATGAAATTTCTTTTTTACCTATTGATTTATTTATTACTTATGGTTAGTTAAAAATATAGACTGTTTAATGCTTTTTGTGTTACTTTGCATGTTTAAAGTGTTATTATAAAAGTGCGTTATTGCTTAATTGAAATTTTTACTTTATAAATGAAACTTTATATGTTCTAGTATTACGTCGATATGATCACGATATGCTAAATGAGCATCCAATTTCTTATTCTTTAACGTTTATGATAAATCATAGTTTTTTACGTTGGTGGATATAAGCTCGTTGCATCCTATTGCTGCACTCTGACTGAAGGTACCTATTTTATAGAGATATTAGAGAACGCGATCGTTTTTACATCATACGTTTTTGATGGTTCCTGAGCAAATGCCTGATATTTTTTTCCATGTTTTGCTGTTTTTTGCTGCTCCTCCTAGTAAAGTCACATTATGCACCAAATCATTTCTTCCTTCTTAATGCAAAATTTTTAAGCATGTTTTCAGTACTTGACATCCAAGAGAAAATGAAATAAAGCTGACATTTAATTGATTGAAAGAAGGTTATTTTAGGAGAATTTGAGCTAAGTTTTTCCCAGCTTATTTTGCCTTTTACTTGCAATTATAGAAGTCTATATATTACTTGAATTTCTTCCCTATCATTCATAAAAGTGGCACAGCAGGAATCAAAACTATCTACTTTAAAAAGCTTTTCATAAACTCACTTCACTCTCCTGATTCTCAATGTAGAATATAAATTCCTCCAGTCCTACTTAGAAAAGGCTATTCAAGGAGCTTTTTCCAAGATTTTATATGATTATCATTTTTACTTAAATAGCCTGAAATTACAATCGTCGAATGGAGGCTTTTAGTTGTCGGTTAAATGCGTATTAAACTCACATTTTAGAAGCTTAACTCTTCATCCACTTGAAAGAAATTATCATATAGTTAGTTTTCTAGCTCTACTATGATATTATAGGACTATCCCTTTAGAAATTTACAAATTCGCATGATTCACTCTCTGTTCTTAGAATTATACTGTCAACCTTTAAAATTAGTCTTAAGTTGGTCTATCTCATTAACAGCTCCAAATAGAGAAAAAAGCATTTTAACTTAATTTGCTTCACTTCACTTTTACCACTTTCATCTAATCAGTTGCTTAACTTGCTGCCGCTATTACTATGTCAAGCTAGAGAACTCAATTTCATTAGATAATTTTTAGATTTAAAGCTCCTATTAAAGGTTTTATAACATAGGAATTGCCTTTTAGAACTTCCACTAGATTATTTAGGGATGCTTTTGTATTAAGATCTGAAAAGCATAAGAAAGGATATCAAAAATAAAAATGAGATCCTCTTATCTGAACTAAAGACTAAATTCAAAAGGTATAAAAATTCCTTTCAGCCAATTTTACATTTCTAAGTTAACACCCTTCATCATCTGAACTATGTCTTATAGTATATATTGATCCCTTAAGTTACCATTATTAGCTTTACCCTCTTCATTCTACTGAGTATAAAGACTAGCAACCTAAGACAAAATAGCTTATTTAAACTTGTTTTTCACTTTTTCTCCTATAATTTAATGACCCTCTAAAGTTTAAAATTTCCCTTCAAATAAGTTATTTATAACATCCATCATCTCCTCCTAATTGCAACTGAATTGATATTTCTAAATAACATTTTACTAGATTTGGATACTTATTTCATTGAGTTACTCTTATCATACACCAATCTACTCCTCAAACTAGCACTTAATTTATAAAAAGGCCCATTTTCGAAAAGCTTCTAATTCCTTTTTATCTTCAATTATATGAGTTGAAAACTCCAGATGTTGAACCATTATTTTCATAGCCTGATGTACATCCTTAATGTCTTTTATTTCTTTAAAAATAGAATTTTTAAGATCGAATACTATTTGATTTACTTCCATTAACTCCCTTAATAACCTTATTCTAGAATACAAAGGGTAATAATTTCTATTAATGAATTTATTTTTACTTAGTTACTTACTATAAGCGATTGTTATACTATTAAGGTAAATTTTAGAAAGACATTTATTTTTATCTGTTTATGTTTAAAATTTGCTTAAATTTAAGAAATATTAAGTCCAATCAAGCTAGTAAGCTTTCTTACTTTTTTGATTGCTACTTTAATTATGATTCTTAGCTTTTTGAAGCTTTTTAGGTTAGTTTACCTTTCTCTTCTTTTTTAAGCATAAAGCTAAATATTTTGAATGCTCAAAATTTTCTTAGCGTAATTACCTAAAAACAATGATTTCTTTCGCTCTCCTTAATCTGATAAAGTATATCTTTATGATGGCTAATTATTGGTATATTACACTACAGTTGCCTTACCAATATTTACTCCCTTAATTTTGATATATCTCTCTATTATCTTCCCTTTTTGACTCTTTTAACATCTTAATAGCTCACTTTAAGTAATTCTCATTAAAAGTACTTTTGTGATTTTAAATTAAACATGAGTTAATACTACAGAAAGTAAGATTTAGAGCAGACTTAATTCTTTTTTCATTCTTATTATATTCCAATTTAAACCATTTCATCTAAATAATTCAAATTTGTTATCTAAGGCTTTATTTTAATCTTATCTAAGAATCATTTTCTATAATCTTAGTTTCTTTTCATTTAATATCCTGGTAATTTTCCAGATACCTAAGTTTTGGGTTTTTTCATATTTGAACTTTTTAGCTTTCCAAATCTTCAATCCTCCTTCAAGTAAAATAGACTGTTAGTTGATTTACAGTTAGGTTAGTATAAATATAAGGTAAATAATAGTTTAGATTGTTCAGATCAAGTTCCTTTTTAGTTAATACCATAAGATACCTTTATGAGCTATAAGGTTATACCTCAGATTTTGATAACTTCAAAGCTCATTATGATATACTCGAATCACGCTCTCCAATCTTTATCTTTCATCAATATGTTAAAGAATCCTCAACTTAATCTGATAGTAATACACTATAATACACCAGTATAGAACTTACTAAGATGAAGAGAGTATTAAGCAAAGAGAGCTAATTAATAAGATATAAATACTGAAATATACATCATAGCAGTAATATATGCTAATAAGAGTGAGTAGTAAATGCAAAATACTTATAAATAGCTAAATTTAGCTCATTTATTGCTTATTTCTTAGTTATGCTCTTTTCAAATATGGATGATAAAAGCGCTTAATTTGACTAGCTTTAATATGATCATTTTTGGAATTTATGCTTTAAAGCTTTAGAACATTAGCCATCTTTATTTTTTGGCTATATGGCTCTACTGATAGTTAATTACTATGCTGTTTCCTAAATCCTGAGTTATATATTAGCAACTATATTCTTTTTTACTTTAGACGCGGAAGAAAAAATACATTAAATGGATTAGAATGATCATAAAAATCCATACTGTATAACCTACTAGCATAAATCTAGTCTATATGAAGCATTCAAATCTCAGCAAAGAAGACTAAACGTAAATATCTGAAAAGCGCTTTGATAATCTTAAAAAGTTGGACATTTTATGTAATTCTTAGTTAGAAGAATGTTAATTAACTACTCATTAAACTATAAAAAATAGCCACTATTTTGATAGAGCTATAAAGTGTTCTAGTTTGTTGAGTAATAAAGTTCTGTCTTTTTTCGTGCTAGTTGAAGATATCTTTAAAAAGAGTTTAAGCAGTAGCTTAATATAGTCAAATAGTATTTTCTTCATATGAAAGATTTCAGCTTGATATTAATAAATCCCTTCTTAATCTCTTCAATAATATAAGTTTTAAACCTTTTATAAAAGCAAATTTGGCTTCATTTATATAGATAAAACTCCCCAAAAACGTTCTTTATTATAGCGTTTAATAATATAGTAGCTTAGTAAAATAATGAATAAGTTAGACAACTTTTAGCATAAAATTGAAGAGTGAAGCTTTGAAGAGGATATGTTTCTAGCAAGTCTGATGAAGGAGCGAGAAGAGTAAATTAAGTGATATAAAGTGGCTAAAAGATTGAATAAGAACTTTTATTCAAGAAGATTAGTTAGGAAGGCAAAGTAAGTAAGAAGAAGGTGGGAAAAAGTAGTGTCAGTAATACTTTAAAATTAGTGAAATAGAAGCTAAGCGTTGAAGTTTGCTATTTTAAACTAGTAGTACTCTCATGCTAGTAGAAGGTTTTGAAATAAATTAAGGATGGAGTTTTCAAATTATTCTTATAAGATGTTGAAACATAAATTTAAGTAGCTTTAAACCATGACTTCAGCTTAGTTTGTGCTTATTCATAAATGTGATTTTATTTAGAGATAAAGCAGCTCATCAGATCCTTTGAAGATTCTTTGTACACATCTAGATGAAGTTGATTGGGAAGATAGCGAATGCGAAATTTAAAAGAGATCAAGCTAACTTTTTTAATATATTGATTATTATTACATTTTGAATGCTTTCAGGCAATTAACTAGTTACATGTTCAGATCAACGATTTACTTACTTTATAGTCTAATATGACATACTTAATGATCTGGATATCTTTAACAAAAATTGCTATAATTATATTCTCTTGATTTAGTATATTCCATTGTTCAATTTTATTTAAATAAGATTATTATTTTATCTTATATTATAAACTTCTTCATATAGTGTAACTTTAAAGTGCTAAATATTAAAAAAAATTATGGAGTTTTAATAGCAAAATAACAATTATAGGTATTTAATTACCTACTTCTCTATCACTATATTATAACGATCTATTTTTATTTTGCTAGCTGATAAATTACTAGATTTGAAAGATAGCGAGTTAACGTTCTTTCATTGGCTCTTCTAAGAAATAAGTAGAACTGTTTTTCTCTTACTACATTTACAAAATTTATTTTCCTTTTTCTGTCTTATTGAGCGTTTATATGAGTAAAGATAGTTTAGAATTAAATAAATTTTTGTAATTACTGAACTGAAAAGTAAAACTATCTTGACTTATTAATACGATTTATTGATTTATCTTAGGATCATTTCTTTCGTTTAATGGTACTGAAATATATTTTCACTCCTAGAGCTTTATAACCACTTTAATGGTTTCGTCAAATTTCTTATTTCTTTGATTTATCAACCATGATTTTTAGCCTGAAGCCATTTAAAAAGTTAAGATTTTATGATTTAACTTAAATTACTAGAGTTTTATTCTTGAATACTCCTATAAAAGTTTTATTGCTCTATTTTCCTTTTTTTATTCATATAATTTTGATTCTATCTCTATTAATCACAGACCACGTTGGCTATTAATATTATTACATAACTGCTTTAAATTATACATTGTGCCATTAATATCTCCTTTCTGTTTTTCAATTATTATCTCTATAATTCTCTTTCATAATATGCAAATCAGACTTTTTTATTTAATTTGAAAAATTCGAGCTTTAAATTTTAGAAATTTTGCAGTCCTCTACATAAGATAATAATTAGTTTATTATAAGCATTTTTATATATTATAATCACTCTCCTTTTTAGATTATCAGATGCATTAATTTATTATATTTCTAATTTAGATTTTTATTAGTTTACTAAGCTTAATATCTCTTTAATAGACTGAAAGCTAAATTGTCTCCTTATAGTTGCTTTTATGATATCCTTTCTAATCTTATTCCCTTTATCATTTTTTGTTGATATAGTCTTTGAGACTTTAGTTCTTGATATATCTGAAGCTGGTTAATGCTGTGCTGGTAGTTTTGAAATTATTATGAGATTTAATATTTTTGAGGAAGTTGATTTTAGATAATCAAAACAGCTCAAATCTTGGATAGTTTAACTAAGCCTAAATACTTCTGATTGTTATTATGTAAAATGACTAAACTCCTCTATACTAATAAACTGCTGTTAAAGTAACGAAAAAGGTGATAGCATTAAGTCAGTTTAACGCTTTTTAGACAAACTACTCTAAAAGACTGCAAACAGGAATATTAATATCTGAATAAACTTCTCGATAAAAATTGGAAGTGTGAAGCAAAATGGTTATATGCCTGTAGAGCAAAGGGTGCTAATATCTTTAGAACTATAGAGAATTAGAAGTTATCTCTAGTATTTGAATGATTTCATTTAAAAGTGAATTACAAGAATCAGTAGAATCAGATAAGAAATTTAATTTGGTGAAATAGATACAGTTATGAATGATATTATTCAAAATAGAGCTTAATAGTTACAGCAATTTAGCGATTTTTTTATGCAATTACTAATAAAGTGTTCAAGTTAGTTAGTTGGTAGATTTTTTGGGTTATAAAATAATGACATTAGATTAAGAAACATTAAGACAAGAAATATATTTTTCATTTTGCTTTGATTAAGAATTTAAGAGATAGAAGCAATTGTAGATATGATTTCTATATTAAGTTGATCATTCACTAAAACTTAAAAATTTGGATGTTAGCAAAAGTTGATAGAATAGTTAAAAAATATTTTTGGTATTTATTATTAAGGAAAATCTGAATGGCTATCGAGGGCATTCAAAAGATTTTTCATTTGTCCATTTAAAAAAATTTAAAATTTAAAAATTATTCCAGTCAAGCATATTTCTTAGCATAGGAGACTAATACTATTCTAATTAATATAGTAATGCAAAGATTAAAATGCCTCAGGTAAGCTCTATCATCTATATGCTTTTGACATAAAAGATAAAGAGTTTTAGTTATTATTATAAAAGCATGACCTAGAAGCATGATTAAGATGCACCTTACTAAGATTTGGTAAGTTTGAGATTAAAATTAAAATCATTTTTAAATCATTACTGCTATTACTACTATTTTTGCTATTGCTGCTCAGTGCTTGCTGCTTCTTCCTAAGGTTTAGCTTCTTCGTTATTTATTTCTTCAATTCTCTGTAAAATAACGTCTGGGGTAATTTTATCATCCTTAATTTCCACCTCCTATCCTGATTTCTTAGTGATGACAATTCTAAAATCTTGAAAATCTTCAGTGACTTTTTTCTAAACCGCAATACTAGGATTGTAAAACTTTATTCTTGGTCCGTAAGTTTTGACAAATTCTCTTCCTGGGTTAACGAAATTCATTTTACTATAAACGACCTAGATAGAGGCTAAATTAAGCAATATACAAGGTACTTGTAGAAGCTTAGGCAGCTTTTCAGTGGGAATATGAATCATTTTTAAATAAAATGTAGTTAATAATTAAAACTAATTATCTAACTCATTGTGATGGGCTTTTTAAATTATTACTTAAATTGTATAAAACATTAATGCATGCTAAAATCACATCCATTTAGTAATCAAGATTGAAGAAAAAAAAACTTTTTACTGTCAATCCTTATATTATCTATTAGAGGATGCTAGACAGATAAACTTACTTACTGCCTATTGGTTGTTATTGACTTATTAATGATATAGCATTTAAATATAATAGCTACCTCTTATTTCGATCATACTAACTGAATATGTACATACCAAGATTTAAATATATCAATCCACTTAAATATTAAAGTGAAATGAATATGGATTTAATAGCATTTTACATCTATCAGTACATAACATTTATAAATTACTAACTAGTGAAGTTAGAAGTTATATAAGATACTTTAAAGAATATAGAAGAGACCAGTCAAAGAATTATAAATTTCATTAAAAAGATTAACTTTTACTGTTAAGAGTCGCCATCTGAATATTAACTGGTGATTCGTTTGAATTATCTCTTCTTCTTTTTTCATCATTTCTAACTTTTAACGCAAGATCATGGTTTATTACCTGAATCTCTATTCATGAGGTGCATCTTTTTCTAACAAATGTCCATACTAGTCCTCTTTGGTTATAATAAGTAACGTTCATTTCTTCAATTTTCTCAATGGCATATTTCTCAGCATCCTGTATGCATGATAGAGGAAAGCAAAAAGAAAATCCTAGAGTACATAAACAACAAATATAGCCAAATGAATAGCAAAAAACGCAAGGTCAAAAATTGAAGATAACCATGTTGATTTATTCAATATGTTCTTGAAATACCTTATAGTCAAGATAAGGTTCAAGTTAATAAGGAAATTGCTCCGAATATTCCATCGCCATTCCGTTAATGAATGTCCCAGATTTTGGTCAAACAATCGCCGTTTTTTCTGATTGTAGTGGAATATATTTATTAAAAACACAACCCATTATTAAAATTTACCTTGCTTCAATTCAAAAATATCAGCAAGAAAATAATTTAGTTTATTAATCTAGAAAAGCCTTTAAAATACTTAGCCCTTATTATTTATTAAGCATTTAAAGATATAAATTATGGAGAATCTATAGTCAATTAATTATAGTAAGCCCGCTATTTTAAAGATATAAGATCAAAAAATTATTTTCATATTATTCTTTCTCATTCTTTCGTATATAAAGTGGTTAAAATATCCTAGTGAACTTTAACATTTTCTTTAGTTTAGCTATAATACTAGCTCTACAAACTGTTTCAGATTTAGCATCAATAAATCTACTTCTTTATATTTTTTTTTCTGAAATGAAAGTATTCTGAGTAGTTTATACCTTCTAATGTAATCTGCAAATATTCTGATATATCGAATTTCTGTTTTCGTTATTCGTCTAATTTTTCTAATCCAGTTACTAAACTTTCACCAAATACTTTAATTTTGATATACTTTCTTACAAAATAAGGTTAAAAATAGTTTTAATTTTGCTTAAAATATGACACACCTTATAACTATATATTTGAATGACTCTATAATAACTGATGCTAAATTTGCTATACTGTATTTTAAAACTTCAAGTAGATATTTATAATAAGCAAAGCTATTAGCTTAATACTTATTTAAATACTACTCTTTCACTTAGATTGTTTGCTTATTCATAATTTAAATATACCTCAATATATTAGAATAGAATTCAATTTTTAAGCAACTTATAAACAAAATTCTTTAACTTCCCCGTTATACTTTCTGAAGACTTTACAGGTGTTAATTTCTCTGTTTCTTCTATTTTAATAGTTGGATCTACTGAATGCTACTCTAGTGGCTTTATTTAGTTTGCTTTAGTCTTGAAAAATTATAAGAAAGAGCTTTGCTTAGGTTCCCCTCAGTTTTTCTGTTATTTTTATCTGTTGATTTTAAGCTTTTAAAATATCTGCTATCTTTCTACCTACCTCAGTAGAATTTCGCATTTTCTTCTTTTATATTTAAGTGCTAAATCCAGTGGTGTCATATTCTACTAATTTCTGGTCAGAACATTTACTCCATACTTCACTAGCAGCTCTAGTATCTCGAATTGATTTTTTGTAACAGCATAGTGAGCATAGAATTGATTAAGAGCATTAGTATCAGCTCCATGCTGCAGTAATAGTTCACTAATTATCTTACTTTTTATTTTAATGCTTAGATATAAAGGACTTTAGCCTTTGAAGTTTAGTATCTCTAGATTGTTAGTAAACTCGCATATATACTCAACTAGGTTCCAATGTCCTCCTTTAATAGCATAGTTTAGTATTGTATTTCCTGTATGCAGACATTAAATATTCGCATTCCCCTTCAAACTAAAATATAATTATAAATAAGCTAAATTGCCATGAAAGCTAGCAGTAAACACAGACTAATCCTAAAATATGGATACGTTCTGTATATATCCTGTTAGCTTCTCCTCCCATAGGTTGTTACCTTAAATGTTTCAGCCATCTAATACCCTTTGAAGAGCAGGTGACTTCACTATACAGTTTAGTATCTCATAAGTATTCCAGTCAGTTTCATACAGAATAAGGTCATTCTTCACTAGTAGGATTTCCTTCTTATTATTCCTTTCCATTATGTAATAGTTTTCTAAGTCTGAAAATAGAGTAATTTAAGACTTTAAATAGAAATGAAAATATAGGTATCTTATAGTTACCCAGCTTATTTATTATTTTGAGGATCTAAATCAAATTTTTTAAAATGGCTTCTAGAGAAATTGATATTAAAGAAGGGAATTCTGAAGAAGAAGATGAACAGTATACTGGAATGGACTATACTGAAGGCTTTTCTAGAGTCTAGAATGAAGAGATAGAAGAAGATAAAGTATAGAGCTCGTTTAAGCTTCAAGAAACGGGATAGTTTTCAAGACAATAGTAGAAACGGCAGGAAGAATAGTTTACGACTTAGAACGAGGAAAATTTGTATACTACGAATGAAAATTAGACTTAGAATAAAGGATAAAAGAGTTAGAATAAGGAATAGAAATAGACTTTCGTTACCTAAGAGGAAAAGTAGCTTTTTACTGTCAATGAGTTATTATTCGCAGGTGGAAAATTTGCAAAGCTAGTAACTTTTTACTTTAGATCAAAATATAAGATCCGTATGATTCGAGACTTAATATAAATGAGATTCTGACTAAAACTTAAATATAGACATTTTGTCCAGTTATTCTATTATCAGGCACAGATGGAAATTAACATACTAAGGTGTTGCAAGGATTAGTAAGAACGGCATCTTATACAGATGCAGTTATTATAGATTCAGGTCTCAAAAGTGGAATCGAGAATCTATGTTACTCTAAAAAAGTAAAATTGATAGGTGTTTGTCCTGAAAGTAGCATAGTTTATCCTACTAAAGATTCAACTGGTGAAAGATTATCAGAACTCACTCCTGGACATTCCCATTTTATGGTCTTATAAAAAGGCAGTACATGAGGATCAGAAGCGAAGTTTAAACACATGCTAATTTAGAAGATTACAAAAAGGACTTATGGAAGATAATAATGCAAATGTATACTTGTTCTTGTCTTAGATAGAATATAAGTCGAAGAAGAAGTAAAACTAGCCGTAGAAAACGATTGGCCAATATTATTACTCTCTAGATCACCTTTAGCAAAATAATTAGAATAGGCATTATTAGGAAATATTCCATCTCCTGAAGAATGGAGTCCAATGTTGGAGTAAGGTAGATGGTTTGTGCTTGATAAAGATTGTACTGCTGAAGAGTTAGCAGTTACATGTCACTTGCATCTTACTGTTAGAATTTGAATTTATTATATATAATTAAACATACTATCTTGATATATGCAAGCAATCTTAAATTTATAACATCATGGCTAAAAAAGATATTTCTACTAAATATTATGCTTATCTTTTTTTATATAGCTTTTGCTCCTCTTTTGTTATCTTGTCAATTTAACTGAGAATAATATTTAAATACATTATTTTTTGCTTATTTGATCAGATGATTCTATTAACTAATTTCTTTTTCTAAAGAAGTTTTTTAAAACCCAAAGCTTTTTATAATTTTCTATAAATTAACTATTCAAAGATGTATCTGTCAGAATATTTGCCTTTTATCTTATTTCTTTCATACTTAATAATTATCTTTCCTACCCAATCTTAACTAATTTATTTATTTTCTAGTCATATAGATATATCACTTTTGGATCATTTAGTAGCATTTATCCACATTCATACTCTTCTTTATAATAAGCAAAATTACTTATTAACAGACATGTTACTTATAGATCCTATCCTTTTTCATTTGCTACTCTTACTATCATATAAACATTCTTCTTTAATCCTGTGCTAGTCTAAGATATCGTTGATTCGTATTTATTACTATATACCATTCATACATAAACCAACTGCTTTTATACAGTTTAATAATACTAATATTCCAGTCTTCTTAAGACTATTTATCTTATATGCTATAGTCCTTAAAGGAGTTACTAAAGCTGATAATTAGGCAAATATATAGTTACTTAAAGGAAAAATTTAAAAGCTTTGTATCCTCTTATTCGCTCAAAGTCCTTAATTGAATGAAGATATAATAAAGTAATTCAAAAATAGTAGGAATTAAAGCACTTAAATTAGGAACTAGCCTTAGTAATTTAAATTTTTAGGGCTTTAAATCCTACATTCTGTACCATAAAGGTACTAAGTAGAATTAAAAAAGCACTTAGTACAAAAGAAAAATGATAAATAAAAGTAAAATAAGAAAGTTGAATTTTACCTTTAGAGATAAAAAGAAGCAAAATGCTTATATTCAATATCTAAGTTTAAAAAGGTAATATGATTTAGTACTATTGTAATATCTAAAGGAATCAAACCTATTAAGTGTATAAATTTCTCTTTTATACTCAATATTAGATATATTTTTCTGGATGTATCAAATGCTTTAAAAATCTTATGCTTTGAGTTTGTTTTTGCAAAAGATTGCTAAAAATGATTAAAAAGGTAAGGCTTTCATAATAGACTAGAAAAAATAAGCATAATTATTGCTATATTTGTTCATTCTTGCATCATACAATATAAATGACTTAACTTTTAATTTTGATAATATGGTCTTTGAATATTACTTCTTTATAAATCCTCTTTAAAAGACACAAAAATGAATATGAAATTGTGATTTTTAGTCTATATTTTAAACTACTTTAGCTATTTAAATTGCTAGATATTTTAGTTTTATTCCATAATTTTACTCTTCATTTTGATGATAAAATTGCTTTCTCAGCTACTATTGATCTTAAGATTATTAACTAGGTTTATTAACTAGAATCTAATACTTTACTTCATATATATCATGGTTAATCAATTGGAACTGCAATATACTTTCTTTCATAGTTCTAGTGTCTTTATCTTATACTGTTGACAAAACTGAAAATTATGAGTTAATTAGTGTTTGCATATCATAGTTTCTAATACACCCTAAAGCGCATCCAAATTGAATATCCATATCCCGTATATTTTTAACTTATTTCAATACATTAGAAAAAAGGCTAATTTATAATGCTAAGTAACCTAATTTATTGCTAGCATCAAAGTTAGATAAAACTACTTTAAATGCAAAAATATCATTGTGAGAATTGTATATAATGCTAGAGATTTGTATCCCTTAAGCTTTATCTTTAAAGTATTCTAGTTTTAGCTTGATTCAATTATTTTTACTTAATCTCATTACAAATTAAGATAAACGACTTTATATTAATCTACCTTACTAAATGAATGATCTATATATATCACCTGATATTCCTATCCTTAACATATTAGTTAGTTTACTCTCTTATAATCGTAATATACTCTTTACCCTATAAACTTCTAGTAATGCTACTATTATTAGATCTCTATTCCAATCAGCTCTTTCTATAGAATTGGATTTCTAAATGAAAGGATAAGTTAAAATATCTATTCAATGCTTTGTAAATACATAGTACTAAAAAGATAGTCACTTCGATGATTTTTTAATGTGATTCAGCTATGAAAGAGAGATTTACTGCTTCTCTTTTGGATATAAAATTGAAGAATACAAATAGTACACTAATTTCATTATTGGCTGCATGCAAATTTTAGTACTTACATTTGAGATATAAAAGCAACTAGTTTTAGGTGAAGCATGCTAAATCAGCTTTAGTTTTTATAATATTGCTTACTAGAAAATTTAATTGAAGAGTAAGAATAAAAAAGCTTTGTCTTTAACTACAAAACTAACCTACAAAAATAGTATAATATCATTCAACAAAGTAAGCTTAAAGTCTATTAAAAGGATTAATTTTAATCAAAAGGAAAATTAAAAGTCACTTCCTTGGGAGTAAAAAAGCTTAAAATATATATGAAAATACTCAAAATTAATCAAAAAGTATCTTGATTATCGAGTTCTAAATTTCTCTTAACTTGACAATAAATCGAAAATACTACACTCAAAGTAATTCAATCAATAAAAAGGAAAAGGCTACTATATACAAAAAAATCTGATAAACACTTAATGACTACTATCAAAGTAAATTATGATAAGTAGCAGAAGGGTAAAAATATACAATGTAGCCTAAGAAATTGAAAATGAAAGTAAGGTAAATTGATAGAAGTGAATAAACATTCCAATGTAATAATTTTATTTTAAAATTAATGAGAAAATGAATAATGATAGAAGATAATAGGATTTGTAAGTTCTTGTTATACAGATATTAATTGAACATGCATAGTAATTATATTGCCGGAATAACTATAGAGAATTAATAAGCGCTGTAGCAAACTTTCAATGCTCTTCGAAGTGATTTGAGAAGTAAAAACGATACCATTGTTCAAAAATATTTCTATCATATCAACCTCTTCCAATAGAAATTCAGAGAGCTTCTTGAAACTAAGAAGTATTTGATTGATGACTTTGTAGAAATCAGTGGCGATAAGGATCTGTATTAGTTTAATGATATCAGACCTTTTGATCAAAACGCTCATTATGATCCCAATGATTGCTAGATTTAGCTCCACAAACTGAATGCAGTTTGGTCTAAGTTTAAAGAATTTGTTTAGTTAAAAATGAATTAAAAATAAAAAAAGCCTAACGAGTAGCCACTTTAGTACCAGTAATAACTAAAAGTATAGTCTTAAATAAAACCCTAAACATAAGCTTATGCATAAGTTTAAGTTTAACCATAAGTATAGCAGTAAGTATAACAAATTCCTAAGAGCGAGATAAAATTTGATTTAAAAATGAACTTCAAAGCTAACTTTTTAAAATCCATAATAGATGGACTAGAAAAGTAAGATTTTTCAGCTTTGAAACATTCTTTAAAAAACATTGATATACTATCTACAGTTGTGGAGTAGGAGCCTTAGAATAAACAAATGCAAAGCTAAGAAGAAAAACCTAGAGAACCCTATAAAATATAAAAGACTGAATTTTAAAGTCATTTGCAATAACTTTAAAATAATGGTTTCAAATGTCAAAAGATCCCGAATAATAATGCCAATGCAGTTAGCGTTTACGAAATCACTAAAATTGGAAGCTCATAAAAACTTATAATCAGCGAAAACTTTCAAATTCTAGGTAATTATTTATGTAGATTAAATCCTGAGCAAGAAAATTAAAGAGCAATTGAAGCAATAGAACGTTAACTTACTTAATATCGTTAAAGTTTGGCAAGCTTTTTTAGTAAAATGAAACTTTAATGAAATGAATATTGAAATTTCATATATTTTATTACTAACTTATTTGCTTAGTTCCTTCTAAATGGAATATAACTCATTGCTACTCTTTAGTTCAAAATAGCATAATTTCTAATTTTTTTTTCTTCATTTTAACTTCTATCTTATTATATATATTGATGAGTACTTGACTGCATAGGTTGTAAATTAAAAGCTTTAAACTAAGAAGTAAATAAATATACTTGTTTTATATTCGATTTCTTGCTTTTTTGGCTCTTACAAGGTAAAAAATGCTTGATTGTCCTGTCTAGTTGACTATTATCTGGCTCTCAGGTTAATCGTTCCATCTTCATGTACTTTATTATTCCTTTTTCGTTTCGCACATTCAAACTTTCGTACTTCTGTTCAATAATTTTCATTTCGTTTTAATAAAAAAATAGCAATTAACTATTTATTTAACTTCAAAATGAATACCAGATGTTTACATATTGAATTTTGCGATAATTCAAAAACTCTTTCCCTTTATTTCTTGATTTATTTTGGTTTCATTCAAACAATTTAAACCAAAAAATTATCATATTTTTTGAGCTAGAACTGCTTTCATTTACAATTTTCCTTACTTACTTATGAATTCTATTTTTCTAGGTTTAGACGTTCAATCAGGTATCATAATATATCTATTTATAACTTTTAACTTTTTTAATCCTAGAGGATTCTAAAAGTTTTAAATAGCCTTTTTTATTTTCAGCTTAGCTTATTAATTTCATTTTTCTATTTCATCACTTTTATCTTACTTCTCTCTCCCAGTTCTATCACTCTGTTCTTAACTTTGTCTCAAAAGTACTAACTTAATCCTGATCATCATATTAAACATTTAGAACTATAAGCTCAATCGCTTATCTTCCTATTTTTTAGCTCCTGAATACAAAAATAATCCCTTTGCACTAGCTATTTCTATACTAATTTTCTTATTCCTTATAAAGTTAAATCCTTAGGATTTAAAAACGATTTTAAATTCAAAGTACTAAAATGCTAGAGTATCAAGACGTAGTTTTTATAAAGTTCTTAGAGGAAAAGCTTAAATATTAAGTAGATGCATTGGAAGAAAAATCATAGATGTAGTGATAGGAAATTCGTAATGCTGCAGCTGATGTTAAGATGATAGGAAGGATTTTTACATAAGGTAAGCTTTTTACAATTAAGAGCTTAATTTGTTAGTTAATTACAGTGAAAAGGAAATTGAGTAGAATGAGAAACTAGCTATGGAGTAAAAAAATGAAAGTAAGCAGAGTGTGTGCAAATAGAACTAAAGCCGAAAATAAGAGACAGATGTAAAGTAAAAGGGCGATAATGAGATTTAAGGGAATCAGAAATTAATAAAGAGCAGTGGAAGCAAAGAAAGCTGATAGATAAGATAAGTGTAAAAAACGGTTAAAAAAAGAATTCAGTCACATGTCAAGAACTAATAGTTGCATAAATAAATCTTATACAATAAAGAAAGTGAGATAAAAAAGTTCCAACCACTGAATTAACGTTAATAAATGTCAAGAGAAAGGCAAATTACAATTAATAGCTAAGAAAATAAATAAAGGTAATTAACGGAAACAAAACTTAAATATAGTGAAAAAAGTAGCAAAATATCAAGTAAAAGTAGTAGAGAAAGGAATTGCTCCTAATCTTAATAACCTCTTTCTGAGAGGTAATTGAATGAAGATTCATGATAAGAAGATATTAATTTAAGCTAAAATGAGAATTAGGATAAATTAGAATAAAATAAGAGCTAAAGTGACTTAATTTAGAATATTTAAAGATATTTGAACAAAACTTGAAATTGAAATTAAAATAGCCAGACTTCCAACTGTAGTGAAGTATACAGAGATTTAAAATCAGTTCTATAAGAAATTGAAGGAGAGGAAGATATTTCAAGATCAAGCTAGATTAAGCAATCCGCAAGTTTTTCTAATATATTCCAAAAAAATAAATAATAGAAGGGTAAAATGAATTTGCAATACTACAATGAAAAAGCAGATTAATCATTAATAAAATTCCCATATGCTATATAACCTAATGAACAATAATAGAAAATGCAGTAGAAAATTAAAAAGAACAGAAGTTTTAACATACTGTCATCAGTTCCAATAAGATCACAGTCTGTCATAGAATTGAACTAAAGTAAAGAGAAAGATAAAAAGAAAAAAATTGAATAGGAAGAAAAATAGCAAAAGTATGAAAAGTAGGATAATACTAAGCTGCTTTCATCAATAAATTTGCATAATTATTTCATTAAGAAAATTAACTAAAATCAAAATTAAAAGCAACTAGAAAAAAACCAAAAAATATAGTAAAATTAAAAGCGAAATTTGTAGATTAAAAGCTAAGTTAAAAAGAAACAAAAAATCAAGGAAGAAATTTAAAATAAAAACGCGAATAAAAAAGTTATGCATAAAAAATCCTTCAGTGTCGCATAATCTCCAGCTAAAAACCCAGAAGCTTCTAAGGCAGTTGTGATAGATAAAAGCAACTATTTTATTCACTCTTTCAACAAGAATAAAATTGAAAACTAGCTAAAGCTAAGAGATTTCAATTTCTTCAAGTAGCATTATGACAATTTACTGAATAAATATTAGCATTAAAATAGCAATAAGACATTAGTCTAGCATAGCAAAAACCCTCTCAAACCTACTAAATTAGTAATTAAGAAGGATCAAGTTGAAAAGCTAGATGGAAATGAAGATCTAAATAAAATATAGGAAATGGGAAAGGAAAAAGAAGTTGAGACTACAGAAGAGAATCAGAAAAAGTAAACAAGGTCTCATAAGAATCTAAATAAGATTCTAGATCTGAATTTAAATGACTTTCTATATTTTAATTAAGCAAATAATTCTCTTAAGTTATATGGGATCATTCAATAACTTATAAATCTTTATTTTATTTTTAAAGAAAGCAAACAATCATTTTATCTAAGAGAATAAGAAACTACATTTAAGGCTCCTGTGAAGGTAGTGAAAGATACCATATTTCGATTGATGTATAAAAATTAAGCTCTTTAAGAGTGAAAATTTAAAAGTTATTGAAACTGAAGAATTAAAGCATCCGAATTGAAAATATTTTCGACTTTTAGGAATTAAGAAGTAGAGGTGACAGCAGGTTGTGGTCTATTTTATTAGTTACATTTAAAATTATATTAAAGTTAAATAAAATGCAGGTTGAGTACGTAAGTCTTCTATCATCTGATGGCCATAAATTCATAGTCTAAAAAGAAATAGCTCAAGTGTCAAATTACATAAGGAGTGCTTTATTTTAAAAACAAATCGGAGCAGATAAAAACACAGTACAACTAGATATCAAAATGGAAGTGCTAGAAGTGTGCATTCAGTATTTCCACTACAAATACAAGTACTAGAAGATTTTGAACGAGAAAGGAAGTAAAGGATAAAGCTAGAACTTTGTGCTACCTGAGTTTAAAATAGAACCTACTCTTGCTTTAGGAGTACTGCAAGCTAGTTTAATACTACAATGCTGAGATTTTTGCTTTTAAAATATTATATGACTTTCATAAATAAACCTTCTTATCTTCCCAATTAAGCAAGCTTTATTCTTATAATAATAAATCAAAGATATAAGCAAAATATGTGTAAATAATATGAAATAAAGCTTATAGTATAATAAAGAATAAGTATCTTAATACTATTTTTGGTATTTATAAGAATCAAAGATAATAAAAACTAGAAAAAGGTAGTTTAAGAGTAATTATAATATTCTGTGATAATAATAATACTGTTAGCTTACTTTGCTATCTGTATAGTTTTATAATAATTGTAACAAAAGTATCAATCATAACGATGATGATTCATAAAGCTAACTTAGTTGTTTACATTTAAGGTATGAAATGTGAGAGGTTCAGATGTGAAAATTTTGAAAAAAAACTACCTGAAAAAACTTATGGAAATATCTAACTCATGTGTTCTATATAGGAGGCTAGTTAATTTGGTTTGTTTTGCTGTTATCACTTAAACTGTAGAATTAAAAAGAGGCATTAAGAATATTTAAAAAAAGGGAATTTAAGAGAAAAAAAAATACCCAATTTATCAAAATTTAGATTAGTTTACACAGATATTGAAAATTTTAGTACAACGTACTAAACATTTCTAAATATAAGAAGTAACGGAAATACTAATGAGTTATTAGTCAAACTATAAGCTCAAAGTGATGGAGGATTAGGTTTCAAGAACTAAAAAATTAAGGTTAAATATTTAATAAATTAATATTTATCAAATTCATTTTCTCATTGCTTTAGATGCTTAGTGCTTCCCTTAATAGCTCTATCCTTCTGCTCTTGTAGTAGTTCTTTAGTTCCATAACCTTCGTAATATCCATAAAAATAACTAAAAATTGAGGTTAATGATATTAATAATAATGCGATTAGACCAAGAATAGCACCTGGACCAAAGCATGTATTTCCATATGAGATACAGTCGCCTCCATTGTACCAGTCTTTTCAATCTGAAGAAGGATTATCGCATGTTGTATTAGGTAAGTTTAAACTAACCCAAATAATATAACTTGTTAATTACCAAAAAGTTAGGGCTAAAGGCCAGAATTTAGCGCTAAATACTAAAACCAGCTTGAAATTTTTCGACATGTAATGCTATTTGAGACTCAGCAAAGCAAATTCCCATAAAACGCAACCAGTACAAATGAAAATTCCGAAACAAACGTAAAATACTCCAGTTAAGTGTAAATTTCTATACATAAGACAGTCTAATGTTTGCTCCCATCTAGACTGATCGAAGCAATTCGAATCCATATATGCATCATAATAGGACTTTTTTGGTATGGTAGGTACTCCAAACTCAAAATAGCTAAGTTCTTATGGTAACTTCGACAATTAACTTTATCCTTCAGCATTTTGATCAGTAAATTACAACATTGATCCTTTTATTACTACTTTATCATTAAGCCTTCATTCAAATCACTCAGATCCTAATGAAGCTAATTCAAAAGCAAAACAAACAGGAATCAAGCAAACAGCAATTCAGTATCCAATTACTTTTATTTTCTACTATTTTTCACTTAATTCTTTAACAGGAAGTTCAACATATGTAAAGGCCAAAGCTTGAGAATCAGGAGGAGGTGGTTCATCCGTCATATTTATTTTTTATTAACTGAATTAGAATGCTAAATTTATACTTAATAAAAAGAGCAAAAATTAGATATTTTAAATCTTCTTAGATTATTAGGGTAAAAAAATGAGTATATAAAATGTTATCCAAAATTATTAAAATGCTACTTAATTTTTAAGACACTAGACAGCAGATCTTAGAACATTTATAAAAAACCAATTTTGTCCTAAAATAATTATTCGCATCACTTGGCTAAAAATTGAAACTATAATCCTTAGAAGGCGTTCTCAAGAAAGATGTTTGCTAGCTTATTTTGCTTTCTTTTTCCAATAAAGAAAGAAAAGGATAGATATGAGCAAAAGTTTTTGAGAATAGTTGACTAGAATAATTATTAAAGGTTTTATGACTGTAATGGCTTGAGGAGTTTCTTCAGATTCTGGTGCTAGGTCAAAGATTTTAGAAATGAAAATTTATGTTTGAATGGAAATGTACTACAAATTTGTATTTTTATATCACTTTGCTTCATGAGTATTACCAAAATCATTACCCATTAATATCCTCATTTAATCTATAGAAAGCATGAAAATCAAATATTTATAGGTTGTCAAATCCTACTTGATATAAGCCAAATATAGATAACGAACATATAAGTAATCAAAAAAACCTTTTACCATTGGATTAAGGCAAATTTCTATCTACCCCTTTTATAGATGATGAGATCCTCTACTTTTTTCATTTTCAGGATAAACTTTTCTTACTGTATAGCTTATTCTAAATTGCTTTAAAACTACTTAATTCATATCAGCAAACAGTCAATTTATATAGCAAATAAGACTAATACTACCAAATCTAACTCAATCGAACATATTATTTTACTTTCTAAGAAATAGCTTTAGATCTGAGATAATGAACTTTAACTCTTCAATTATTCCTTTTGCAGCAATTAAAAAATTAAAATAGTTTACTAACCTTTAACTCGTTTTGAAAACATTTCAGTTAGAATACTTTAATATAACTTATTGTTTAGATTCTAATAATGAAAGTATCTAGTTTTTAATTTCATTAAATGGTTTAATAGTATAAAATACAAAAAGTATAGTCTACTTTATTTATAAAGTCCTCTCTTTGCTTTTTTCTGTTACCTTTTTTCGGTTTGCTTTTGATAACCCATATTAACAGATTTAATTAATTTATGATATTAAATTTTCAAAGATTAATCTACTTTTAGACAACTCATTATAGCTTATTATCAGGTCTAAGCATGACTATAATACTATTCATATTGATTAGATATATGTGTAATATGAAGTAGAGCTGATGTATTTGAGGATGATAGCTAGATGTATAGAATATAATTGTTTATCTATTTAAAATTATTATTTCTTAGTTCACAATCAGCATACTTTTTCAGGTGCCTAAACCAACTGACCAGATTTGTACTATTTTAGAATTTCATTTACATCTTGTCCTTCTACTATTACTTTATATCCCTAATTTGTGATGTGCCAGACTCTGCAGAAACCTCCTGACATTGCATCTCTATGTGCGGCGTGCGCTATTGCTCTTTTAGCTAATTCAACACTTTGATCGAATGTTAAATCGTAGCTATATTCACTATCAAGCACACCATATGCAAACATAGAACCAGAACCACATGAAAAGTGCTCACCTTCGATTCTTAATCCGCTGTTGTCGACATAAAAAAGTTTAGGTTCAGGATAGTCTTTTCCTCCCATTATAGTTCCAAGGGATAAACCTTACCTCCTATAACGATACAACATATCCACCAAGATCTTAGTTGCTACTGTTGCAGTTATATCTTCGTTTTCTTATAGCTCTCTTTACCTGCAAAGTGTTCTTGTTAGAAGCAAAAAATAAGCAGCATCAGCTGCACCACCAGCAATTGTACCACAAATGTAGTCATTAATAGGCCAGATTTTATTAGTTTCATTTGTTGCAATATAGTTTCCCATCGTAGCTCTTGAATCTGCAGCAAGGAATATTCCAGCTCTAGTCTTAAATCCCAAAGTTGTAGTTCCGTGTTTATAAGTGAGGTACAGTTTTTTTTCACTTTCGCTTACTTCAGGTAGTTCCATCTATCGAATATTAAAAGGATTCTCTTCTAGATATTTTTGTCTCGTTTCTTCGATTTTTTAATCAAAATATCCTGATAAGCAAGCATCTGGCTCATTGAAATCTACTTTATCAAACCACATTTTTATTTAAATTTGATAACTTTAATAATCCTTTTAATTCAACTTTATATCATCCTTTCTATACTTGAAATAGCATTTATTACGATATAACTCTTTATTTTATAATCCTTAGAGTTTCTATCCTTCGTATGTTTATATTTAAATCAATTAATCTAAGGGTTTCTAGTTGTTTAGTGAGTGTAATATTAGCTCCTACTGATTGTAAAGATTGAATGCACTTATAATGGTAACTCATTGAGTGTTATTTATCTACCTGCTTTGCTGCTAATGTGTGTGCTTCCTCCTTTTATATAATATATAGAGGTCTTTCTTTATAAAAGCTTAAAGCAATGCTATTATATATTCTTCGTAGTCAGGTGATGGAAAGTGAAAGAGTTTTGGATTTTCATCATCAATCTAAATATGAAGCAATAATAACCCTTCAAGCCTGATCTATAAAATCAGGTCACAGTCATATGAGTACAATCATATTACATGATGGAGAAAAATAAAAAACAAGGAGAAGAAGCAGATAAAGAGGAATAAGCAACTAATAAGTAGAATATACATAGAAGTAGTTTAAATTAGGAAAAAATGATATGAAGGGTATTAAACTATTAAAGAGATTTAAATTTAAATAAAATGGATTAATATCATATTCTTCATCCCATAGGAGAAGGTTCTTTTGGAAAGGTATTTAAAGGGAGGAAGAAAAATACAGGGTAAATAGTTGCTTTGAAGTTTATTACAAAAAGAGGAAAGTCTGAAAAAGATCTTGCTAATTTGAGATAAGAGATTGAAATTTTGAGATCGCTTAATCATGAAAATATTATTCTGCTGCTGGATTCTTTTGAGACTTCACATGAATTTTGTGTGGTTACTGAGTTTGCACATGGAGAATTATTTGAAATTTTAGAAGATGATTAGTGCCTACCTGAAGCTGAGGTTAGGAAGATTGCTTAATAGCTAGTAAGGTCACTTCATTACTTGCATAGTAACAGAATAATTCATCGTGATATGAAGCCTCAGAATATTCTCATAGCAGCTTAGGGATAAGTAAAGCTTTGTGACTTTGGATTTGCTAGAGCAATGAGTCAAAACACTATTGTACTAACAAGCATAAAAGGTACACCTTTATATATGGCTCCTGAGCTTGTTTAGGAGCTTCCATATAATCATACAGTAGATTTATGGTCTTTAGGAGTAATTCTTTATGAGCTTTTTGTAGGTTAGCCTCCGTTTTATACCAATTCTATTTATTCTTTAATTCATTTAATTGTCAAAGAACAGGTTAAGTATTCTGAAACTATGAGTCCAGAATTCAAGAGCTTCTTACAAGGATTACTTAATAAAGACCCAAAAAGTAGATTAGGATGGCCTGAGTTGTTGGATCATCCTTTTATCAGGGAAACAGAATAAGAAAAACTAGAAAGAGCAAGAAAAAGTGAGAAGAACTAAAAATCAAGCTAAGTACAGATAGAAAAAATGCCTATGCTTGAGAGATGAACTAAGTATGAATAGATGTCATAAGATGAGCATGATGCCACTAAGTTGAGGTAGAATAAAGAGGTGCTTAATAATCTGATGGCAACTCTTTAAAGTATCAACAATGATATTAAACAGTCCAGAGAAAAGAGATAAATCCTACAAAGCGCGCTAAAAGTATTAATAGGAATAATAGCAAAAGGAAAATGTGAAGATCCTAATTAAGATATACTAAAAAGTCCAGTTATATCGAATGGTTTAATCCAAGCAGTAAAAACTCTGACAAAGGTTGATTAGGCTGTTTAAAACTCCTAGTTGATGACTGATTTATAAGCAGATGCCATAAGAGCTATAGGATTATTAGCTAAAGCTAATTTTAATAGATCTGTTGGAATCGATTTGACTTTCGTTAAAAACTTCCTTCAAATTTTGCCAACCCTTTTATACTACCCAAATGGTCCCTCCCATTCTGCCCTTTAATTTGAGATGTTGTAAATAAATTCTACTAAAACTGCTGGAATTTTCTTGAACTAGATGGGTATGATACCACTAAGATGCTTACCTACTTATAAAGATATCTTGTCATTAAAGGTTTTTAGTGATCTTTGCTCTCTCTTAAAAGTCAATAATTCTGGTTAAAACCAACAAGTCATTGGACTTCAAAAGGCATCAATTTAGGCTCTTTCAGTAGGACTTAATCCACTATAAGGTGAAACTTTTCAATTCCCCTGGAAAAGATCCAGCAATGATTTCGTTAAAGAATATAATGACGCTTTTCCAGTCTTCGAAAATATTAGATTAGCAGTGCTGAACTATCTCTAGGAGTTTGACTGGCCAGCTTGCTTGGTCCAAATTTACAAATTATGTCAAGAAGATTCAGCAAAATACTCGATACTAAGAGTTTTACTTCAAATGGCTAGAAATTCAAAAGACCAGGTTCAGTATTTCTTTTCAGAAATCAACACTCTACTCTAGAGTATTCTATATGAACAAGATCCTCTCCTAGTTTCTCTTTCACTCTAGGTTATCTCTGCTATAGTAAAGCAAGCCACACTTCTAAAGTAGGATATAAACTCCTTAAAGCTTCCTCTAACTCAGATCTTTAATCTGGTTGAGTCTAACTATAAAAATACAGAGACTCAAATAATATCAATTGCTGCTTGTAATGTGCTTTGCGAGTTACTGCAACATAATGATTACTAAGACTTAATCATTGAAAAAACTAGCAGCTTATAGTTCCGGTCTATTCTAGTAGAGTTACTAACCAGACCTAAAACTAGTAGATAGGAAGAGATTAAAAAGATAGAGGGAACGAACTTTGGATGTATATATATGGGATATTTAGACTCTGTCATAACTCTAATGTATAAAGTACTTTCAAAACTCATGGCTAAATAAGCTGCTTAAGAGTTTATCAATAAGCTAATGGAAGGAACTTTACCAGAAGTGCTTGTATCTTTACTATCTAATCTATCTCCAAGATCTGAGATAAGTCCCAGAGGGTTAATAAACTTATTGGCCTTTATACATGATTGTTTACTGCATGATTGTAAAAGCTTAATGCAGAAGATATTTTAGGAAATGATTATTAGAGTCCTTATAGGTATATTCAAAGAGGGCTAAATGAAAAGTATATAAGAATGGCCTTAGTTTTGTGGAGGAGGACCTGCTTCAGCTAGTTTAATAGTAGCTCAAATCCTCAAAATATTTAATCTTCCATATAATATGGCATGCTACTAGAAGGACCTAGAAAAAATATCCTCAGAATTTGCTACAACTGATATAATACAATGCACTGTATAAGTCTTAAAGCATTTGAAGAACGATCACCTAGTAATAGCGGTTTCTATTTTAAACAGATTGGTGCTACTAACGGATAATGAGAAACCATTTGCAATACAACTAGTTTAAATAGGTGGATTGAAATTATTCTCTTAGTTAGAATTACTTGATGCAAACTAAAGCAATATACTGATCATTGATACTCTTTCCCTTTTTTCTTAACTCGCTCGACTAAGTAAAGATTTCTACGAGCCTATTCACCAGTCCAATATTTA
This sequence comes from Loxodes magnus, assembly GCA_946699065.1. Taxonomy (NCBI): domain Eukaryota; phylum Ciliophora; class Karyorelictea; order Loxodida; family Loxodidae; genus Loxodes; species Loxodes magnus. The sequence goes on from CAMPDV010000238.1 coordinate 189,715, forward strand.
CGCAAACCTTAAGAAACTACTTGATCATAAAGAACCTCAAGTAAGAGCTAAAGCGTGTAATCTGGTAGGAAACATATGCCGTTATTCAGCTTTTTTCTACGACGCCTTGATTTAATATGGTCTAATAGTATCAGCAATTAATTGCTGTAGAGACTAAGATAAAAACACTAGAAAATTTGCATGCTTTGCTGTAGGAAATGCAGCCTTTCATAATGATAAACTGTATGAGCATCTAAGACCATGTGTACCAATGCTAGTAGATTTATTGACTGATTAAGAAGAGAAAACTAGAGCAAATGCAGCTGGAGCTTTAGGTAATTTTGTGCGAAATTCTGATGGTCTATGTGGAGACTTAATTAAATATGGAGCGTTACAGCAATTACTAAATCTAGTAAAGTCAGACTAAGGACCCTCTCAAAGTCCAAGATAGGTTGCATTATTTAGCATAGGAAACTTATCAGTTTATGCGAGTTGTAGAGCTGAATTTGAGAGACTAGGAATCAAACAAATAATTGAGAATCTACTTCAGCACCGTGATCAAGCGGTAGTCAAATACGCAACAAGAATTCTGCAAAAGTTGAGAAATCCACCTGACATTTGAAGTTTTAATATGCTTTTTTAAAATAATGAATAAAACATCCTTTTGCATCTTTCTAATATCCCATTACATTCCATATTTAAAAGATAAGTGAAAACATTATTAATAAAGAATCCTAAGAAAATAACTTAACTAGTCTAAAGTTTTAAGTACTATCCCTTTTCTTTTCAAAGCTTTTTTCCCACGTTAGCTAGACTAAAATCGTTCTGAATTGCTTAAATATATAAGAATATTTGGTTTATGACATGTCCTGTTATTGCAGTCCTATTTTGTCCAAACCTAAAACAGAAAAAAGAGAGAAGTAAACTAAATGCGAAATTTATCTAACTGAATTGAACTTGCTGGTTTATTATAGTTTACTTTAGCCTTGCATTATTTTTATCAGTTTCGAAGGTATAAACATGCATAACAGGATATAAACCTGAGACTAATGCTCCTCATCCTACAAAAGCACTTCTAGGAGCAACTCTAAATGTTAGTCTTAGTCCATATATAGCAATATATGTACTGGCAGTTTAGATAGTAATAGCCTTTACTAAATTCTAGTTATTCTTAAGCAAATTCCAATTTATATTTTCCATTATTTATTAATTAATTGACTAAGAATCTAAGAAAGGTCATTTAAATTAAAGCACTTTCATTTGGATTTAAACTCTTTTAAAAACTGTTCTGTGGCGTTATTTAGAACTACTGTTAGCTTAGTAACCTTGTATCTTAAAATTGCGTTTGATATTTTAGCAGTTTGTAAGGAGAATGGGAACATTAAGTGAAGTTAAGAAGATTAATAAGATGTTAATACTCGATGATAAAACTTAGACTCAAAGACTAAGATCTTATAAGGAAATAATATTAAATTGGATATTTCATTGAGAGAGATAACTTATGATGAACTACTTAATGCAAATTTATTTTTCTTAGTCTGATTGCTTTTGTAGACCTTAGCTTTTTATTAACCATATTCATTTTCATTTGTATTAATTATAAAATTTAATAAGGTATTAACTCTGAAACTAAGATAATGACTGATAAATATTCATCTCCTTAAGAAACTGAAATGTAAATTAGAAAGTTGTTTTTAAAAACATAATAAACTAAGTTATAGCTTTAATCTAGGAGAAATTGAGAAGATGCTTTTCCTTGGTACTGATTTAATAGTCTCAAGCTCTTTATAAATCTAATCTTATAAAGCTTAACTACTCTGTAACTTCTCAATGTATCCTATTTCTAAAAGCTCCATTTACTGAATTTACTTTTATCTCTCCTATTTTCAGTCTTTCATTAATTGCACTCGTTTATTATATTCCTTCTTCGCAATTTCTCTTATTTTTTGATCTCGCTGCTATTTTTTTATATATTGAACGTGCTCAAAATACTTAACTTTCTTTGCTTTTTGAGTGTTCATTTCTGAAATATTTGAGACTCAGTTTTTCAGAACAATATCTGATTCAACAGATTTTTCTTTTATTTAATAAGCTTAAGTTCTCTTCTAGCTTAACATTCTTTGCTTTAATTCTCCTTTGCCAACCTTTCTCTCTTCTCTCAGTTAATTTATGTGGTTCTTATTATAAATCAGATTTTGGATTTTCATTTCATATAACTTAGATTTTTCTTAATGGCTTCTTTCCGTATTCATTTTACTTCTTTTAAACTCATTTAGCTTTTTCTAGCTCTCGTGTATTTATTTCAGCGTTTACTAATCTTTCTTCTTCAAAAGATTAATACGGTTAGTAAGCGATCTAGCGTTATTTTCAATCTCATTCGCTTACTACTATAGCTCAAAAAGCTTCTCATTTCTAGTTTCTATCATAGGAAATGTCTAGTTTTTATCATCAAAAGGGAATTCACTAGTTAAGAATGCTTTTTCCTTTGATTACTCTTCAGTTTAGTTAACCTTTTATATCTTAGGTAGAGTCTTCAAGATCTAAGAGTTTTCTTACGTAAGCTACATCTTCTAACTACCAGCCTTATTCTCCTTTATAGCTTTATCCAGTAAATTATCATTACTCTTAGCCCCTGATTAAGTTACTTCTACTCTCTATTAGTTCTTTTAAGCAGATTCGATATTTTGAACTTATTTTTCCTATTCCTAGATACTGCCTTATAAGTTACTTTCTAACATTATAATTGAAAATATAAAACCCAATTAGAAGTTATCTAAACTGCTTTATTTTAATCTTAGAAAATCTAAAAAAAAAGAAGATCTACAAAAGAGAGGAATTTAAGTCTTAAGCTATATAACTAGATAAAAGCGAGCTGTAGTTAATCATATTGGCAGAAGGAATCAAAATAACTAGATTTTATAATAGAAAGGCAAAGCTAGCTAAAAGCGAAGAATGATATATACCTATCTTATTAACAGGGAATAAACATAAGCTCTACTTCAGTAGACTAAAGCTCAGCTTATCCTTAATCCTCATTTTTATGATATTAGCCATACAAATACCACAGACTATTTAATTTCCTTCTAATATTTTAAATTCTAAATAGACTATCTAGTTAGCAATAATTAAGTCTTACTCAAAATCTATTTAAAATTAGCAACTTACTCTTTCAATTTTTACTATATTAAAAGAAGTATTTAAATTACCTTAATAAGGGTTAAGTAAAAAAGAGCGTTTTTTATAGAATATTAGTAATTTTTTGCATCTAAGCGATAATTTATAATACGAAAGACGAAAAACGAAAATAATACTGATTTAACTCCTTAATTTCTAATAATCCAGTGTTTTCTTCTCGTTAATATATTTAATATCGCTATTTAAATATTTACTCTACTTATGCTATATTCACATATCTTAATTTTATACTACCATCTATAAATTCTTAAGCTACTTAGAGTTAAATAAGATAATTATATCTAAAAATAAGCATATTATATAGCATATAGTTATATCCCTTAAGCTTAATAGAAAAAGGCATCTTTGAAAATAAATAATCAAACTCATCTTTGTTATGATTATCGTTTGCTATGAAAGGCAAACTTTTATAAATCTATAAGTTTGAAATGAGAATAATAAAGGATTTTGCTTTAATTTAGAATAGCAGTATTATAAATGTTTTAGTATATTGAGTCATAATATCACTCGTAGTTAGTTTGACTAACTTATTAAATAATAGGTAAATTGTAAAAAAGGTTATGAAGGAATGCCATGAAGATTATAAGAAATCATTATTAAAAGTAAAAAAAAGTGAAAACAAAGGCATAATTAGAATTGAAATTCTGATCCTATCCTTTAGCTCTTTACTATTTTTCTTTACATCATATTAATTCTATCCTGTAAATTCAGAGGCAGGTTAGTTATAATATTAGTTAACTGTTGCTGTTTTTTCTGCTACCTATTGATTTATTCAGTCTCATTTTTAATATTATATACTTGACTGAGCTAATTTATTATTCTCTTATAAAATACATATTTTATATATATTAACAAACAGGTATTTTAATAAGTTGTATCAGTCAGGTAAATCAAATGATATCATAAAATAAGCATTTAAAAAGAAAAGTATTAGTGATGAGAATAAAAGAAATATTAAAGTTATAGAAAATCAAATTATTTAGAAACATTTACATTACTCTATTTTTGAATACGTGTGCCTAGCATTATTGCTCATTTTCCTTATAATTAGTCATATTTAAAAGTTTTGCAACTATTTCTTTACAAAGAGTAAAGTTTTACAATCTTACTTAATAATATTATGTTATTTATAAAGTGTTTTATTTCATCATTGCATCCTACTTTTTGCTTATTTATTTACAACTAAAGTTTTATTATCTTTTATACACAATATATATATTAATTTTTTTTCATCAGTTTGATATTCTAAATACTTTAATAATTTAAGTTATTCGCTTTCTTATCAAAATTTCCTTTTCTTTAAAAGAAATTTCAATATTAATATTTAAAGAGAAATTTACATGATTACGTTTTATTCTTTCGCAACCTTTACATTCTTTTGCATTTTTCTTTTTTATTTTACATTCGAACCTAGTTTTCTTTAACGTTCTTTTTTATATTTAATTAATTCAATTTAAAGCATATTTTTTAGTTTTTTTTTGATAATAAAGATATTTATATAAAAAAGGAGAGATTGGGAAGATGTTTTAATCCTTGTAATACTAGTAATCTATTAGGGTATTTAATTCCTTTAATTAAAATTAACTAATTACATTCTATTATACTTCTACTATACTCATCTTTCTCTTTTAATCCTTATTTAAATATTTTGTATTATCTTCTATTATATACTTAACTATATCTTTTAGAGGGAGTATAAAGAATACCTTTGTTAATAATTTTAATGGATTAGAGAAACTTTTATAGATATATTTTGAGATATTAAGCTTTTAACTTTTATATTAATATTAAAATTGTAGTGCTGTTAGTTATTTCTCTTATACTCTAATAATCTCACTATTCAAATTGTTAGCCTTCCATTCTCTTATCTATTGAGTATTTTTTATATCGTAGTCGTATAGTATATTTGATTCAAAGGATGAATTGCTACTTCACATCCATATTCTATCTCTTTAATATATTGCATTATACCAAAATACGGATTTTAAGTCTTAATATTTGTTGCCGTCTTGTTTAATACTCTTAAAATCATATAAGCATGTTGATTATAAACTATTTTACCTAATGTTGTTGTTGTCTCATAAATATACACTATTTCGTTCATTTACATAAACGCAAGCAAGTCTACTTGCCGGCTTATATAAAGTAAGCTGATCTTATCTTCATTCATTTTTAATTATATCATATGTGCATATTGCATCAATAGTAGATTCGTTATTGCTACTATCTTTAATTTGCCCACCTATTGTTTATATTCTATCCTATACCATATATATTCCACATCATATAATTTCATATTTATGCTAAGCTATTTATACTGTTTCATTCATATCGATGTTGTATATCTCACATTCTTTATAGTACTTATTTCTCTAGGTATTTGGTACTATTCCTCCTATTATAAACAGATTACTATCTCAATCATATCCTAATTACGATAAGCATATTCTTGGATATTTTAACTAAGTATAGTTTTGTACTTTATTCTCTTATATTACTAGTACATTATTTACGAATTTGTTTTTATCTCAGCCTCCAACTAATGCTAATTTATCTTCGTTTAATTAGTAAATTGCTGAATTATTGCATGATACTGGATTCATATTCCTTATTTAGTTTTCTCTTAATGAATTATCTAAAATATCTAGTTATACACTTTATAATTTGCTACTATTGTAAACTATCCTCTTGTATGCTCTTATATTACTTACTTAACTAAGTTATATTACTTTTTTCTTATTAGGTATCTACTCTATTTATGTTTATGACTCATTTCTCGTTTCAGTTTATAAGATAAAGTTATCTGTAAAATACTTAAATAACTAATATTAGTGATTAGATCGCTAAAGATTTATGACTTAGTTGTCTTTAACTGGAGATTCTTAGAACGAATTGAAGTTTTCTTTATCCATGATTTAATTATCAGTTAGTGAGATTTTAATTTTTTTTGGCAAACTATATACTTCTTTCTCTCTCTAGAATAACTCCTTTTTATTTTGTTTTATCTCCTTATCTTTAGCTTGATTCTCTTTTTTTAAATCTTGCAAGCATTTATTATAAATTTAATTTACTTCCTGTTCTTTTTAAGCATTGATATTTTACTCTTAAATGAGATTGCTTAATTTTTTATTTTTCTATTTTAATCTATCCTTTTAATTGATTAAAGAAGATAGTTCTATTTATATATCACTCTTCTACTATTATAGTAACTCAATTTTCTTTTAAAAATCCTTTAATTAGTTTTCTAGATTATCTTTATCTTAACTAGCTTTATTTAAATGTTCATTTAGTTTTGCTATTTCAACTTATAAATTATTTCTCTCGTCATTCAATTTTTCTATTTACAATCTTTATTCTCAATTTGCTTGCTAGAGTTATTTTTCTCACTGAACTTGATCACAAGCATAAAGAACCTGCTAGTTTATTTCTGATTTGATTTAGTTACTTCAACTATAAGAATCCACTAATTTATCTTCTATATTATTAAGTTTATTTGCTTCTATTAATTATTAATTAACTACTTCTTTTTCTTAGCTTACTTTAATTATAGCTTCTTTATTTTCTAATTTCAAATCCTTATGAATACTATAAGTCTGGTTTGCTCTATTGCCTTACTATTCAGCTTCTTATAGTTAATTTCTTTAGATCACAGTTTATCCAGTTAACATTAGTAATTATTAGTTAGAGATACATTCCTCTAACTCAGTTTATTTGGTGTAATCTTATGGCGTTCATTTTTGCTTGTTTAAATCTTAGTTTTAATGATTAGAAATTTAAGATTGTTCAATGCATTAAATAAATTTATATCCTGCATTTTTGTTTTTCTCTTCTAATTAATCATAAGAAGCCTCTAATTAATTAATCCTTTGCCCACTCTCTATGTTTATGGCTTGGAATTAATACTCCTATTTCCTCTTTAATCTAAATGCTTTTGCAAGTTATTCTTTCATTAAGTACTAATACTTATCTCCTAGGTACTTCTTTTGAACTTCATTTTTTACTAAGTCAGGTTATTTTTATCACTGTAGTAAGTTTTAACACTAAGCTAGTTATTTTTTTCATTTTACTTAAATAAAATTCATTATCTCGTTAATTTTCTCAATCTTAGAATAGCACTAATTGATTGAATTTTCTTCCATTCAATTCAAATTTTTTGTTTTCTATTATAAATCCTTAGCGTAAAGTTCAAAATTAGCTATTTCTTTAATATAGCTCTTTGCTTTAGTGATGTGAGTATCTAAAATTTGGCTACAAATTAGACGAACTTATTGTAGTTATTCTACTTAGATTCTATCCATTTTCTCTCTAAAGGAAAAATAGGATATTTTTAGCTTCTAAGAATATTCGTTTTACCTATTTTCATTCTCATAGATCGCGCTTGATAGCTTCTAGAAATTTGCGTGTATTTCATTTTTTAGTTCTATTATCACATTTTCATAAGGTATGAATCTATGTCCTCAATGTTGTGCTTGTTCACATTATATGCATATTTGCTTTCTATCCTGCATGCAATATAGTATACTATTTTCTTAATGGATACTACAAGTAATCTATTTACTCCGAGTCTCTTGCTACTGTTTTGAAGTTATAATCGCTTCTAACTCTTCTTATTGCACTTCATAACAATGAATACTGCATTTAAACATTTTAGCATGCTTCTAAATAGTCTTCAAGCAACCCTTACATATAACACAAGAGCATTCCATTCTTATAGGCTTTTTATTACTGTAATTATAATCTTTTTAGCATTCTTTGCATTTATCTCCTTACATTTTGTTATTAATTCTTTTCAATATAGTCATTAACTTTAAAATACCTTAATAAAATAAAGCTTCACTAGTATAATAAAATTCATTATTAAAGTGAGAGGTTTTGAGTATAACAAAGAGATAGAGTTAGTAGAATAAGCTTTTTTGTATTTAGTTAAGGGTTCTTCTTATAACCAGAAACACTTGGGATTGAGAGAATTTTAATAACTTCATAAATAAGATTTAAGTGGATTGCTAGTTATCAAGTACATAAAGTTAAACATCTAAAAATAAACGAAAGCTAATGGATATTCCTTATCTAGTTATTATGAAACTAATGGAAAAAGCACATAATCCAATAATTAAAAGTAAGCTTTTATTTTTCAATAAATAAGTCATAAGTAAGAAGCTAAAATGATGAAAGAATATAATAGGTGCAGAAAGAGAAATAATGCTTAAATCTCATTTTGCTAAATATGTTTAAGCTTCTATTAAAGATAAAATTTGATTAAGAAAGGAGTAACATACATAGGTTATGCTTATAGATTATAAAATAGTTATAGTTAAAGAAAAGAAATCTAATATTTTTGAATATAAAATGGAAAAATATGGGCGTAAGCAAATAAAATAAATTAAGGGATAAAAGGAAATAAAACAATATTTTATATGAAAAATTAAAAAATATATTATATTTTATTATCGTTATGTCACCTTTATTTGGCTTACTTTAGTATATTGTTACGAAATAAATATTAACCTCAAACTTTTTTGGATCTTAACTGAAATGAGTCTCGATGATTTAGGATTATTTTTCATGATTTTTACCTAAAATTAAATCTCATTATTTTTCTGTTGATTTTATTAACTGTTTTTAGATACAAGGAACTTCGTTATTTACTACGAATATCATTATCCTGTAAAACTAAACCTTCTTGAAAGCAGAAAATTATAAATAAATTTTCTCATTACATTTCTTTAATCTTTTTTGCTTGAATTAGAAGCAACTTCTTACTTTATGTCCTTACTTCTTGCAGTATCAGTTTATCATTAATCTTCTATAGGGAGTATATTTGATATAAGTTGTTGTTATATTTCCATTGAACCATTGAATCAATTAGTATTTTTTTAGCTCGCAATTTCTAGTGTTCTAAAATCCCTCCCGATATATTCTGCCTATAATATTATCCTTTAAATTTGCTATAATGATGGGTTTTAAATTACTTCCTGTTTTAAAATAAAGTTTTCAGATTTTGAATTTCCATAGAGTTTTAAAGCCTTAATTATGCTAATAAAGATCACTGTCATCCTTTACTATTTTTATTTCTCTATCAAGCGAATAAACAGATCTTAGGTAATATCTTACTAAGAATTATTAAATCTTTTGCGATAAATTTGCTTTTTTAGTCATTTTATTATAAAAAATTACAGTTTAACTTGCTAAATTTCTAATGATCAAATACTATGGCAATTAATCAGATAAGCCTTTATTTAATGGGTTATTAAAGTAGTTAAAAAATAGAGAAATAAAGTGCTTAATGAAAGGATAAAGATGTTGTTTCTATCTTTTACTTTTATTAATCTTTTTTTATCAAAGTTCACTCACAAAAATAGTGAGTTAACAATTTATAGATTTCAAGTGATAAATTTATTGATTTATAGATAAGTTTAACTAGCTAGAAATGATATAGTATTTATAATAAAATTATTGTAAAATTAAAGTCAATTATTAGTTTAAATTGGTATACATTATAATTTTTGAGGGTGCATTTCGCAAAATCGCAATATGAATATAAATTAGATTGTATATTTAAAAATTACTGATTTTACTAAAACAAAAAGGTTTGGATATGCTAAAGAAAAACAAATGAAATGGGTTAGATATTAATCGATGCTTATCGTAAGATTAGGTTATTTAATATAGGCCACAATATATTATAAAATCTAGATATGAATGAAAAGTTTATAAAAAGCAAAACGTGTAATAAAGATGTGAAATACATTATTACAAAGAAGATGCTGTATAGGATAGATAATAAGATATGTTAGTAATATAGTTTATATCTTCATTTCTAAATTAGCGTTTAATTGATAAAAAACTTATTTATTTTTATAGAAACTTTTTTAAGTCTATAAGGGTGATGGTTATTAAGCTTGTATAATTCATTTTGTATAATAAAGTTAAAATACTAAATAGATAATTTTGAATAGGCTTTTAAAGCAAATTTAATTAGTAATACCTAAATTTTTAGCAAATTATTAAAAAATGCTGACAAGGGAGGAAATTAATTATTTCTTTTTTTGAATTTTTAAATAAAATTTCAATTCTTAATGTAAGTAAACTATCTATTATTATAATATAAATAATAGATATTTAAAGATTAATCTACATTTAATTAATTTCATTATACCAATCATAATAAATTTCTATGCTACCTAAGCTTAATTCTTTTTTAAATTCCTCTAAATTTCTTTAAAATTTTTATTTATTTTATTAACTAATTTTTGTTTTTATATTCTAGCTAGTGTTTTCAATTATTCTTTCTTTAGTTCGCTTTTGCTAAAAATATATGTTTCGGGTTTTTTAGTTTTATTCATTATTAGTCATTTAAAAATGAATTTTTGGCTTTTTCATCATTTAAATAAATTTCCCTATATTCATTTTTTTATTTTAATGAGCTACTTTTGTATTATTTTGATAAAGCTAAACAACTCTCATTGTATTTATTGTCTCAGTATTGTTTCTTATAATTACTTTATAAAGTTTAATATAGATTTTTTAATCTATCTCTCAAGTTTATATATGGCGAAGTGTTTAACAAAAAGATTAGTTCTTTTAGATTTTTTTCTTATTTGCCATTTTTCTTCCTTTCTCTTTTATTTACTTCATTTTCTCTTTTTCAATGCTTACTTTTTTCTCTGCAATATCAAACATTAACTCTATTTTAAACTATAAAATTCTAATTTTACTAATGCTATTAATTTACTTTTCTCTTTCTTATTTTTATTGCTTAGTTAATAATCTCATTATTTAAACCCTTTATATATTATCCTTTTTTGTTATTAACTTACTTTTATTTTTCTCCTTCACAAACTACTCTTTATCTCTATTATTCAATTAATATTGCTTTAAAATATATTTGAAATCAATATTATACACTTAGTCCTTTCTTGTAACTATTAAGTCTTAAGTAATTTTACTCATAGACTTTAGTTAAAAGACTTTTTACTCTCATAATCATATCACAAACAAAAAGCGACTGATACATTTGATTATCCTTATACTTACTTCATTATCCATTTCCTTTAATTATTTACACTAGTATACTTTATACATTTTGATTAGCCTACTAAACTAATTTCGCTTCTATTATTCCAATTCTTTTCCTTTAATTTTGCACTTCTTTTTCTTCAAATAATGTAATGGCATTTACCATATACTGTAAAAGATAAACTTATGAAGTCTAATTAACTTTAGCTTGTTAATCATTATTATATTATTTCTCCAGCCTTTAATTTATCTTAAAGGTAATTAGAGTTTTATTTATGTTGTCTAGTTTGCTTCATATATGAAGGATTTATTTTAGTACCTAAAGTAAGAAATTTAATTGAAAACTAATTATCATCAAAATAGCTTTTAGTTATGCTTTTGATTACTCTAAGCCATCTATTTAGGATTAGATAGACTGAATGGTATATCTAAAGTGTTATCTATTTTCATAAATATAAAAGTCTTTGTGAAATGAGCACTTTTTAAGATAGAGCAAGCATAGAATTTCCACATACCGTCATTATATTTTAATATTCAGTCTCCAGTTTTCATTCTTGTAGAGATCTCACGTTAAGTTTACAAAAATATGTAAACGCAGATAAAAAGGATATTATAAAAGAAAGAGAGAGTGAATACAAATAACTTGATATATGCTTTCACTTAGCGTTTTATACCATTATTATTTCTCAGGCATATAAATCATTATTAATAGAACATAGCACAAAATCTTAAACTTACAACTATAGGATAATATATAGTTATAAGCATAGATATGCTATAAGCTATACAATCTACATACTAGATTCTTTTAATTGATACTGCTTTTTATATAGTTCTAATATTAAAGAAGCTTATGGTTTCATTTAGCTTCCAGTTTCCGTATTTATTTCTCCTTTTTTAGCCAATTTCAACCCTTTCGTTAAGGTTTAAGTCAAATAATTAATAAGTTTTTATTCTTATACCTCAATATATGAATCATGGTGTTTTCATTTACAGTTTAGGTGTATAATCCCACTATCCAACAGATGATAAGTTTTATTATTTATAAAAGTCTAGACTTGAATACAGCAAGCAATAGTAATAACTATACTAGATATCGAGGATAACAATGCTACTATTAGTTATTCTTATCTACTGCTTTATTTATAAAGATCATTTATTAATTTAAAGTCGATACTCACTTTAGTAGTTTCTGGGTTTGTAATGATGACTATAATTAGTCAATGTTAAATCTAAAAAAGGGATATAAAATTAAACTTTTATTTATAGTAAAGAGAATAAGGGAAGTAATATGGCATTACTTTTACCAATTACACTTCATATAAAAAGAATGAAACTAAGAATTCTATTTATCATATATAACTAATGTATTAAGTAAGGAAATAAACTTCCATCTAATATGAATTAAACTATGAAGAGTCTATATAATATCAATCAACAAATTTTTGAACTAATAAGGGTAAATAAGTAGCTAAACTATAATGGAGATACTGACTCTTGAATATTGCTTATGTTGTATTTATTAATGAAGTGATAGAATTAAGTATTTCAATTAATAAGATAGGATATATAGCTTCTATTTATATAGGTTTGATTACTAGCATGAAAATATCCTATAACTGAGTATTTTACTATTATCAAAGGAGCATTTTTTAAATATGATATGCTTGAATACTTTATGATGTAGATTTAGTTTATTAGCATACTAAGTGCTAGAGGGATGGTGTAATTAAGTATTCTAAAACTGAATTAAGATAAAAGTTTCATTGGCTCTAGATGTGCATTTGATAATATAAAATTACGTTTTCAATTAAAGAAACTTCGATATCCTATCCTTGCTAGCTGTTTATAGTTTGAATATTATTACTTTCTTTGTAAATTATGACCTAAGAGTTTCTAGTTGCTAATATATTTCCTATAACAATGTCTCCTTTCTTCTCTGATATCGATTTTTCGCATGACAGCAATAATTATTCAGGATCCGTTTCTAGCTTAAATACAACATGAAATCCCTTTTTAAACTTAGCCTTTATATAACTTAAAAGCTTAGGCACATTCTTTAGTGGTAAAGTAAGTTCTCCTGTAGATTTTATTTTATCTTTAGAAAGCTAGGCTTAGGGAATAAAATAGTCACTGACAGCAGCTGCTGCGTAGAACATATATTGAGAGCATTAGCTTTCCATTTATTCTAGTATCAGTAAAAGCTTCTCTAGATATTCTTAAACAGTCACATACTAAATAAAGAATACCTTCTGCTTATACTTTTGGTACATTTATGCTTAAGATATCAGAAATTCTTCTGATATGCTAATTTGCTCATTAACATTCATTTTTTCTACTAGTTCTAGAGGCTCACTAAAGCTTCTTAAAAAAGGAGTTAAGCTTCCCTTCCTATAAAAATAGACAACTCTTCATCCTTTCTGTAAGAACTGCTCAGCTGATTTTGCTCCTCTACTACCTGTAGAAAAATTTTCAATACTTCTGACTGTTCTTTCTTCTAAAGGAACTGAAGTACCTCCTGAGGTTATTAGTACAATAGGTTGGTTATTACTAAGAAACTGGCTAAAAGAACTGTCTAGAGAGTACTTATTAGTCATAAAATCATTAGGATATTCAGATAAAGGATTCTCCACCATTTAACAGCGATTTATTAGCCATTCCTTTCTCCTATAAATAGATAATTAACACAAAGCTAGATTTTAAAAACTGATAAGTTATAGCAAGAAAGTATAGAAAGTTACGCCTAATTCTTACTCTATATATCATATTCAAACATTATTATCCGATAACTCAATTCTCACTATTTTTAAACTGAGTTTTATATAGCGAAGGTTAATAAAACTGAACGAAGAATATGATACCCTTTATTTGCTAGAAGTCTAATAAAAGCTCAAATAAGAATATTACTAGCCTTTGACTGTTCTTTTATATTACACTTTTTTATTAGTATTTAAGTTTCTTTTTATTATAAAAAGCTTCTCTAAAGGACTATCTATGTATTCATCTTACTTCTCTAGAAACTTCTACCTTAGTTATTTCTATCAATACTAGCTTAATCTTTGGTAGTTTATAGTTTTGATGTAAATCAAAGTTAATTTTGGTCAGATAAAGCAAAAAGGCTTTAAAGTGAATTATCTAAAATACCTAACCAGCCTTTATTTCTAAAGAGGTAGCACTGGGATATTATTAGTGAGCATATAACTAAGAAAGGAAGCTAATTCCCTTTAAACCCCTTATAGCAAATATATACTAATTAGTAATTAAATTCGAAAGAGTGAAATAATGAATAGTTATGAATAAGAGTCTAAATTAACAAGTCATGAGTAGATCTAGAAATTATTGCATGATAGAAGGATGAACAAAAAGGAATAAAGTGAGGATGTTCTCAATGTGATAGCGTAGGTTAAGAATTCGTTGCAGAATTAGCTGAAATAAAACTAGTAGTTCACTTAGTAGTTTTCAAGAGCTTAAAATTTAAATCCCATTTATGCGTAAAAACAGGAAAAAGAGAAGCAAATTTAGTATTTTGAGAATGATGATTTGGAATATGAAGGAGGTAAGTTGGAAAATGAAATGTCTGATCAAAATTTAATGAATTAGTAGATGTATAATAGTGATGAGGAATATAACTCATTTGATAATCATGAAGAATATAACGAAAACTAAAGCTTCTAGCAATAAAATCTAGAAGAGTAGCAAAAAAAATTCCAAAGGGATATAAAAAATCAAGAGTAAGAAGCTAATGAATAGTATCTTATTCCAAAGCATTACTAAAGACATTCTGACGTTGCTTAATAAGTACCTAGTGTCTAGAAGAAGAATATCCCTCCTCCCTTTTTTGATGACAATACTCCTTCACCTTGAAGGCCTTCCTCCCATTAGCAAGAAAAAGTAAAATAATCTTCATAACAAGCTTCTAATTCATGGCAGTTTAGGTCAAATACCTCATAAGCTATAAGAGCTTAACATAAGAATTCATATAAAATGACTAAATAGCAGTTGCTCCAATAAATGGAGGAAAAGATTAAAGAAGAATGTACATTTTAGCCTAAGATAAATGAGAACAGCTTGAAAATTTAGTATTAATAGCTTTCATAAGAGTAGAGGCTAAAAAGATTAGCAACTCCAAAGAGCTAATAATACATAATGAGGGAAAAGAAAAAAATAAAAGAAGAACTTAAAAATATAAAGGAATAATGCACCTTCGCTCCTGTTATAAATAAGAATAGTTCCCAAATCTCTTAAAATAAAACCTAATCTTTGGAAAATGTTACTGATAGACTGTCTCATGAAGCTGATATGAAATGGTAGTAAAGAGAAAGACTCAAAAGACAAATGGAGGAAAAAGAACTTAGTTAGTATAATTTTACACCATAAATAAATAATAACTTAATAAATACTATAGGTAATAGGCCCCCTATTTATATGAGGATAGATTAAATGTAGAGAGAAAAATAAGATAACGTTAATAAAGTGAGGCTGCAGTAAGAATAGAGAGAATCTCTTACTTTTAAGCCTGTCATTTCCCCAACATCTTGTAAAATTGCTCAACAAAAATTTTAGATTGAAAAGAAGGAAAATCTGGATGTGGTGTAGAGACTTTTAATTGATGCTCAATAGAAACTAGAAAAATCTTAGCAAATTAACCTAAACTAGGACTCTTCCTGCACTTTCAAACCAGAACTTATAAGTTTAAAACTATCCAAAGAGGAGGATAAAGATTTCTATTAAAGATAGATTGAATTCTAAGAATAGAATAAGCTAAGAAAGTAGCAAATAGCACTTAAGACTTAAGAAGATGTTTGTACTTTTGTACCTAATATCGATCACAACTCAAGATACATAGCTGATTCGATCAAAAAAAATGAAAGTGGAAATAAGTATGAAAAACTGAGTATTATGGATAGTTCTAAAAGAAAGGATAAAATAAAGAAGATAGAAGAATAGTATTACTAGCAATTCACTTTCGAACCTAAAATTAATAAAATATCCAAGTTTATAGGCCGATCTACTTCTTTGGAAAATCTTGCTAATAATGAAGAAATTTAATAGAGCAAAAAAAAAATCTAATAAGAGTAGATAATGAAGCAGAATGAAAGCTGCACATTCAAGCCTTAAACAACAAAAATGAGTAAAAATGCTGAAAGCAGATATAATGATCCAGTATCTATTTTGGATAATATTGATAAAGATAAAAAGAAAATTGAAGAAAAAAGATAGTAAATTAAGAAAAATATGGAGTATGAAGAAATAAAGGATTGTACTTTTAAACCTACTGTGTGTGGAACTGTAAAAAACGCAGCTTAGCCAGTTATTGTAAAAGGACTTGGCAGACATTTAGATTTAAAAGAATAAGCTAAGAAGAAAGTCGAAGAAAAGATGCAAAGAGAAGAGAAAGCTTTTGTCTAGTATGCAAAATATTAAAGAGACCTACCATACACAGTCCCTTCACCTTTTAATTTAAGTCTACCAAACAAAGAGAGAAAGATAAAGCAATAATAATAATTCTTTGAAGAGCAAATGAAGGAATGCACATTTTAACCTCGACTAAACAGGTAAATTTTTACACAGAGAAGCTAAATCCCAACTTATGGATTTTTCAATTTCAAGTTCCGAATATTGATAAATATGAATTTTTATTTAAAGTGCTTTAAACATAACTAAACTTTAGCCTCTAATCTAAAAATTTCTAGAACATAAAGTTTTGTTTCTTTCATATGAATACATTACTATACCAACAATATATTTTTATATCTAACTCCTTTATTGTGACTAAAAGTAAACTATCATCACATTAGAATCTTCTTTCTCAAAAAATATAAGTTTTAGATATTCTGTCTATAATTTCTTTAGAGCTATTTAGTTTTTCCTACTCTAATCTAACGTTTCTTCTGCTTAAGCTTAACTTAAGATATTTAAACCTTATTTTTATCTTTATAGCTTGATCTTTAACTCCTTTCTACAGTTATAATATTTGCTCTTAGAATGATTTAGTGGCTCTTTTTAAGCTTAGATTATATAATTTAAATGATTGCTGCTAAAATTAAATAAAGCAGTTAGTAAATGCGACCATTTCCCGCTTTAAAATAATCTTGGCAGTTAAAGAGATAAAACAGAAGGAAAGTAATTATAGTTACAGAATATTAGCTATAGAAGATGGGACTAGGACTAATAGAATAGCCAAAGGATTCTTGAATATATATCAGTAAGATAAAACTATTAATATTAGTAAGTCTACACGCAAGCAAAATGCAGTTGCAGCTGGATAAAAATTATTAAGCTTAATTTAAAAGAAAAATAATAGTAAAAAAAGCAATAAATTCATGTTTGGAGTACGCAGTAAATAGAATCCTTTTGCATACATGAAAAATACAATTTGAGTGTATTAATGGAAAACAGTTCTATTTAAAAAGAATGAGAGGTAAGGTATAAAAGTAACAATTTACGATGCAAGTAATTTCATAAAAATAAAACTTGTTAGGAAGTAATTCCTTATTGACTAACATGAACAAATCATACCAGCAAGTACTATACTAGTAATAGAGTATATAAAGAAAGAATTAAATTAGTGGTAACTTAATAATAAAGAAACCACTGATATTGATTAACCTGTCAGATTGTCTTATAAAATTACAATAAACAGGCATTTAGATAGAAGTAGTAAGAACTCTTATAAAAGGATAAGTTTTATTAGCTAATTATAAATCAAAAATTATTTATTTTCCTTAAATATCAAATAAAAAATTAGCGAAGCAGTAGCTAGATTAATCTTAGTGCTCAGTTAAAAAATAAAAAGAAATGAAGCAAAAGAAAGTCACATTAATCTATCTAAGAGTCAATTAAGTAGTTAATAATAAAGCTTAAAAAATCAATGAGTATCAAACGAAGAGATAATTTAAAAGTAGATGCTTAAAATTATAAATTAGCTTTCATTTAACTATCATATAGAGTAGATATGATGTAAGTATACATTAAGAAAGCTAAGTATTCTATTAGCAGTTTCAAACATAGCGAAACTTGCTTCTTATATATATAGTTAAGTAAACAGAATACCTAAGATAATATAAATAAGAGACAGAATGTAATCAAAACGCTATTAAAGTCTTTATCAACATCTTAATAATTACATAGTAAGTCATATATAGAAATAAGTTGATTAGTAAAGTAACTAGCTTCCATTCTTAGTTTCATAAAGATAAAGTAAACAAGTTATAACTAATAAATTAATTATACTGTAATAAATAGCATTTAGTAGGTTTGCTAAGCTATTCTAAAAGATGAAAAAGCAATAAATTAATATTTAATAGGCCAAACATTCTCAAAGGAAACTTGTACAACGCAAGGACATTAAGGATCTACTATGAGATAAGGTACAAAGCGATAGAGTTCTTTAAGAAAGACTCAATAAGGAAGCTAAGCTCAATTAACAGTAATTTTTTTGATATTTAGATGTGTTATCAACCTAATATAGTAAGGCTTAGCTACTCCTTCATAACTAACAAAGCAAGGATTTGCTGACTAAACTATTTATCTATCTTCTTAGTTGCCTCAACTAACTGAAAGAGATATAATAAGAAACAAGTACAATAAAAGTTCAGTTCCTTTTGACTTTGATTTTCAGCGAAAGAACAACATATCTAAGAAAAGGATGCATTAAATAAGTAAGATCATTTATATTCAGATGTAATCAAAGCAAATAGATAGAGATAGAAATAGTTTTGTGAAGCTTTGTATAAGAATGATTCATCGTAGAGATAGAACAAAGGTAACTTAAAAACTAAGCTTCCTCCATTATTGAATTAATTAAACTTTATTTTTGTTTAATGAAATCCAAGTCTTTATAGTAGATATTTTGATGTTGTACTTTAATCCAACTTGATCAATCTATACTCCTTGTTAAATCTCCTAAAGTACTTGCTTTTTTATCAATTTCTTATCTTTTATATCTCCTTATTCGCTCTTCATCTCTTGATCAGCTGTTTTACTATTTTCTTATCCTTATGTCAAAAGATTTTATTTCTGCTATTCAAGACTTTCGTTAGAAGGAAGATCTCTTGTTAAGCTTTAAGTTAATTCTTTCCCAACAGGATTTTTTTTATCTACTTCACTAGCTTAATTATCAGAGTTTGCTTCCTCGCTTTGCATGTTCAATTTCTACTTCTTAATCAATAAATGCTCATTCCTATCATTCTATTTATTGACTTTATCACTCTAACTACCTTTCTTCTAATATGTAAACTCAACAATTTTATCTGGCTTTTCTTCGGATCTTCCTCTTTTCTTGATATTAGAAATGAGTTAAAAGCTTAGAACGATGAGTATTTCTTTAGGTAGTTTATACTTATGACTAACCTAAGCTATATTACCTGATGCTAGATCTTATTTAATTATCTGACTTAGATTTTACAAAAACTCATGCTTGTTTCTTACCATTTCCAGTATGCATTCCTCTATAAAATTTTCAGACTAGTGAGATAAAGCTTTTGCTAAATCTAAGCCATAGAGTAAAGCAAGAAGACCTAAATTTTCAGTGTCCATAATTGTATGGTACTATTAACCTATTAAACTGATTGAAGCTTTTTAAAAATTAGCTAGAATTGAAGCGATAAAATGATATTTTTGCAAAAAATAGCATAGTTTAATATAAGGTAATGAGATTGCTAGTGAGGAGTAAGTGTGAAGCTAAGAAAAGAAGCTTGATTTTGGTAGATAGAAAGAAAAGCACAGAAAAGTGATAGGAGATAATTATTTGTCATATTTAGGATATATAGAACAATATTTGAATGCTTAGAAGAGTGTAACTAAGTTAAATTTAATCTTCATACAATCATATTTATTAGTGGAGTTAAAGTACTTCTACTATAATGAAGAATAATAAGTATTTTATTGGTGTTAAACTATGTTGATATAGAATCAGGAAAGATGAGCAATCATATTAGCAACCTAATATTATTCAGATTAAATCTTTGCTATGCTACTTTAAGAAATTTAGGGTGTTAGCTAAGTCATTTAATTGCAATTTTAGCTTCTAATGGCTTTTTGCTTTGAAGAATTTTTTTTTCTTAATCTGATCCTTTAACTCAAACATATATATAAAATCGATTAAATTAAGGTAAATAAAATATGCAATTTTATGATGCTTATTAAATTCAACTTGCTTGAGGAGTGTAATGTTTGATTATCCAGCTTTAAAACTCTGAATAGTGCAGTTACTTTCCAGTAATATTTTAGAATTATCTTTACTTTAAGCTTCATCCTTAAATATTTATCGAACAGAATATTACTAGATGTAATTCCTTTGGATTAATGATCTTTATTAATATACCTCTCTGGATTTTAATGGATACACACTTTACTATTTTACACTTTAGTGAGACCTAAAAAATGCTCCAGCATTCTTTAAAAGT
Source organism: Loxodes magnus (assembly GCA_946699065.1). NCBI lineage: Eukaryota > Ciliophora > Karyorelictea > Loxodida > Loxodidae > Loxodes > Loxodes magnus. Next base: position 210,312 of record CAMPDV010000238.1, read on the forward strand.
TTCAAGTAATTTTCTTTTAATGCTATTACATTAAAAAATCTCCTTTAAGTAAATTATAAGGCAAACAATCTCATAATCAATATCAAAGTTTCATTTACTTTAGTCTATTTTATAATTTTTTAGTCTATCATCACTAAACCATCAAATAAAGTTTTAACTACAAATAGTTATAAAAATGCTATATTTACTTATTATTTATGAACCATTTTATATATAATTTATATCTAATATTTAAACCTGAAACGCCTCACTATTTTAAGATACTATTGCTATCCTTTTAGTTTTAAAATTCACTTTTTACAATGCTAGCCATCTTAATCAGTTCATATTTGTAATCGAATAAACTTATTATACTTAGTTGTTTTAATCAAGGTACTTCAATTATAGCCTTCAAGTATCTATACCATCTTCTTAAAATAAGCCTTATTATAATAGAACTTAAAATTGCTTCCTTGAAGTCTCTATAATGTAACGATGTGGCTATACGATCTTATAATCTTCTAAGGTTGCTATAAGAAAAGTACTTGATCATAAAATTAGAAGAGGATTAAGACCTAAATTGTCTTAAGTTAAGAGCATTCATAAAAGTATGTAGCTGATAGGTTAAGTTTACTTAGGTTACATGGCAGATAATAAAATATATAATGGGCTGTTATAATGAGTAAGGTAACTAATATATGCCTTATAAGTAGATGATGGGAATAGGAATTAATTATATATGATTAAACTTAGAAAGAATAAAGGTCAGATTGGAGGATTTAAGGGAAGAGTATTAGTTGAAAATTTTATACATTTTAAAAATTTTATATTTGAACAGTAATCTAACTCACTCATTTAGTGATAAAGAGCAGTGCATAAACCGAGGAGTTTTCATTGGGTCGATTTCGATCCATACGTTTTCGGTAACAGAATATCTGAATAGTTTAAATACCTTTCTACTACGTTTAGAGCTTCTCCGTTAAAACCTCCTATGGCATAAATATAAAGACAATCTTAACTTATTACTGCTGTTAGAGTGCATCTCGCGTGATTCATTGGAGTCATTTCTTCTCATTTCATTTTCATTACATCAAATCTAATATTAGTAAATACCTTTCAACATGTGCCAAATAGTTTTAGCCATCATATCCACCTATAGCGTATATGCCATCAGGTAGAGCTACTGAAGCTAATGCTCTTCTTTGGTATTTCATAGGTTATATCAATTCCCAATTTAATTTAATTGGATCAAGTCTTTCACATGAGTTTTGGCATTAGTTTCTATATTAAATATTACAAGTCTATATCACCTCCAAAACCTCCCAATGCATAAATTTTCCCATCACATCCAATTGATGCTGCTAATTCATTTCTTTTTTTGATCATTGGAGGTAATTAATTTCATTTCTACGTCATGAAGCTGAAAAGCTCAACTAAATTACTAGGCTGTCCATCACTTCCTCCTAACACTATAATTTCACTCAAGCTTTAATTAACAGCAGCAAACCCACTTAATGATCTTGTTAAAGAAAACACTTAAGAGCAATCATTTCATTCTCCTGTCTGTATATTTAACTCCTCAGAACTAGTCACTCTTTTTCCATCAACTTTCCCTCCAAACACTATTATTTTGTTCAAAATTGCCACAGCACCAAACTGAGTTCTCGACTGATTTATCTAGCAAATTTCATTCCATTCACCTATTTCACAGTCGTATTTTTCTACTGATAACAAACCAAAATCTTTGAATCCAGCTATAGAGTATATGTATGTTTATAGCTTAGGAGATGTAAATAGTTATAAGTCTATTGACTTACAATCATCATTTATCTCTGAAGTTAAAATTGACATTGTAGGAGTATAAACTCTATTTTAACTATTTAACTGCTAAATTAATTATTGTTAGATTTAGTTCTAACTTTAGATTTACTTTTAAGGAATTGCGTTGTTTTTTGTAACGTTTTAGCGCTTCTTGATATTTTTAACCTACTTGATAGGCTGCTTTGTACTTGGCTTAATAGTTTAGTATGTTATGTTCTTAACTTCTTAGATCTAGAACTCTATATCACTTTTTGCTAGCAGAACCTTAGACTATTTCGATAGATTTTGCTTTTCTATAATCTGGGTTCTGATTTATCTCCATAATTAATTGATTTCATTCTCTTTATTGAAGGTTTAAAAGACTTTGGTTGGATTACTAATTGTTGGCAGTTTAGTTGCAGCTAACTTAAGGAGCTCATCTCTTTCTTGAGACTTAAGCATGAGTTCAATATCTGTTTCTTTTTCAAAATGTGATAGATCGTTCTAAAGAGAAATTACTGATAATTGCTATTTTTTAATTTACTTCTCTTTGCTCAAAAGATTCTCTTCTTCCTTAATAAGGTTCTAGTCTAGGCTTTTTAATAGTGTCTGTTCTCTACTTCTTAAAAGAGTGTAAAGAGCTTTGAATAGACCTACTATCTCATCTTTGCTCTTAAAGCAAGCGTTTTTAGTTTAGTCAATAACGTTAGTTATGGTAGATAAAATCTACTATATTTGACTGTTTATCGTGGCTAAAGCTTATAAGGTGCTTCGAAGCCTTACTCTCTCTTTTTCAGCAGCCTGTGGCACTGAGCAAAGTTCATGCTTACTATGTCCTTCTAGAATGCAGTCGATGCATAATAGTCTTCTGTCAGTATTGCAGAAAGCTTCAATTGATTTGCTATGCTTTTCACATCTTAAAGTGTCTGAGCTTGTTTAGACAATCATTTAAGACTCATTTCCAAATTTCAATTCTGATAAGTTGATTTATTGAGTCATATTCGCAGTATTAACCATTATAAGAGCTTGATTAACAGGAAAATTTTCAACTTAGTTACCTTAATTCTAAGCTCCACATTCAGCACAATATATAAAGTTTTACCCTTTTGCTAGAATTAGAAGCTCCTTGATGCAAACCTCACAGAAAGAATGTCCACATTATGGTAAAATTCTAGGAGCATGAGTATCTCTATCATATAAATCGCTGCATTTTCCACAGTTCATTTTTTCTCTATTTAAACTCTAGTATTCACCAAGCTGTTTTTAATTCAATTTCACACTTTATGAAAATAATATTCAAGACTTTAATTTGACCAAGTAGGCTAAAGTATTGTATTTATAGTTTATGCTTTATGAACATTTCAATTAGTAAAGGCTTTGAAGGTCATAAAAATAGCTTTATGGAAGTAAATAGTCAGAATAGTCATATGAAGCACATAGTAAGCTAAAGCTTGAAATCTCCTTCTTATCACGAAGAGAGTAAAGTAAAAGGCTAATATTTAAACCATCTGACTATAATAAAAAGAATCAGCTATGAAAGCAAAATTTTTATCTAGTTAGAATTGAAAAAGTTGGTTAATTTGGTAGCAGTAGAAGATCTTAATGGTTGTTGATAAGAAGAAAGGAAGTCTTAAATATGCTTGGTTCTTATATGTATCTTTATTAAATAGTCATACTAATCATTAAGAAATAGAAAAAGTGAGTACATATGACTAAAATAATAAGACAGGAAATAACTGGTTTAACGAATGTCTTACTTTAAAGAGAATAAATGAGACTGACTTAAAAGGTAGTTTTAGTATATTTATTAATAGTTCAAATAACCATGTTAAAGATTGATTAGTCCTTTCACTTTGTCTAGAAGTTCTCTGGATAGATTCTCCAGTAATAAATGTCCATCATTCTCCGATACCCAAAAATCGTTTTCTTTGTTATAGTAATATCTTGCAGTTCCTGTTGGTGTTTGTAGGACAATCCACAAGTTCTAGGTCTAAATTAAGAACGAATGTTCATTAATTTCAAGCTAGATTTGTTAACCTTCTTTAGTTAATCTCATTTCAGGATTGTCTTCTTTTAATTACTCCAAGGATTTAAACAGTTGATCTATGAAAGCTAGAGAAAGTTTGTTAAACTAAGGATAGGTCAGAAGAGCTTTGTTCGGCATACTAATTTTTTGCTGCTGTTTAGGATTTCATGAATATATACTTTACTTGATGCTTCTAAAGAATATAGCTTAGGTGAGTAAATATCTCTGTTATCGCTTGATTATTTATAGCATTTTTAAACTTTTTAAGTCTAAATTTATTAATTAGCTGCTGACTATTACTAAGCATTCAGCTACTAGTAAGTATATCAGAAAAATAAGCAAGGGCTAAAGTTAGGATGAAGAAAATGATTGCGATTATTAGTTTTAAATCCTTTATAAGTCCAAATTGCTTGAGGAAACCTTTTTAGAAATATATTAACTTGTGAATTGTAAAAAGATCCTTATAGCTATTATTAAATAGTCTATTTGATAAGGTATTGAAAATGGACTAACGAATTATAAATACATCAAGCAAAATATTTAGTTGCTAGCATGTGACTTAGTTTCTGGGATTAAAAAATAAAGCAAGTTTATATGGCATTTGCTATTTTCTATTACCAGATGAGAGATATCAAAATACCAAAGCTAAGCAGAACTTAGATAATGTAAAATTGGTCTACTTAATTATTTTATTGTTACTTAGAAATTTAACTAGGAAAAGAAATCCATCATAGTTTGGTATTACAGTGAACTCTATTATTGCTAGATCTTAACAAGAAGTTGAGAAATATCAAATTAGATAGATTTAAAATTTTCACATTCACAGTTAAGAAGTTAAATATCCATAATAAAACGACTAGAGGACTATTTAAAGGTGATAGCTATTACAATTTATTTCTAGTATTTGCTTCTATAAGCAGCTCATTTTTCTATAATATTAAAAAGCTTAATGAGGCTTAGATTTCACAATGGAAACTAGCTAGAATAACAATTACATGCAATACTTCTATTTATTATTTTTAACGCTTTCACAATCAACTTTTAGATCTATTAAGTTTACTCAAATTAAAAGGCTTGTAGTTATACAATGCTATATAAATTAGATATTAAAACTAGGACCATAAATTGAGGTCTAAATTTAATTTTCCATTCTAATATTACAAGATTCAACTGCTTTAAGCTTAATTTACCATTAATAAATAGTCAGCTAAAGTAATATATTACCTAATTTTAAGCTTATAAGAAAATATACTTTTTTAACTAGCTAAGATGTTGATGATAGCTTAAGTGCTGGCAGATAAGTACGAAGAATTGGAAAAAGAATGTAAATAATAAGGATCTAAAGGAGACTATTATGACTTTAAGCTTTATGAGAAAACATCTCGGTAATAATGAAGCATCTGTATGCTTATTATATGTATTAGGATATTACTAAAACTAGATGGAGATTTTAGGCTAGTTTCAGATGAGTAGAAAAATAATGGAAGAAAGAAGCTGGATAGTTTGCTGTATTTATAGGAAAAAAATTGCTTGAAATATTAAAGTTAGATTTAAAGAATATGGAATCGCCAAGCATAAAAAATTCCAATATATATGAAAAAAAAATCTAAGGCTCTAAAATAAAAATGAGCAAGATTAAAAGTCAACTTTGCTCTCAGGACTAAAGAAAACGTAAATTTGAATATAATTCAAATAGTTAAATTAAAAAAACTCAGTTAGGATTAGATTATTTATTGAGAGAAGAATTTGCATATTAAAGCGTTAATGAAGAAAGCAGTATCTAGTATGAAGATTTCTAAGAATAATACTTAGATAAATTCCGGTAATTTCTAAGAATAATACTTAGATAAATTCCGGTAATTTGTATCAATTAGAAGAAGCAAAATATATCCCAAATTGTTAGAAACAAACGAGATCTTTAAAACATAATTTCATCTAATGAAACCGATAGAATGATAGATTGATTACCAAAATTTACTTTTCTAATAATAGAAAAAAGTATTGGATAGTAAAGTATAAAAGAGATTTTAAGAAAAGTATCCAAATTAAAAAAAGAGGCAAAAAAAATATCTTACTTAAAGATGAAAACTAGATAAGGAATAAAGCATTGAAAGGTGGGATTTAGTACAAGAAATGATATCAGAAGAATTATTAAATATATAAGTAAAAAGCTAAAGTGTAAAGATATAAATAGTAAAAATGCTGAGTTAACTTAAATTTTTAATAAATAAAACGAAACTAAACTTATGTGTTTCAATCATAAAATGATAATTTAGAAAGATAAGTTAACATGAATGTGATAAGTTTGGAACTAGCAAATGAGCTATTAGCAATTTAATTTAAATTTCATAGATCTTAATAACTATAATAGTAAATTGATATTTGAAAGAGTATCTTAAAAGCTAGTATTGAGACGCTAATTCTGAAATATAAAGTTAGATAAAATAAAAAGGATTAGATAAGCTTAAAGAGGCTTTAATTGGGAAAATATAATAAAAATAAATAATCATAAGGTACTCTATAGAAATAATAAAGGAAAGAGATAATTTGTAGGATATATAAGATTGCTGTCTTTTATAAAAGATGAAAAGTCTATTTAAGTAAATAATCATAAGGTAGTGAAAGTAAAATGATAAAAGATATTATATTAATTAGTAGCTAATTTATATCAATCTAAGCAAGTAATATAAATAATACCTTCATGAAAGATAACATTTTAATAGTTGTATAGATAAGTATAATCATATCCTTTAATCAATATAGACAATAAAGCAAAAAACATACAAAGCAGAAATATAATATAATAAAGTATATAAATAGACAATAAATCCTTATATTAAAAAAGAAATATATAAGCAACGCAAGAAGATACTAAGCGTTGCTCTAATACATATTAAACAAATGAAGATAAGCTAAATAATAACACTTTATCATTCATTATACTACTATCATGGTAGATTAAAACTCTCAATTAAATAATTTTATATTAAGTTGGTGATTTATTATTTGGACTTTAAATAGGTAAAATAATTTACTAACTAGAGCGAAATTTAAGATAATAAACTCAAGTGGTTTCTCTTTTAAAATCCCAGTTTTTCTTTACTTAATATCAGTTTAACACCTTGCTGTCTATGTTTCTATCTAACCGTAATTCAGCAGTCTCTTTTTTCTTGCTTATTAAGATTTTTAATTTTCAAGCCTTTAACCATATATTTCATATAAGAATATCAAAATCCACTTGATCCTAGAAATCAATTGAAAGTTAGAATTGCATGGATTAAAAACAGATTATAAATAAACAGTCACAAGAGAAGTGTAATAAAATAGGAAAAAGTAAAATTAAGGAAAGGTTTTCAATATAGTTGGTCATTACAAATGAAGCTAATCTTATATACATTTGATAGTGATGTTATCAGTAAAATGGTTTAGTGAATAAAATGAAATAAGATATGAAGTAAAGTAATTAAAAGGATGTAGATATATAAAATTATATTTATATATGTGTTTCCATTAATAATATTGTTGAAATATGAATATGTAGAATCAGAACTCAAATTAAAATAACTAGAGTCACGAGTCTTTCAACACTTCTGATCTATAAAGCTTAAGTAAGTCTTTTGTAGAAGATGTATCAGTAGACTCTGAATCTTCTAGTTCAAACAGAAGTAATAATAGTTCAAATAGTAATAATTAAGAAAAATTAGCTCAAGAAAATAAAGAGCTAAAAGAAATTTATAAAACAGAAAGTTAGGAGTAAACTTCTGCCTAAAAAACTTCTGCTTAAAAAGCTTCTGTTAAGTTTCTAAATTTTTCTTTTACGAAGTAAATAAATGAAAATTTAAACTAGAGTGAGAATGAAAAACTAAAAGGTGCAATAAAGAATGAAAGAAGAAGCTCAACTTTGAACTATTAGAATTCCATGATATGGTTTTAAAATAAGAACACAGCTAAAACTAAGAAGAAAGGTATGCTTTGATAATGAGTGTAAACTAAAGGTAATGATTAGCTTAACAAATGAAAACTTATTAGAGCTAGTTTATGTGGAGAGCTAGTCAATAAAGATATTGCTAATATGTTTAATGAAGTATAAACATTCCATAACACACAGCTTTTATCAAATATTTTGCTTTAAAGAGGATTTGAAAATATACAGTAGTTCGACGAGGATATTGTCAATAAACAGTTAATCTTGAAAGCTTCGCTTAATGATTAACTTGATAAAATGAATAATTAATAAAAACTTGAAAAAGCTTGCAGACACATTAGAGATGCCTTTTATGGAAGATTTACTAGACATGATATAGTTTAAGGAACTAGATAAGTGAAAATATATGAATTTCAGACTCAACCTAAATGGAGATTTATTTGCATTTTAGCAGCTTTTTTTCATATGGTTTTACCTATATGGGAGCCTGTTAATCAAAGCCATGAACCTTATAAAAAGACTGATTCAGAATGAATAATTTTAGTAAGTGTAGAAGCAGTTTTAATTCTTATATACGTAGTAGACTCTCTAATGATAGCTTATCATTAGAATTGGAGTTTAAAATAGATGAGACAAAACATTAATAATATCATAAAATGTTCTTGTACTGCTTTCATATTCTTAGATTTCATTTGCTATTTGATTATTTACCCTAATACGTTTTTCAGACTGGGAAGATATCTTAGAGCTTTGCTATTTATATAATATTATAGATTGCTTAAGAAAACTTTGCTAGCTATTATGAAAACTATTTCGAAGATGATAGAGATGGGATTTCTGTATGTGGTAGTGATTGTCATATATGCAATAGTCGGAGTAAGGTTGATAGGTATAAAATAGAAGAATTACCATTAATATGAGAGTAACTTAACTGATATGGGTCATGCGTCTTAATTAATATTCTTATGAATAACAGGTAATAATTACACCAATGCCACAATCGATCTAATAGATGAGTTTGGATATGCTATCTTGTTCTATATAATGCCTTTTATCATTCTTACTGTACTCATTTTTATTCCTGTTCCAGTGGCTAATCTTTTCGAACACTTTAAGGTAATTTTTTAAATTCAGAAGCAAAGAGCAACAATAATTTTAGAAGACAGATAGAAGTAAAGAGATAGTTTATTTTCAGCTTTTTATGTGCTAGATGTAGAGTAAAATGGTCTTATGTCCAAGTAAGCTTTCAAAAGCTTATTAGAAGGAGTTTATCAAAGTAGTCTTGAATGGGAAATAGCGGAGATGCTATTCGATTCATTTTCAGATTAACAGTTTATAAGTATAATGGACTGATTTGCTTTAATGGATCCAGTAGTAGACGCTCCAACACTATTATAAAAGAGAGTAAACTATGACTTAAGACATTGAGTTGCTTTTAGGAAGTATATAAATCGCATTTTTAAGTTCAACAAAATATGCAACAGCTCTTTCTTCGATCTGTTTATAGTGCTTTGCGTATTATGTAGTATCACTTTACTGATTCTGAATGAATATAACTTTGGGGATAAAAAGGCAATGAATGTTTTTGATAGGATCTTTAACATAATTTTTATAGTTGAAATGATCATCAAAGTAATAGGCCTAGGCATAAAAGCTTATTTTAAGGATAATTGAAATAAACTTGACTTTACACTTGTAATGTCTTCTTTAGTTTTTGATGCTGGCTTTGCCTCTTTGAGGATATTTAGAACAGCTAAAGCAGGTAAAGCAGCTCGTCTTGGGAGATTAGGAAAGTCCTCAAAAGCTTTTAGAATATTCAAAATATTTAGAACGATTAAGATTTGAAGGTAGATCAAGAAAACGTTTTAAACAGTCCAAGACCTTTTTTATAAGACTCTTTGCTGCATGCCTAGTATAGCTAAAATGACAAGTGTATGTTGCGTGCTAATTTATATTTATGCATTAGTGGGAATGGAGCTCTTTTATACTAAAGGTGATTCTGACTCTGAAGAATATCACAGATTAGTTCTAGGAAATTTCAATAGTTTTCCTTAAGCATGACTCGCACTGTTTTAAATAATAGTAGGAGATACTTGGCAATCAGCTATTCAAAAATGATCTGAAGTAAAGAACGATTTTATGACATCTGCTATTTACTTTATTAGCTTTTACTTCATTGGAGTCATTATCTTACTTTCATTAATTAGTGCTTTAATCTGGGAAGTTTTCCAGATTGTCGACTAGTAGGTTTAAGAGGAACTACCTTAAGAAGAATATAGTAATTTTAAGGAATTACCAACAACACAAATTTCTGAAGTAACACCTCGTATAGATAGCCATTGGTTTTTGGAGCCAATATATCGTAAACCTACTTTTCAAAAGAAACCAATTTTAAAGAAGCCAACATAGAGAAATCATAAAATCTCCTTTTTAACAATCACAGAGAATATTACTCAACGTACTTAAGCGTTGTTCACTTCAGAAAATCTATTGAAGCAATCAGTTCTGAAAGAATAATTAAATATAAACTAAACAGCAGGACAGAGTAAGAAAGCTGTGATCTGCAACGACTAATCTCTCGCTTTAATGAGTGTTCTTAAGATTTTCAGAGAACAAAATTCTACTTAATAGCTATTGGAAAATTTAGTTTCTATTGAAATACAGCTATAAACAACAATAGCTCCAGGATCTTTACTGCTTATTCTTTTTTAAGCTAAAGATTGGTGATTTTTCCCAGTCTTGTCTATTTAAAACATATGGAAGCCTATGAAATTACCATAAGGACCTTGGAATCGATCATCTTAGGATTTCTTTGAGGAGTTTCCCATCTTAGAAATGTCCGATCCGTCCTTCAAGTAGATCATCCATTAAATAGCTGTAGTTTAGAACTCAGATCTTACTAAAATGACTAATGAAGATACTTAATGGAAGTTTTTTTCCAAAAGTTTTGGAAGTAGTTACAAGTTTTTAGCCAGAGGAAGCGTTATTGTTATGTAGAAAGTATAGACATAGTAAAATAACAACGATCCTAATAATATATTAGGAATGGGCATTCTGGAAACTATCTAAAAACGAAATAGAGCTGTAACTACTTCTTATAGTCCAGATTTGCAAAGAGCAAGAAGAAATTCGATGGAGTTTGACACAGGAACTCAACACGACAGTTAAACAAAAGATTTAATGCTAAACTTAGCAAGTTTGTTGGATTACAACAGCTAAGAGTTATTCAAGAGTATCGCTTCAATTTATTCAGCAGGTGATCTTTGATCAATTAATCAATCTTTAACTATTTTATTAAACCTTGAATCCTTAAGCTTACTAGATATATAATACTTCTATCATCAAATAAATCTTATCTTTTTCACATCTATAAGTATACTTTAAACAGCCTTACTAAGTAATAAAATCTGGATATAAATATAGAACTTAAAGAATAAAGTCTAATCTATTGGGCTAATCATGGAGTATATAAATATACTGCTTTATTTATCATTTAAAGCAATAATATTGTATAGATATTACCTTGCTTATATAAACTTATACTTTTAATTAAAATAATCTTTATATTAACTCTCAAAAGTAATAAATCCTAATGAATTATAGCAAATGGATTATATTTTGATTCGTCTTGGTAAATAAAGTATCTTCTCTTTCCTTTTCTTATTGACTTATCAGTTATTTTAGTAATCACTTATGTAGTCACATTCCAACTGTCATATTTTAGAATTGCAATTTATGTTGTTAATATAGGTTAAAGCTTGGTAAGTGTCGGTCATACTAATGGAGGATACTAATTCAGGCTATTGATATTTGGAATAATTTATATAAAATTGATGATATATCCTTAAGCTAATGAAACAGAATAAGCTTCTAGATTCATTTTTAATTCTTAAAATGCACAAGTTAAAATACAAAGCTAGCATTAGAGAGATATATTACTAACTTTTATAAATGCCTAAATATATATATATATATGCTTAATCAGACAGATTTATATTTCCTTTTTTTAGTCACATTAATAGTAAAACTATTCCTATTAAAGTAATTATATCACTATCTAATAAACCAGTTCATATTTTTACATTTTGTCTAGGGTATTAATTGATGAGTCAATTACTTAGACTAAGCTTTTATTTTTAAAACTTCATTATAGTGAAACTTATCTTAGTTTGGTACTGAGATTTGATGTTATATGCCATAAAGATTGCTCATTAGAATCTATGCTTTAAAATTGTTCATTCAAGCAAGTTTAATCCGAAGTTATTTAGATAGAAAGATTCTTTTTATACCAGTTACTGAGGAAATTAGGTGGATCATTTCTAGATCGATGTTTATGATGTATTAATCATTATTTAAACTACATTACTTAAATAAAAATATTTAAATACTATTAATAAACTAGTCCAACTAACTAATTAGGCATGAAAGTTTATTTGACATCTCTTGTTTCTTTAGCAAGCTACTGAATGATTCTTTAATACTCTCATACGATTCAATTATAATTTGTCTTTGATAACTGATTTAAATTATTGCTTACCTTTTCAATTCAATTACTTTATCTAAATTATAAAGTTTTACTATATCTTAAGATTCCATTTCAGCTGGATTTGAATGAATAATACCTTCAGATATAAATTTTTAATTTCCTTTATAGATTAAAGGTAATTTAGATACTCACCTGCTATAGACTGGTATAGATTGGACTGTATTAAATTTGAAATGAAATACTTAGTTCTGCTGCTATAAAAAGCATAAATTCTCCTAATATAAAAGCCTTTCTCATTCTTAATTTAGCTCCTTTAATTTACATTCTCAATCAACTAGTAGCTATTTCCTACTTCTTTTTACACATTATATTTACCCAGGTAAACTTCATCTGCTTGTCTTTACTAATCTCAATAATATCAAAAATTTTAGAAATAAGGTGATGTGAAAATAATAGAAGCAGTAGATTAGATTTAAACATAATGGTGGTATAGGTATAGGTATAGTATAAGTAGTGAATCCACTGATCAATTATATAGTTGCTGTTCTTAAGGAAATAATCCTAGTTATTAAGGAAGTTTAGCTCGTATTAATACTCTTACAGTAATGTAGTATAAAGTATCTCAAACTATAGGTAAAGAAATAAATGGGCAGCGAAAATTTATTATATAGTGATAGTTTAAGATGATAGTTCTGGATAAATTAAAGATGCGAGTTAAGGTATGAAGTAAAAAGATGTTGGCTAAGAATGGTATTTAATGAGAGTTAATTAGAAATATTCTTATTTAATCAGTTCTAATGTTTTTCATTAAGTTCATTTTTCATCTTTGCTTTCTTCTGATATTATTTGAGGATTTTCTACTAATTATGGAGCTTTTTTCTAGCAGCAAGTTTTTAAGGCGCTACATAAATCCATGGTAAAGAAATAGACTAAAAATAGAATAAAGCAAAAGACCGCATAAGCAAGACAAAGGTTTTAAAAAGTGTTGAGAAGCATCTTAAGGCCTCCTCCTAAAGGTGGACCAATAACTTTAGTAAAGTTGACTGATAAATTAACAATAGCTCCTACAATGTTACTTATTAATTACTACTCTATTAAAGGAAACTTTTTCTTTATCCCTTTTTCTATCTCTGGAATCGCTGGAACAACCGTCATTGTACATGTTAAACCCATCAATGCTTATCCTATTATCATCACTTCTAACGTTTTCGGAATTCCATACATTGGAGCCATGAGCACCCAACACATCCCAAGATATAAGATAAAGCATCCAATTAAAGCTCTTCTATCAATATGTTTTGGAATGCATGGAATAAATGGTATTGAGAAAATATAGACAAAAGCTTGAATGTTGAAAATAACTCCAATTTCAACTTCAGTTATCGGATAAGTCTTTAATCTATCATTAAGTATTGGCTCAAGGGCAAAAATTCCAGTAAGATAAGCTATAATAGCCATACAATTCATGAAAACACTCCAAATTGAAAGGCATTATCATAATCCAAAGTCTTTGTTATTATTTTTAAAGTTTACGTAACTTGTTGCAAAGGGCTTCAAATGTTTAACGCTAGATTCCATCTTTAAATCTTAATCATTGAAAGATTTGCTTTTATGCACATTCAAAACTATTTCATCTTCTACCTCAATACGAGGCTCCTAGTAATGTACTGATCTCGTAAAGTTTTTTGGGTTTGCTCCTAATTCACTTGTCTTTAATTTTTCATAATCTTACTTCTTAACTTTTCTTGCTGAAAAGAAATCAAATGGAACTAAGACTAATAGTACTAAGCCACTAAATATGAAAGGACCTTTGAACCCAAAAGATTTATGGAATAAAGTTCCTACAAATGGTCCACTTGCTATTCCAAAGCAACTGCATATTTCAGCAGCGCCAACTCGAATCTCACCTTATTTAGGATCATCGGTAGCTTAAGCAAATGCTGAATAAAAACTTACTAATTGCCTATATAGCTGAATTTCCTATACCCTGTACTGCTCTCAAAACACAGCTTAATATCAAAAAACTGGTACTATCACATAAAGGAAGAAACCCAAATAAAATCATCGTTATTCCTTGCAACATAGATCCTAATGAAAGAACAATACTTCTTCCTCATTCGTTAGTAGATCATATTAAGGGCGAAGTAACAGCGATACTTGCAATAGAAAAGCAAGAAAAAACGACACCCACTATAAAGTCATTATATCCTTTACTTTAAGCTTCATCAGGGTAAAAGGGAGCAATCATTGCGTAACATCAGTTAGAAGCAAAAGTTGTTATCAGTAATATTCAAAAGGCTCTATCAAATCCTTGACACATCATTTTCTTCTTTTTAACCAATTTTTTTAGTTTAAAATAATGTAAAGAGTGAGTACTCGAAAAGTTTCCAAGCTCAACAAAATCTAGAGAAAAATGATGCCCAAAGTGGTTCCAGACTGGACAGTAACAGAACCACGAGATGCGATAAACAGGAAATTCAAATTTAACGACTTCAAGCAAGCATTTTCTTTCATGAGTCTATGTGCAGGAACTATCGTGGAATAGAATTATTATCCTGAATGGTCTAATAAATCAAACGAAGTAGAAGTTACTTTGACTAACGAAGAAGCAGGAGGCATAAGTCGTCCTGACGTTGAACTAGCTATGGAAATGGATAAGCATTACAAGAAAGTGGTGAATGAAAGTTATTTGATAAATTTCAATTAACATTAAATGAAGCAATCAATTCTCCTTTAGCTTTTTGACTATTCTAAGATTTTTAACTCATCTAAGATTTCTAACTAATTGAACTTTGCTTGGTTAACTGCGTAGTATTTTATGTTTTCTTTGTTTTTAAACTGTCTCTAAACTTTACTTGTGACTTGATCAATTTCTGTAACTTCAAATGCAAAGGGTGATCATAATCTCCATCCTCACATGTTCACTTATAGAATCTCTCAGCTTTAGATTTTTCTCATACTGACCAGGTACTTTTTTCAACCTCAGTTACTGAAATTTAAGAGTCAAAATTTTCAGTATTGATAGTGGACCTGTTTAACTTTTATGGGATCTTAAGTTTCCTTTTTTTATCCTAAATTTAAGATTTTGACTCTTTTTGGATCGTTTAACTTTTTTAAAATTCCTATTTTTTTTCAAACTTGATTTCAGGCATTTTATTTTTATCAAACTAGCCAGCCTTAAGTGGAACTAGCATCTTCATAGCTTTTTTACGAGGCAGGTTACTAGAAATTATTCTTTATTTCATTTCTGTTAATTTTTGACCATCAAAAGGATTAATACTATTAGAAGCGTTAGCATTAGACTGATGTTTTCTATCAGGGATAAAATGAATGTAGTTCTTCTTTTTATAAGTATCTCTTATATCAATTACTTGCACATTATCATGCTAATTCTTTATTTTTTCTTCTTTGTTACTCTTGTCCATTCATGCCTTAAGATTAACAGACTATATATTCGTTTTAGTCTTTTCTTCTTATACATCAACTACTCTAACTCTTGAGGCCTGCATTTTACGATTTTCTTCTTGAATGGCTTTTTCATACTCTTCAGCTGAAATATAATTTTAAGTCAGTCTTGGTGATTCCATAGCGAGTAAGTTAAATATATCTTGATCTTCACCATTTTAAGACTATTTTGCAGAGCTTCCTGTAAGCTGCTAGATTAACTTCTGTTATTTAATTCGCTTTTTAGTAGAATTAGACTATCCCATTTAATTGCTTTTTATAGGCTAATAAATTAGCTTCCTAATGTATTTATACTTCTTAATATTCAATAAGCTTAATACCAACCTCTTTATAATCTACCTCTCTCTCGTTTATATCATTTGAATGTCCCATTTATGTCTCTTAACTATGAACTTCAAGCGTGATAATACCTTACTGCTTTCTTATATAAGCAACTTAGTTGCTGAAGCCTTGAAAGCTAACTGTTATACTTAGTTATCACTTTGTATTTAAATCTAGAGTATAGTAAAGTATCTCATTGAGTACTATAAGGAAGTAGAGGTATAAGCAGGGCTATAGAAGTGGTAGATACAGTGGTAAGCGTTTTTTAACAATTGTAGATATATAAGAATTTAACATTTTTTCCTTAAGCAGCATATTCTTAGTTTAAAATAATAAAATGCCTCCTAAACCAACTGCTACCGCTGCTAAGACTAAACCTTCTGCAACTAAAACTAATAATCAAACTGATAAAAGTAAAAATTCTAAAGACTTAAAGGAACTTTTTTTAAGAAGACTATAACTATCTTAATAAACATTTGACTATTCTGATGAATAAAAGGATGTTAAACCCAAGGCTGAAAGACTAACTGCTCTTTAAGAGTTATAGGACTTTATTGCGGATTCTAAAAATGTGTCACAGTATTGCATTCCTCATTTAGACCTTGTTATGGAAATGATTTCTAAAAATATTTTCAGACCGCTTCCTCTTAAAAAAGCTGGTACAGAAAAGATTGGTGAAGAAGGGGCCATTAATGAAGAAGATATCATAATAGATCCTTTTTGGCCTCATTTATAAGGAGTTTATGAATTCTTCTTATAGCTTATTGTGAGTGAAGCTGCTGATGTCAAATCACTTAAAGTTTTCGTGACCCCAAGCTTTATTTAAGAATTTCTCTAACTATTTGACAGTGAAGAGTCTCGCGAAAGAGACTACTTAAAGAATATACTCCATAGGCTATATGCTAAATTAGTTCCCAGAAGAAAAATGATTAGAAAAGCTATCAACGACTGCTTCTTTGCTCTTATTCATGAAACTGGTCATTTTAATGGAACATCAGAATTGTTAGATATTCTAGCAAGTATAATATCAGGATTTGCAGTGCCTTTAAGAGAAGAACATGTAATTTTCTTTAGAACAGTAATAATCCCTCTTCATAAAGTATAAACTAGTCATACATATCACGAATAGCTACTTCGTTGTTCTATGCTTTTCCTTTCTAAAGATCACTCTTTAGCAATTCCTCTTGTAGAAGGTTTACTTCGTTACTGGCCTTTTGCTAATTCTCCAAAAGAAACAATGTTTTTAAGTGAATTATAAGAAGTTTTAGAAGTATGTGAATTATAGAAGCTAGATGAGCCTTCATAGCCATCTTAAGTATTGAGACCTGCATAATAAGGCTAGTAGTACGAATAAACCGAGTAAAATGTAAAAACTAGATAAAATCCTAAATTAGTAGAAAAAATTTTTAATCGTTTAGTAAAATGTATTTCGGGACCTCATTTATAAGTAGCAGACAGAGCTATGTGCTTTTTTGAAAATGATTATTTCCTAGGAATTCTGAAAAATTACAAAAAAGACGTTTTTCCAATGGTAGTTCCTGTTATTTGTGAGATGGCAGACACTCACTGGCATAAAATCTTATAAGAGTCTTTAAATGCTCTCAAAACAATTCTAAAAGAAATCGATCCTTAAGCTTTCGATAATGCTTTGAAATAAGCGCCTAAAGAAGTTTAAAGACTTAATCCTTTGAATTGCATGTTTTAAATGCCACAGTATGAGAAATCCAAAAAAAAATGGGAAGCATTAGACCAATTAGTAAAGGATAAGGATGCTAATTACGTTCCTCCAAATGGTAATTATTTATGCAGTTCCTTATGTAGACACACATGTAGTAGGCCTCAATAATATGAATGGCTAGCCTCTAGTAAGTGCAAATTTGATTCCACCTATTTGAAAGATTTTTTTATTGATCTTTTAAATTTCGTATTAATATTATCAATATTTAGCTATTTTGAACGATTAATATAACTTTACAGCTTTCCTCTATTAATACTTTACCATCATATTTATAAACACTACCCTTTTCATACCATTTTAGGACTTTTAATCAGCAATAGTTATAGTTAGTTCGTATATCAAGATCATGACGGTGCTAAGTGGTTATAAATATGGTAGTCACAAATTTTAATTAATCCTTAATTAGCAAATTAAGCTCTATTGCACTAAATATCGAGGATGAAAAATATCGTTTTTAAAAGAAAGCAATTATAATAGATGAATAATAGCTAGTTTAATTCCTCGTTTATAAATATTTCATTTGTCTATTAATTTTTCTCCTAACTACTAAGCAATTTCACTCTTAGTAAATACTTTCTTAAATATAAGCTTTTAAAGGTTGCTAATATTATCACAGACATAAATATACTAATAAGTTACTAGATTCATAGGAGATTAAATCTTTTATTAGTAGATTAAAACTAATCATTATGACATATCCTTTATTTATGTATTATAATCATGATTAAACAAGGCTTTTTTTATATTTTTCGTTTCTGTAATTCCTAATATAATTCAAATACCATACTTATAATATTCTATTGCTAGGTCTTTGCTTGTGCTTTGTGATTGCTCTCTTAATCAAGATTACTATATCATAGTGTTGTATAATAATTGTAGCTAAAAGCTTATGTTGGTATATAATAGTAACTATGCTATATTCCTCAGCTTTTTAAAGTTTAATTTTGGTTAAATTTCATCAAGAAGAAATGCTAATAGGAGCATGAAAGTCAGAATATAGAAGGGAAAAGTAATGCTACTTTAAAGGAAAAAGTATTAGACCATTAATAAGTAAATTATAACTTAAATTAAAATGCTTAGATGAAGGCTAATTAAGATTAGGCTTAATTATTTTAAAGGTTGTCTTAATTAAGTTTTCTCTTTTTCTTATAGGCTTGTAAAACAATATCGGCTCCTTCTCTCTTCATAAGTTTATCAGTAGGATCTAGCGCAAATTTCTTATCTTCAAATAACGATTTAAATCTTTAATCGTTTTCATTGAATTAGAAGCTTTATTGTTTTTACTCCTTTTAAAAATCAGATTATTTTTTCTTACGATTCTTCTTTTCTTTGATCTCTTTTTACTTTGGTTGTAAATCTTCTTAATTTAGTTCGAAAGCTGAATGAAATGTTATTTATAAGTCATTGTTGCTTTTTTGCTGAAACTCTGTTGTTTTTTCAAAGTAAGTTATATTTTCTTCAATGTTTGACTCTTTTTGCTCTTATTGATCATCTTCACTGTCACTTGCTATGTAATTCTAAATTTATTACTCCCAGTCTGGATTATTTCATTTAAAAGCTTTCTACCTAGATATTGAATTTTAATCCCAAGAAAGCTCAACTCTCGAATGCTACAAAGCTCTAGTGAAGTATGAAGTTAAATGATTGTTATAGTAGTTTTTTGGAATTTCAGTTGCAGTATCTTTAGGCTCATAAGGGAATTTTGTTTCATCAGGAATGAATCTCAAATCTAGACTATTGGATGAAGCTTCGATTTCAATTCCATCACACTGGCTATATAAAAACGAGGCAGTTTATATTGAATCACAGTCTAGCACAGCATAATAATATTTCAAGGTATTTAACTCGTATTTTCTTATCGCTTCTTCATCATCTTCCTTAATATTTGGTCCTTAAGACACTTCCTACTACATAATTTTGTATCCATATTCACTAGGAAAAATACTAACTTTCTCTATTCTTCCATTTGGAGGTAAAAAGCTTGTAAATATTACAAGCAAATCAGTAGCTGTAACTACTTTCCAGTCGCAGTTGAGGACACCAATTCTTTTAGATTCGTTACCTAAAGGAGGCTCTTCCTCCTCTTAGATTTCTTCTTGATTTTCTATTTCTTCTTCTTCATCACTTGACTTTTCGTTCCATTGAAACTCTTCTAGTTTTGAAGTTTCATCTTCCTCAGGCTTTTCATAATACTTATTCAAATATGAATCCTAGACTTTCTTTATTTTTTTACCATACTAATCTACTTTCCCTGATATATGCTTAGTGAATGCCGAATCATGAAACATCTTTTGGAATCTTTTGTCTACCTTATGCTTTAGTTTAGACTAGAAAACAGTAGCGAAACGAGGATCGTTATGTACTCTCTCAAAACGAGTGTCTTTTATTTCTTTCTTCATTAATCTAAAATTTCTATTATTACCTTTTTAGTCAATTTAACTAATACTTCCTTTATTTATTGCCTTTCACTAAGAATTAAAACCTTTAACTAACTAGTAAGAGAGAGATGGGTATATATATAAGTAATCTAATAAAAAGGGGTAATAAAGTAAGTATGAAATAGGGTATAATGAGGAAGTAGGAATAGGACTAGATTATATAATAATCAGACTTAATAATTTAAATTCAATTACTTAACTTTAAAGTATTATGGGTACTTTTCTTGCTGCTGTTCTTTTAATATGTGTTATGAATACTAAGTCATTAGATATAACTCCAATACAATAGGATACTATCTACCTTCAATAAATTAATGATCCTTAGAATTAATAACAACTAGCTAAAGATAACAAAGGTTAGTTGGGTGAGATATAAGAAGCTTTAACCTTAGTCAGCTAGGATAATATCAGCCAGTTTAGTAAAGAGTAAAATCTAGTTATTTCAGATTCTCTCTATAACAAATTTTCAGCTTTGAAAGGTTTGCTGAAATAGTATATATTAAATACCTCAGATTTTTCAGATATAATATAACAGAACTTATAGATAGCATTAGGAACAAAAGGAAGCAACTTATTGGGTATAATATCAAATATTTCAGATTTTTCCAACCTAAATAAAAACTATAAAGGGGAGATAAGGGAAAAATAAGGGGATTCTCTATTGAATATGCTCACTTTAGTACTAACGTAATTAAGTAATTTGCTAGATTTATAGGTACAGCTATTAAACTAGTATTAGTAAACTCAAAACTATTCAAAAGACTCGACTGTCAAATCCAAATTTATGTAATAAAACAAGGATAGTTAAGAGGGGTAAATAATACTTAAGTAGATGGAATGCTTTAAAATATGTGGATAGCTAAGTTAAAAATACTCAAGGAGAAGTGAGAATTTACTTTAAGAGTGCAAACTATTATTCTGTATTCTCTAAGGT
This sequence comes from Loxodes magnus, assembly GCA_946699065.1. Taxonomy (NCBI): domain Eukaryota; phylum Ciliophora; class Karyorelictea; order Loxodida; family Loxodidae; genus Loxodes; species Loxodes magnus. The sequence continues at coordinate 231,424 of CAMPDV010000238.1, forward strand.
AATAAAGATTTTGAAGCATAACAGAACTATAAACTAATCAACTAATTAACTCCTCGTCAAGGTATTTTTACTATATAGAGAGCAAATACTTAGTAATATTATAATTCCTTATCTTTTTCGGCCTATGTGGTTTAATAGTCAATTACTACAGTAAAAAGAAAGATAATAGCAAAGACTATACAAGATAGAACCTAGGGATTCGCCCTTATATAAGAACATGAAAATTGATTTATTAGCACTTGTTATTTTTTTGGCATTTTCATAGATATAAGTAAAGTAATTATCTTCAAATTGATTGTTTAAAAATGTCTTGATTGTACTCTAATTGAATCGATAGAAAATAGAAGCCTTAATACTGTATATAAGTAGATATAAGATTATTTTATTAGAGTAAATGAACTTATTTTACTTTAAATTAATAAAGTTTAATTATTTAAAATATGGAGAGAAAAAACTCATCTGAGTAGAGTAAAGAAAGGAATTATGAAAAAGAAGAAATTAAAACTGAATAAGCGTATGAAAGCTAACTATAAACTATAATGGAATTCGACGCTTAATAGAACACAGCTTCTTTAGTTGCATTGTACAAGAAAAAGAAGCATAAAAAGTTCGAAGATACTTCTTGAAAAGAGGCGGAAAGCTAATAAAATATAATCAAAATACAAAAAAGGTAGATTAGGTGTGTTAGTAATGTAACATCCAATTCCAACTAATTTGTTTATTTTTAGCTTATTTTTAGTCATCATAAATTCTATTTTTTCCATAATCATTAATTCTCTTATTTATCCCTTAATTCCAATTAAATGTCAATCATTATTGAGTAAACAAAAGTCTAAGGTTTTTTACCTTACTTAAAGATTAAAACTAGAGCTTATAAATACAAATATAGGTAATATATTGAAATACCTCATCAAAACAATAAATGGCTCTACTAATTAAGCTTTAATAAGCCACATTCCAAACACGTTAGCTTTATCCTAAATCCTTTGAACTAATTGAAACTCTTACTTCTATTGACTTATTTATCCATTAATCTACCCTTTAAAGCTAATCTTATTGGGTATAAAAGGCTTTGAAAATACAATATAATGCTACCTTAAAAGTAAGTTAAGCTTCCTATTTGCAAAGCAGATAAACTAATACAGTTCGTATCGTTATCTTACATATAGCGATTTGAGTATGTTCAATATATTAGTTTGTATACATAATTCTTTATATCATGCTATAGTTAACTATTAGCAGCTTTAGTTTATATTGAATTATAATACCATTGAGAAACAATACCCTTATAGCATAAATAGTTATGTCTTTTAATAAATGATTAAAAAGTAAAGCTAGTTATTAACCTTTGCAGTCAAATAATAGAAAATTGTATAGTACAGAGAGTTAAATCTCCCTATTAGAGAATTAGAAAGGAACTTAGCAAGTTCTTCTTTTTATATAGCATTAAGTTGCTAGTAATTTAGTATAATATAAGACAAGCAAATATAAATGTGTTAACCTTTAACTTTTCTATATCTTAATAGTTTGTTTCTTAAGAATGTAAAAGATAGATACTTTATTGACTTACAGCCTCATAGTATTTATATTCATATCTATAAGTTTAATAAATCTAATATTGAAAGTAATCAAACTACAAAAAATGAAAAGTTTATACTAAAATAAAAAGAATGCTGCTATGCTTTTACTTGAGTATACTTTACTTTTCTAGATAAAAATAGTAAATAATGTATTATAAAAAGGATCTTGATGATTATAAGCGTATTAAGAAGTAAAATCTTAATAATTAAATAGCGAAGAAATATTAGAAGCCTAGTATGAAAAAGTAGAAGCGAAATAAAATCTAGATCCTTTAATGTAAGGATGGTAAGTAGTTCTAAGTTCCTTTTTCTGAAAGTCTTCTAATTAGTGCTAAATTATTTATAATATGCAATACAGTTTTAATATAGTTCACAAATGTAAATCTTTAATCACCTTAGTAATTTAACTTCCTCTATAAAAAGGGATAAAATATAAATTAACGTTAAAGAATTTAGAGCAAAAGTATTAGTTTGCTATGCTAACAAAAAGAATAAATAAGCTTTATAAAGTGTTAGGATATTAAGCTAAATATCTCATACAATAAAAAAGTAAAATTGAAGATATATTTGTAATTTTGTCCTAGTATCATATAATTGTTTATATCTTAATAGTAAAACAACTTTAAATTATTTTTAACATTAAAGTGGAATATAAAGTTTGTTAAAGGAATATCATACAAAATACATAAATAATCAGTTTCCTTTTTATGATATTATCATTATTATGTGTCAAACTGATATTAAGCTTTAAGCTTATATAATCCTTTTAAGATTCAAAATGATTTTTGGAGTGTTTGAGGTATTGAGTCTATATGTTATTTATTATAATAATAATAAAAAGTGATTCCTTTATTTTGCTTATATTAGATATTGATATCATAAGATAATTGAAACTAAATAACCCTATTTATCAACTTTAAAAGATTTAATTATTAAATAAGTCTTTATATTCCTTCTCCTCCTTCTCTTTCCAAAATACTCAAAAATATTTCATCAGCAATATTTCTCAACTCTAATTCTTCTTTCACTTTTATGCTACTCATATCATATTCCTTATTAGCAACTTCCTGTATTATTTATATGAGCTAAGGCTTTATAATCACTTCTAATTTACTATCTTTTCTCCTTTCTTAAACAAGTTCATCAAATAATGCATAGTTTTCATTAGCTTTTTCCCTCATTAGGCTATCCATATCGTAATCAGGAATTTCGTTTTATATTAAGGCTTAGATTTGTAGAATTAAATAGATCTGCTCTGTTCCTAGCTTTACTTAGCACTTTTCTTGCTTAATTATATACTTTCTTAAATTTTAATAAATTAAGCCTTGATATGCTTTTAAGATGACTGTAGGGTTGAAGCTTTGCTTGATAAAGTCTATAATTTATTAGCTGTATTAGCTTTAATAGATGACAGGTGATTTTAGTATTTCAAATAATGTAGGGTTTGACTTGATAATTTTAGAAAATGCATATCGTAGATCAAAAGCAGTTCCTTCTATAACAGTATCCTAGTAACTAATTTAAAACCTTCTACTATCTTCTACTCTCCCTAATAGATATTATCTTTTGGTATCTATAGTCAGAACTTTTACATCATAATCAGAAGAAGGACATCGCAGTCCTTTTCCAGAAGATCCAGTGAGAGAGATATGAATAATCTTTAGAGTAGGAAAATTATTTGATAAAAGTAGCAAAACTTCAGATTTAAACTACTCAGTTAGAATTTATTCCATTTAAACCTTCAAGAACCTTGAATTTATTATCTTTTATATCAAAAATCAAAAGCATCAAAAATAATCATCCACTAACACTTTTATTAGTCAAACAGCTTAATATTATACTGTCAAATATAACTACTAAAGCTCTAACTAGCTAGAGTAAAGAGAATGATATATTTATTAAACTAATTAGCTTAAACTTGCCCTAATTGAGAAATGATGCTTGGTGGTATGTTTTTAAAACTTATATCTATTAGTTATAAAAAGCAACTGAAGTTACATATAAACTATCTAAATAAATGCTTATAAAGAAGACTAAACTTAGTTAGAATATTGAAGTTTTATAGACACCTATAGGAAATCTAAATTAGCTAAATTTAAAAGTTTTAATTAGTTTCTTTTTATAAATGTAGATTCTAAGTAATAAGTCTAACTAGTTTTACTTTAACTGTTTCTATTTTAATAGAGCGTTTTTTTGAAAATGAGGTAGTTGATAAAGTATGCATAAATTTGAAATAGTTAGGCCAATATTGAAATTTAGCATCTTCTAAATTTTGAGAGCTTAAAGAGTGATAGATGTTAACTAGTTCTTATCTTTGCAAAAATCAACGATTATAGCAGTTTCAAAGTTAGATTTCTAGATGGCCGTGCATCGAAAGTAATTTTAATGATGAAGATCATAGAAGCTCTAAATCTTGCTATATTTTTGCTTGCTATAAGTAATAAACTAAAAATGAGGAAATAATAAGTTAAAAAATCCCATGAAAACGAGATTTACTTGAAGGTTTAGTAAGGAGATATGATATAAAGAACTAAAGGATAAAAATATAGCAATATATTTAACTAATACTTGAAAAAGAAGACTTTTAAGTTATGTAAATGTAAGCTAAATTTAATCGTAATAATTTACTTAGAGGCCTCTTGATCTTCTGCTTTGTCTTTTAGTTCTTCTCTCCATTTTCATTTAATGTTTTCTCCTAAAATTAAAAATTACTCTTATGCCTAAAGCAGATCATTTTTGCATTCTTCATGCTCACAGGTCCTCTGAAAATTCAATTTTTCAAATTCTAAGTAACTAACATACTAAGTAAGACAGTCAAATCTCTCAGTTCCATCTAGATTCCAATTTAATTTCAAGCTACTAAATTTCATTCCGTTTGCCTGACTACAAAAATCACCAGGTTATAATTCATATTCAACTTAGAAAACTGCCTTTCCTTTATTGATGAATGGGAGTAAAAGGTCGCATTCATCAAACGAAAAGCACTCTTCATTTACAGCAAAATCAAAACTGTTAACTAAATCAGGTATTTAATCTAAATCGTTTTTCAGAGCTATAGATAAACCTCTAGAATGAGCTTCTGTTGCTAGTCATTTGTTAAAAACTATTTAATCATTATATGATATTGCGAAGCCAGAATCTTATGTATATCCATCTACATTATCAGGTTCAACGCCATCACATTTCTTTGATTTTGCTAAATCTAATCTAGCTTTCATTACGCCTGCAAAAAGTAAATAGTTCTTGATATTTAACCATTTTTCTCCAGCCCAACCTTCTAAATTCTTTCCTAAAACTGATGTTGGAAATTCGTTTGCATCAGGTCTCCAATCTTCCCAACTTCCGGCAGAGAAATAGCAAATAACCTTGATTCCTTTGGAATGTAGTTGATCGATAGCGCTTATTGGAGCATCGAATAAGTCAATATCATAGACTTTAACATTATAATTAAGATTTAGAGCTCCTGTAAGTTGTCATTACCAAGTAGTTTTAGGAGTAGGAACGTATACAAGACTTGTATCAATAAAGCTAGTTGAAGTGTAACTCATACAATCATATCTTTCTGTACCATCTAAATCATAATTTAGTTTCAAACTACTAAATTTCATTGAATTTGCTTTCGCGCAGAATTATGAAGGCTTAAGTTCATACTCAGCTTGAAAAACAGCCTTTTGCTTATTGATAAATGGAACTAATTAATTGCATTCATTATATTAGAAGCATTGCTCATTTACAGCGAAATCAAAAATATCGACTAAATCATTGATTTGATCCAAATCATTTTTTAAAGCGATGGATAATCCTCTATTATGTGCCTCAGTAGCTAACCACTTATTATAAACTAACTAGTTACTGTATGATATTACGAAACCAGAATCTTATGTATATCCATCAACATTATCAGGCTCCACTCCATCACATTTTTTGGTCTTAGCTAAGTCAAGCCTTGCTGCCATTATGCTGCTGAACTTTAAATAATTCTTTACATCTAACCATTTCTCTCCAGGCCATCCATCCAAATTTTTTCCTTTAACGCTACTCACAAACTTAGAAGCATCTGGCCTTCAGTCTTCCCAACTTCCAGCAGAAAAATAGCAAATAACTTTGATACCACGAGAATGTAAAGAATCAATTTGACTTTGCTAAGCGTCGAATAAATCTATATCATATACTTAAGCATTAAAGGTCAGAACTAACTATCCATTAAGTTACCACTACCATGTTGTTCCAGGAGTTGGGATATAGACAGTTTATGTTTATAAATAGAGCGAGCACAAAAGCACTATCAGAACTATATTCACCATATTATTAATAAGCATACAATCACAATTAAAGCTAAATCAATAACATTATTTCAATTTTTTAGCTCTTGTAGCTTAAACTAATAACCTTTTTACCTCTTTTTCAATGCTATAAATTGAACTCCAATTAAATTATTATTTTTCGGTAATCTAAACTCTGAAAGACTTAATTAATAACCTTTAAAGGTATAAGGAGTAAGAAGAGTTTTATGATATCAAAGCATCAAAATAATTCAGTGCTATATTTAATCTCATTAGATTGAAATTAAACTAGCAAATACTATTGAGAGAACATTATAAAATCCCCTCAAATGTTTGTAAAGTGACAAGTAATAAAGATATAATTGAACAGATTGGCTTCCCTTCCAATTTAGAGCTCCTCGATGTAATTTTTGAAAGAATAGTGTCTAAAAATGTAATTTAGCCTTCCTTTAAAATTATCGATTTAATAAGTCTATCGTGGTATAGTTGTATCACAAAAGTTTGTAAGTAAAAGGTTTAATTGCTAAATCTTAATATATAAAGGAATGATATTTAAAATAAGCGTATTAGAGTATTTATTTTCCTTAATGCTATCAAATATAAAAATGATGACTAAAAAGAAATAATTGAGAAATGCTTCTTGCAAAGATATTGGAAGACCTTCTCCAATGGAATTTAGAAAATCCCTACTTCCTCCATCTTTTAGTTCTAAAAAGATTTCCAAATTAGCTGAGCAGTAAAAGAACTCTAAAAAATATACCTTAAAGGCGCGTTAAGTTACTAATGGAACAATGTCTATAATAATGCTTGGCAATTAGTAGCATTAAACTGCTAGAATTGATCAATTAAGAAAGGATTTACCTCCATCTGCTAAGCTAAAGATGAAATGGAAAACCATTTAATGACTTACTGAAAATAAAAAGCAAGCACTTGAGACTTTAAGTGCTAATCATAAAACTTTAGCTGCTTGAACTAGAAACAAAGGTGGAATGAATAAAGATGAATTTTCGCAAATTTTAGGCTATACTGGCCTTGGAGGAGATCAAAATCTAATTGATAAGCTGTTTTGGGTATTTGATGATGATGGTAATGGAGAGGTTGATTACAAAGAACTAATAGTTGGATTAGAAATGTTTAAAGAATCAAGTTTAGAGGAAAAACTTACAGGTAAGTATTTAATGCAGTATATTTTGAACTATGTGATACTTCAGGTACTGGAGAAATAGAGGAATAAGAGCTATATAATGTTCTAAAAATAAACATAACAGCTTACGAAGATAGGCAAACGCTGAGACATGCTTTAAGAGAAGTATGGAAAACACAAGATAGGAATAATTCAGGAACATTATCAAAAGAAGAACTAATGTAAATCATTACTAAGGAAGGATCTGTTAGAAATATCATCGAAAAGAATATAGAAAAATGCAGAGCCATTGACAGCTGGATTGAAAATGATTTACAAAAGCCTTTTTAGACTAGAATAAACTTTGGAGCAGGAAGTCCGAAAAGTAATACTGTATGGTTTCCTTATATGAATAAACTAACTCAAGCAATTAAAGAAAAAGAAGCTGCTATGGATAAAATATTAACAATGAAGCAAGAAGCTGTTGTTGTTTTAAGAAGATTGAAAGGAAAAGATGAGTTCGAAAGCAGTGAGAGTGAAGAAGAAAATTAGTGAATCATAAACAATATAATATGATTATATTTTTAGGTTTAATGTTTTCAATAATTTATCTTTAAAACTACATTCATATGATTTACTATTTTGATTCTAATAACTCTGCCATATAACATTATTCCTGCTCAAAGATATATATTTCAATGTAAAACTTAATGGTAAATAAATATAATAGGATTATTATATCTCTTAAATGCAAAGACTAAAAAGGAATTGGAATAACTTAAAGCAAACAGACGAATAAACTGAAATGAATTTGATTTATAATGCTTTATTTTATGATACGATTATCTTTCCTATAGAGATCTTAATTTTGATTCAAGTAATTATTTAACTCCCTCATAATGTCAACTCCTCATTTTCAGATATAACTTTGAAATACTTTCATCATGTTAAGAAATAGTAAAAGCCTATAAATAATTAGAGATGCAGTCCAGTAGCTATTTACTAATACTTATAGATGTTAAATATGAAGTTGAAACTAGATTTTAGATCTTTGCCTAGATTTCAATTCTTAGCATTACATATTTCTAATCTCTCTATTTATTACAAATCTCAGTCTATAAAACTTAATGTTGCTTATAAGATTGCATACCAAGTCATATTTTATTGCTTATTATTATCGGTTATTTTTTCAAAAGCCATCAAAAAGATTCTTCATATCCTTATTACTTCTAAGAAGTAATTTGCATTATTCATTAAAATATGAAGTTCATTTTCCTATTTTTTTGTTAATTTCTATGGAAATAACTTTAGATATATGCAATATCTTCAGATAATAATACTACTTTCTTCTTGTTAGGTGCATAGTTTTATGACTTTCAACTAACTTTAATTAATGCATCCCAAACAATATTTCTTTAAGATGGTAAATAACTCTTAGGACTAGTTCTTATTCTATAACTATATTATCGATGGTTTATTACATCTTAATACAATCCTTATGAGACTGAAATATTTATCCAGAGTTAACAGTTGTAATTGATAAACTTGCAACTATGTATAGGTTTAAAAGATTTATACTTACTTTTATATTTTTGCTCTGCTGGTAGCAACAGAATTTACTAAATCCAGTTTATAAAGCAAATTTAAGTTAAGTGATAAAGTGATTAATGTAAGAATAAGAGTTTAAAGTACTTAGAGCAAAGTAAATCAAAATTATACTTTCTATATGCTTTAGCTTACAGGTCTCGGTAATTTACACTTGCAAATGAAAAGTTTTTGCTAAATAAATTTCTTAATCTACAACATCTTTTATCACACGCTTGTTGTATCCTATAAGGCAATAATCGAAAATGATAGATTAAAAAGCAAGAGCAAAGCAAATAAGTTTAACTATTTAGTAAGTCAAAAGCTTTGATAATTTATAAGATTTAACATTAAGCAATAATAGTCAACTGTATACGTTATTAAAGAGTATATAAGTGAAATAATTAAAATAGCCTTTCTAGATTTCTAACCTATTTTAGCCTTTTTCTTTCAATTTAATTTAAATATATAGTAGTAGAAACTTAGGGCAACGTCTGGGATATTAATAGTTGTTACAAAAACTAAGATAAACCGTCGCGCTTAACCGTAAATTACTCCTAATTCGGGTAATATTTGAAATAATGCATCAGCGAGGTTTGTCTGTCTTTATTACAATATTGCTTCTACAAAAAGTATGCTTTTCCTAAGAATCTAACCTTTATCAAAATTTTATGTCTCAAGCATAGTCTTAATCTAATATTTTGCTTACAGGAGTTGAAGATAAAGAAACCGCCTAAATAGTCGATTTTGAGTTTATATTTAGAGTGTTATTTAACGATATGACTTAGCAAGCGATTGCTTAACATTTAGATGAACTAGAAGAAAAATTGAGCAAGAAATACTTCAGTGATCTAGGAAAGTTACAGCAAAACTTTACTAAGCTTGACTTATAAAAGGAAGTTTTATTAATAGATGCCGATAGTTTTATCACAGAAGTACTAGTATAGCTGAATTCAGAAATGAGTAACTTAAGCTAAAGAAATAAAGGAAGTCTAGATATACAATAAAAGGCTAAAGATTTTAGAAATAAAATAACGAACTTTAACATATAAGAACACTGTGATACTCTAAAGGAAGAGTAAAACATTGAATAGAACTTGATTAATCTTCTTTGTGATTAAGTTATAGCAAACATGGAATAAGAAGCATTTTCATTGGTTGTTATTTTAGATTAATATATTAAACAATTTGAAAACGGATATTAAGACCAATAAATCCAAATTCAAGGCTAAATCATAAAACTATAGGCTCTTTCAAAGCTAAATAGAGTATAAAAAAAGTTACTGCTAGGAGAAAACAATTTAGCTGATTCAATTAGAGTAGACGATCTAACAAGTATACTGTAGAAGTTTAAAGTAGGATAACTAAAGCAATTAGTAGATATAAAAGATCTTATTTAATAGGAAGTTGAAAATACTATTCAAGCTTTTATGAGTTTCTACGTGAACTGGAAGCAAGTAATCAGATTGATATTAGTTAAAGATTTAACTGATACTGATGATATAAAGAGAAATCTGAATGATGTAGTTCAAAAGCTTTATGAGTAGTTTTTAAATATTTATTCACACTTTTAAGATTAAATTTAGCAAATATAAGAGAATTATGTTGAAGATAATGCGAATGAATTTGAAATTGCTACTTAAGCTTAAGAAAAACTTTCGCAGTTTCTTAAAATTTTTATTCCTTCTGGCATTGTTCATCCGTTAGCAATAAAAGAGTAGCTTAAGCAAACATCTTTATCTAATTTTAAACAAGGTTCAGATATTATCGAGCAAGAGAATTCTGATAATCAAAAAAGTTTTAGTTTGATAGAACTAAAAATTGAAAAAAGCAAATCAAGCAAGTAGGAAGAAGGATTATCAAAATCAGACTTAAAAATCATTCTTTTACAAAACAGAGCAAAGATGATAAAAGAAGGAAAGTTTGATTTAGAGTTATTGTGAGAAAAACTTACAACTATTCTAAAATGATTCTTACTTAATACTTTTAAATATAAATGCAAAATCTTGCATATACTGTTGAACAACTAGCCTAAGTTCATAGTTATAATCATATAATATTAGAGTGTATTAACTACTCTATATAAATAAAAATGTAATATAATAATGAAAAAGTTAAAAAAACAAGTATACGGATATATAGCTTGAAGTTCAATAGAGTTCTAAAGGAGATATTGCTAAAAAATAGATCTTCATATTCTTAAATAAAGATACTATTATTATCATATAATACCTTTTTTACTAAAGCAAGTATGATATTATAGCCATAAGCTTCTATTTTTTAAAAAGGAATTAAATAAATAAAATGATTATGCTTAGATAGGTAATTTATTAAATTATTCTAGATCATGAAGCTTAATTTAAAACTCCTTTAAGAGGTAAAATTAAAGAAAATCTAAATATTATAGTATAATTTAATTAGGCATGGTATTTACTGAGGTATAATTGAGATTTAGACTTCTCTTCTATTAATAAATAAATAATCATAAATTAGAGAAATCTAGCTTTTTTTATAATATTCTTATAAAAATATTAACTTAACAAATATCAACTGCGATATATAGAGGAGCATGATAAAAAGCTAATAGGGAGTAAAAGCAAAATTTGAAAAGAACAAATTACAATAAGTTAGATATAATGCTTTATGTAAATAATCAAAAAAGCTATTTATCTTATAAAATATATTTTCTAATTATTTAATACTCTAAAGTTAAAATTGAGAGAAGATGAACAATCAAATTAATTATTATAGGTATCCAGACTAAAAGTAGTTAGAGAGAAAGTAGTATTGGAATTTAGCTTTTTTAAAGTTTAAAGGAAGAGGGATGATATGTTATTTATTTGGAAATCTAAGCTTTATGGAAGACTAATTAGCTATATAAGCAAAATTTAAAGTAAAAAGATTAAAAATTAACTCAAATCTATAAATCTCAGTTATTATTAAATTATCGTTAAGTAAACACTTTTTTCTTTAAATTGCCCTAAACAATAATGTTTGGGAAATGCCAAATAACTATTATTTAATTAAAAGAATAAGGTATTCATTCAGTTCATAATATTTAAATATAATAATGTTTGCTCTAAGCGAAATTAAAATAGGTAGGCTAATAATATAATAATAAGAGTATAAAAGGATAAAAAATAAAATTTGAAAAGTGTGTAATAGCTTAGTATTTAAATTCCTCATAGTCATAATTTATTAATATAATTTTATAGCCTTTAAGCACTAACAATAATGAGCATTCGAAAAATAAATAATACTTGCTGAAGGCTAGAAAATCCCTAAGTTATAATATTCATAAATTATATTTAGTACTTTGTATCTATTCATACAAATTACTCAAATGAATCAGAAAATTTGATATTAGTTGCTCAATAATATGCAATAACCGGCTTATCTAACTTAAGAGAAAATTATATGTAAGAGAAAATAATTTGCCTAGCAAGCATTTCTAATTAAAAGATAAAAAAAGATATATGTTAAATATAATTTAGCTAATTTAACTTAAATTAGATTAAATTTTTTATTATAAGTCAATCTTTAATTTATAAAATCGCTTCAATTTTCTTAACCGGAAACTTATTTTATTGGTTAAATTCAAATAAAATACTTCATAAAAAGATGGATCTTCTTAACAGCAGCTAGCTAGAAATCACTAAAGATGAAACATTTTTTTAACTTAATATAAAGAAAAATTAATCAACTGATAATAAATCGAAAGGTGATAGCAGTTTGTCGCAGTTTTAGAAATCCAGTTCGATTGCGTAGAGTAGCTCTTAATAAGAAAATCAGTATAACTAATAGATTTGGTAAAAATAGACTTAAGCTAGAATGTATATCTTCTTATGATTTTTTAATTTAGTGGCCTTTTCATAAGTAATATTACTAATAATGAGTATACTAAACGACAAGGGAAATAAGATAATTTATTAGACCTCAATTATATATATACTAATAGTCATCATAATTGGATGAGTTATTATATTCATTATAAAGAAAGGAAAATGCTAATAGAGCTGCTGACTTACTTTTTTTTTCTTAATAATCTTATAAATTTATTGACTTTTGCTCGATAAAAGAACTATAGATAATTTGCTTGATAGATAAACAGATTATTAGTTAAACAACCAATTTGTAGCTGATATATTTTGGTTCTTTTTTATGACTTTCCTGAAATTTAACAAAATAGTCCAAAGAGTCTTTATCATTTTTTATGTCTTGCTCAATATTTTTATCTGCTCAGTTGTCTAGTAAAGTATTGTTAGTCGTGTGATGAACGTTCTACTGTTCTCTTATACTGGCGTATTTGCTTTTATGCTTTAAAGAGACCAGCCCAACTTGTAACTTTTAAAGTAAGAGGTTAATTTATAAGAAAAGGCAATTCCAAAAAAGTAAGATATGCTAGAGTCCCTTAGTTTTGAATACCAAATAGTTAGTCCAATGTTGAAGGAATAAAAAATAAAGCATTATTTGAAAAGAACTTTAAGTGGTAACCAAAGTACTGGAATTGATTCTATAGTATAACTAATCGAAACAACTTGAGAAAAAATACTAAAAGTATAAGGAGATTTGTAGTTAAAATCTGAAGAGAAATAATAGTTCACAGAAATAGTTTCCCAATTAGAAAACATTCTGGAAATAATAGTTACCAACACTAATCTTTATAAGATTAATATAGATGAATTGTTTTCAGTGCAGGAATAAATTTCAAAAGAGGATAAAAAATTTATTTAAGAGTGTACTGAAAAACCGAGTTGAAAAGCCAACGATATTAAGAATAGTTAAAGAGTACCTTGAAAGAATTAAAAGCAGAAAATCATTAGTCGTGCTAGTTCCATTTTGGCTGAATCAAATATCCAGGAGTTAAAAAATTATGTATAATAAATAGGAAATAACTGGAACTTTGACTCTATATTTCTTTCAGAAATAACAGATAATAAGGCTCTTTCAATAACAGCTAACTATATCATAAAATACTACATAAAGTAATCAGAGCAATTTACCTTTGAAATCTATAAAGCCTAAAATTATTTTAAAGCTATATAAGATCATTATAAAGATGTACCCTATCATAACGCTAATCATGCTGTAGATGTTACTAATTCATTCTTATTTTTTGTTATGCAAACTTAAGTTGGAGACATACTTGATAATCTGGAATTGTTATCAATAGTTATTTCTAGTTATGGACATGATGTTGGCCATTAAGCTTTTAATAGCCGATTTATAATCAACAATATGGAAGAACTTGCTATAACTTACAATGATATTTCAGTGCTGGAAAATATGCATTGCTCAATTACCTTCCAAGAACTACTCAAAAAAGACTAGAATTTTTTGGCTTTTTTGTAAATTTCAAAATGACAATATGTAAGAAAGCTGATAATAGAAATTATATTAGCCACTGATATGAGCAAACACTTTGAATTGATAGGAAAATTCAAAACTAGACATCTAGTGATAAAATGAGACATCAATAGTAACATTCTAGAGGATAAAGTATTACTTCTATAGATAGCTATGAAATGTGCTGATATTGGGCATTCTTGTAAAATGTGAGATGTACATTATCAGTGAAGTTTGAAAATATTCGAAGAATTTTTCAATTAAGGAGACTTGGAAAAATAAAAAAACCTTCCGATTTAAATGGGTTTCGATAGAGAAACCACGTTAATTCCTAAAAGCTAGGTAGGGTTCTTAAAATTTATTTGCTTTCCGCTTTTTAATGAATGGAATAATTGTCTTCAATCAAAAAAAATAGAAGAAAACTGCATATTTTAGCTAGAAAAAAACTAATAAAGGTGATAAAGCGAGTAGAAGACAAGAAGATTATCAAATGGGTAGAAAAATATAACTTAATAAAATAAATTTCAAATAGAAAATTTAAAGCAGTAAAGTAAAATATTCGTAACTTCAGATAGCAATCCTAACAACCAAATTTTCCGTCAATTATCAAAACAGCGTTAAATGACATAAGTACAAACTGGTTATAAAATGCATTCAGTATAAAACACAAATTCAATTAAAGATTTAAGTTAGATAACTTTGGATAGTCCAAATAAAAGAAAATAATCAGGCGAAGAGGGAGATTTTAATAATGGGCTGAATAAAACTTTAAGTAACAAAGAGTTTTAAAATATCCTTCAAAATTAAGACAAAACTAAAGACTAAGACCAAACTATTGAAATAGTAGATGAAGATAAAGACAAGGCCAAAGACAAAAATTAGGAAATAAATAAAGATAATGAAAACGAAAAGTAGTGAAAAGTACATAAAAAACAATGCAATTTTAGTTAATTTTACTTTATTCTTATATTAAAACTCTTATTAGTAAATGATAAAACCAAATTATAAATATATTAAGAAATTTAGTAAATTTAATAAAATAACTAAATAAGTAAATTTTATTAAGAAGCTGAATCTTAAAATAATGTCAAAGATTAAACTTAAAAATTAAAAAGGTAATTTAATTAACCTATAATAATAAATAAGTAAAAGAAATACTTCATGGGTTATTATAAATACTACACTTAAGAAGGTTTAATATTCAATAGTCACCTTATTTTAGTTAATCTAAGATTGATCTAGTAATTTAATTTTTGATATATCTCAATGACTAAAAGGACTCTCATTTTATAATTGCTTAGAAAGTGTTAATAGAAAAGTATTTTTCTTGTTAGATGAAAATATATACAGTTGCTTAAATTTTCTGCATATTAAAATGAAAATAAACTTAAGTTGAATATTCTTTGGAATATATTAATGATACTGCTTTAGGAATTGTGGTAAACTGAGTTCATATTAATCGCTGTAAATCTTGCAATTTGGATTATTTGAATCAAATCTCTTTAACTTATAATTTTTAATGATAGCTACAACTAAGTTTGAACAAATAAACTTCTTACTACTAATTTTTAAAATCTAAATAGCTTTATAAAAATAATCTATCTACTTAAAGTATCTTAAAGGTAATTTTATATCATACTATTCAGTTAGTCATTACGACTTGCTCTATTTACTTACATAAACAGAAGAAGAAGATGTAAGATATATAAATGAAGTAATAGTAAGTAAAACTCTAAAAAGGAAATAGAATTATGTATAAGGAAATAGATATTAGGAGATTATTAACTTAGTGAAGCTAGATTCTATTTTATTAATTCCTTTTTAAACTTGATATTTACGTAAGAAATTATAAAGCTTTTAGTTTATTCTCTTAATTAAGTCTATATAAAAATCAACAAAAGCTAATAAAAATTTTCTAAATATTTAGATAATAATTACTCAGCAAAGAGGAAAAGACTGAATGCTATTGACATTTTAGAAAAATTTCAATATAGTAATTTAAAGGAATATTATGAGATCTTATGTGAATTAACTAGGTTCTGAGATCTTATATAAAGAGAAAAAGAGTTAGGCCGTAGAAATATATAATCAGATATAGACATAAAGTTATGCACTTAATTTAAGATATTTAAAACACTCAATTAATTTGTGATAAGTTATATGAGAACTGATTTATTATTGGACTTATTTTCATGAAAGCACTCGAAGGATCTCCTTGAACTGGCAAAAAAATTCCCAAATTTTAACATATATTACTACATTACCGATAAATCTCAGAATCTTCCTTAAAGTTGAGCCCAACAATGATTATTTTCGCTTTTTACTTTTTAAGAGCATTTATTATCTTTTCATTAATTATTTACTTGCAATGGTGATTAATGATGCAGATAATCCATCTGTTTCTCTTAAGATTATCTTTCCTTTTCTCATTAGTATCAAATAAAATGTCAGTTATATCCTAAGTAATTTCCTATTGCTTTTTTTTAAATGATTTGCAAGCTTTGATAAATGCTTCATTGAAATATGACTTATCAAAGGGTGTATAAATATTCTAATTGATTAGAAAGTTTATCTGCTCTTTCATGTAGATTAATGATTTACTTTTATGTAAAAAGCTGAAAATCTATCAGGATATTTTGTTAAAAAGTGTCAAAGAAACTCGATCTTCTGATTCAACACCGACGCTCTGAATAAAACGCAAAATGTTTTTCAGGCATTTATGAAAAAGTTTAGGCTTAATATGCTTGCTAAAATCCTGCAGAATCACTATATCTTTGTTCAAATAACTGAATTCGCCTAGCATTTCTTCAACTTGTTTAAAGTACAGGCCATTCTTCTTTAGAATTTTTTAAATCCTTTTCAAAGCAATTTCTCTCATTTACTGGTCGTATGTTTTGGAGCACTCAATGCTTGCTGTAAATTTAATCATAGCTGATTTGTATTTCTTAAGACCATAAAAGATCTCCCCTAGTAGCAGTTAGCTTTCTTAAAGTATATTTTCATCTTTTATAATTTCTAAAGTATTTACTGCATCCTAAGTTTTATTCATTTCTATATATATTTTTCCCATTTCTAGAAAAAGCCTTTATTTGAATTCTTCAGAAGCTTCAAGAAGATAATTGTTTATTGTATCAAGAGCTTAATCTCAATCTTACTTTTATTGCTTGCATAGTTCTATCAAGTTGCATACCTAAGATAGTCTAAATTACTCAATTTTTTGTGTGTCTATAAAAATCATTTAATTGCCTTCATTCTCATTAATTAGAGCTTCTTTCTCTTAACTCAAATCGTTAGCTTCTTAAAAAAAGTAAAGAGCATCATCAAATCTTTTATTCTGGTAATGAAGAGTTCCCAGTTACTGGCTACAATATATTTATCCTTTTAAGTTATCTTTAGATCTAAATATTTCCTTAGCCTTTATAAAGGTCAAAAATTAATCAGTTTTACTGATGAAAGACCTCTAGAGCCAAAAAATAGTTCTTAAGTTAAGAATTGTTCTGTAGAAATTTTTAATTTCATACGAATAATGCGCAAAAGCCTCTTCATCAAAATCTGAATTTTCATTATCAATTTTCTCACATACTAGGGCAAGCTAATCAATAGGCTCTAAAATTGTGGAGGCTATATTAAGAGCAATTATGTAGCTCATGATCGCTAGGAATAATACTTAGGAGCAGCATAGTATGATTTACGAATACACAACTTGGTCTATAATATCAGTACTCTATTAAACGCTATCATTAATAGTTTCTCTCAAGTAAGCAACACAAAGAGTAAAATAATTAACTTTTTAAAAGTAATTTATCATTAAGTACATTGGCTATACACTAATTATATACTCATCTCCATATGAATAATAGCTTAAGATGTGTTATTTTCCATCAATTAGAAAATTATATATTTTTGAATCGAAATCATAAGCCTCTTTTTCTCCTCTTGTTTCAAGCTAGGTTATGTTATAATTTCTATTGTTTTATAGGTTAGGATGTATGAATACCGATCCATTTGATCTTAGTATATAGAATCTGTTCTTTTTAGAATATTTTGTATTATTTTATAAATTCAGCATCGAACTTAATCCTTCTATAACTCTGTTTTCATCTTAATCTGAATTATCCTTATAATCAATACAGGGTACAATAATTTAATTCGTATCTGAATAGATTGCGTTGCAAAAGGAGATACCTATACTGACTTAATCAGCATAAACATATAGATCTGTTATATAAACATTGCCCAAGTTTTCTTTTGCTTGTTAGTATCAAATTCTACAAGTTGGAGAGTATCATGGATTTTTGCATTCTTCATGCTCTGTTTCGTTTCACTTTGGTGTAAATTTAGGTGATTCTTTACTAAATTAAAAACTTACTATAAAGGATATTATTTGAAGAAGTCATCTGAAACTCCTGCATATACCATAAAGAATTAGTCAGGATTAGAAAGACTAACAGGTCTCATTGAGATTTCAAGTACTAAGAAATCTTTATAAGTTTTTTGCTGAGAGCTACTCAAATTTGAGTAAAAGGGTTTTTAAGGGCCATATCATCAAAGACTGTATGTCTAATTAATAATGCCGGTTTCTTTAATAACATTATAGTTCAGTTTACTATGATAAAAATCATAATTTTCAACGTTATAAACTTCTCAAGCATTAAGAGTATATTGCTACCTCTATACTGACTTGACATTTTTTATGTAGTAGAGTTCGTAGAAGTTTGAAATAAAAATGATGTACGTAAGGGGCAGCTGTAATTGTTTTTCTAAGCTATAAGAAGTAATTTAGGTTATATCATACAAATAATCTATCTATATTTTTTCTAAATCATCCAAAAGTAAATTATAATAGATATCTTTGCCTATTTAAAGCCATAAAATAGTTAGAGATGTTGAAACTATAATGCTAGTAACTTGAGGGATAACAAGAGATCTCAGTAGTTAATTTTTAAGTGACATCTTTCCTATAAAGCTAGATTAATAGCTTCAACTAATTTAAACAAAGAGATTATATAATATAACTATTAAATTTAAATCATTCCATTCCAGTTAGTTTTAATAGGATTCTTATAGAATTCTTCCAAGACTTAGAGAATACTCAAATTAGCATTTTTCATTTTACTTTAATACCCTATATTCCTAAACAAATACTATATGCCATTATAGCAGCATTCTTAGTATTTCACATTAAGGTAAATAAATTTATCTCTGTATGATGATAATCGAAGATTTAAATACAAAAAAAGTAAAGCAGAAAAATAAATAAAATTCCCTCTTTTATTCTATATAAATTGCTACTTACTTTTAATTTATAAAATCTTCTTATTCGTATTATCCTTTTTTACTTATACTACCAAACATTTTGTTAAATACTTCTATAGTAATCAATCTATTTAAAGGTAAATTAATAGAGAAAATACAAATAATAAGCATAAAAATTAAAGTTAGTTTTTTAAGCTCTAATATTCAGAATTTTAGTCAGACTATTTTGAAATATAAGGAGATTTATTGGAAGAAATTGAATAATTCAAAGACTTTTATCTTAAACTTTCTTTTAAATTAATAGCAAGGAAATAGCTAATTTGAACTATGCTAGAAGTTAGCAAATTCTAGCATATTGGAGTAATTTAATTAAGCAAACTTGGAAAATAAAAACTAAGATACTCAATAAAACTGTAAGATATTTTTAATTGATATCCAAAAGATTAAAAGATATAAATATGTTAATTCTAATTTATCAAAATGAAGCTTTATTTCACTTCGCTAATTACTACTCTAGTCAAAAAATTTATAATTTTCTCCTTTTTTGCTTAAAATTTTATCTTTTCTCGCCAAATTTCCACTATATCTTGCCCTGCGAACTATTAAGGATTCTAGAAAAATGGGATTAAGCAAGATTTCTTATTTAAAGCGTACATATTTAATGAAAAGTAGATATAAGAGTAGTTTAGCTAAGAACCATACAAATTTATATGTATTTAAATCCTAACTAGATATCATTAATTTAAACAGTCATTCATTTTATCCTAAGGTATTTTATAAATGTCTAACTAAAAATATCTACTAAGAAGTTAAGTCTTGAAAAGAAATTGATTAAGCTAAAGATTTACTTTCTATTAAGATTTCCTATTTAAAGAGAATATAGCTATATGAATTTTTGAAGAGATTCAAGTTTAAGATTTTCTACATTAAGATTAATTAAATATGACAGAGTAAAGTCCAGGAGGCATTTATAAAATATTTAATTCACTAAGTTTCAATTTTCCAATTTGTTTTTCTAAAGTAGATCTATTGTAAAAAGAAAGATTTAATTGGTTTTATAACAATCCAATATCTCTAATTTCTTAATCAAATATAAAATAAAAAGGTTTTTAATTAATTAACTTGAATAATTATTTAATTATAATTTGGCTTCTTTTTCCTTTATATTTATATAAGGATTACTTTTGATTCTATTTATATTCTTTAATTATAATTAAATAGCCATAGAAGCAAATTTTATAGTATTATGGATATAGTAATTTATTTCTATGGATCTATTAATATAAAAAAGAAACTTTTAGTTTTTTAACTATGTTATATTATAATCTCCATACCTACATTGACAAATAGCCTCATTCTTCTTATCTAATATCTTTGATTAATTACAACTGTTAGTTTTTTCATAAAAGCGAGCTAATGATATTATGATGTTACTATTAAATTAGCTTATGAAGATTTTATACTAATTCTTAAGATAGAAGCATTAATGCTTATTTATAACTATCTGCTTTATATTAAATATTTAAAATTAGCATAATATAGCTATTTCAAACACTTAGATGCTAATCAAGGGCTATATTAGACTCATTATTTTTTTCTTAAGATGGTTAAGTTATTATCTTAAGTGTATATTAGTAGGATTTATTAACAACTATCAATATCATGCTTTATAGTATAAAAGATTAGCTTAACTAGTAAGAGAAATTTAAGAATCATATAATTTTAACTTTTAGCTTAAATAGCCAATTTATATATGATCTAAGATAAATCAAAGAGACTATGCTGTTTGAGAAAAGAAAGACTTCCAACTAGAAATTTATTTAAGGGTATTAGAGTTATTTATTAAGCAAGGTTTAAGTTATTAGCAAGTATTATCACAAAATCCATAAAAATCTGGCATTAATTTATCTATGGTTAGAACTTGAGTATACATATCTTTGAAAATGCTAAATATCAAAAATGAGCAAGAAATAATTCCTACCAAAATTAGAACTAAAATCATAAGATATTGCTGCATTTATAAAATACCTTATCTTTCAATTGCTTACTAATGGTAAAAAAGCCTAAGGAACTGCTAATCAAAATGAATACTACCAAAATGCTGGTATAGTCTATTTAAACTTGGCATTTAAAAACGAACTCTATGAAAAGCGAAGTGCATGATAATAAAATGATTAGGTTGCTAGTAGCTCCTGCAGCTTCTGAGTTTATTCCTTAATTTTAAATAACTCATATCAGTATTATACTAGAATCAATTCCAAGAAATCCACATAAAACTCCTGGAATAAACGCTAACAAAGTAAGCTATATGCCTTTAGATAAATTTCACTTAATATCTTCCTAAGTAAATGGATATTTAGCTCTTATTTTTTACTTAAAGTTATTAAAAGCACTTCAATCACCTAAAATAAACATCAGAGTAACGAAAAGAAAGTAAATAACTATAATTAAATAATTGTTTATAGAGCATTTTGCTATTTAGATCCAAAAGCTTAATAAATTAGATTATAAGATCATAAAACCTAACTAGCCTAAAAATAAAATAGCTATAGCTAAGCAATAATTACAATTAATACTTTGGGATTCATTTTATAGTACTAGCTAAAGACTTTCGGAAATTTAACTTAAATGGTCATTGTTCTAGTCATTTTCATCACTTGAAAGCATCTCAATCTCTAAATATTAATACTTTATTATTGCATTTTTAATGA
Source organism: Loxodes magnus (assembly GCA_946699065.1). Lineage (NCBI taxonomy): Eukaryota > Ciliophora > Karyorelictea > Loxodida > Loxodidae > Loxodes > Loxodes magnus. The sequence continues at coordinate 253,307 of CAMPDV010000238.1, forward strand.
TTTTCTATTCTACTTTCGAATGAGAAAAGTAACGCTCAGAGTAAGCATTTTAAGTATATATTCGATTTTAAGTAGTTTATTAGATACAATAAAATCCTATAGCAGAAAGCTTTTCAAAGTTTGATGATAGAATTTAAAATCTAAGTTGCACCTAATTAAAATAAAGTGTCTTAACTCTATTAATCTGTACTGTTATAATGAATATTGTCCAGAGGGATAAAACTATTTTACTAAAAAGCAAAGGAAAAATATTTTTTAAGAACAATCCAAAAGTGCTTCCTAGTATCTACCCTGGTAACATAACTATTATTAGTTCGTAATCAATTAATGGCTTGTTTTTATTTGGATGTCTTAATCAGAAAGTCAAAAGTAATTTTAGCAGACAAGATATAAATACAGAGAAGGAAACTATAGCAGTTGTAAAACTAGCTCTGAATTCAAAAAAGCAATATAATCAAATGAGCTCTAAATATCCTCCATAAGTACCTATAGAATTTTAAATAGCCTAGCTTAAGCTTAATAATAAAATTCCAATTAATTCTTTCATTTCAGGTTTTCAAAAATCTTTATGTTTACACTCAAACTAGCTGCACAGTTCAAACTCCATACATTCATTATCATTCTAACAAGCAATAGGACTATTATTAGTAATGACTCAAAGAGAAAGTCACAGAATTAAAATCTTATATAATTACATAATTATGATTAACTATAATTATTAGTACTAATTACCTTATTATATAAGAGCTTTAATTTACTTCATTTGCACCAGCTATATTTAATTGAATCACTAAAAGGAAAAATTGACTTTTGTTTTGTTAATACTAATAAAATAATGCTTTAGTAAAGAGCTTAGGCTTAGACTCAATTTTATTAAGTTTATATAGTTTAAAAAGAATAAAATAGCTTCATAACCATTATTGATGGACATTTATAGAAGATAAGTCCTATCATGATACTTGATATAAGATTATTAATAATGATATATCTCATTTTCTTTTATACTTGCTTAAGATAGAAACCAATTATTTCAGTACAATAATACTAAACTTATAAGAGCGATTAGTAGAAGCTAGATATTAAAAGCTATAAAGTAATAGACATTCTATTTATTACTATAGTTTACTTAGTCTATCTATAAATAAATGATTAATGAGCTATTTAATCTTAACTATAATAAAGAAAATCTTCTCAATTAACATCATTCTATTAACCGCTACAAACTTATTGTACTTTTACATTGCTACTAGATTTAGTAATTAGATTAAAGGAAAAAGAATTTCTAGTTTATCTATATTATATATTTATCTATAATGATTCATATATTAGTCTAAACTATGATATCCTAATATACCTTTTTAGCTTAGAATTGCTTACTTTATTTTAGGTTTAATAAGATCCTTTTTTGTTTAGTTACTGTAAATTAGAATTTTATCAAATAAGATTTCGAAATGTTGACAGATTTTTTAAAAGATAGGAAAAATACTTATGAATTGATGAACTCAGAGTTGAGTTTAAGATAATTATATAGGATAATTTTAAAATTATTAAGATATCTTATGAAGTTCTCAAATAGGAGGGATTAAATTTGCACTGGTTAAAGGCATACCGTTCATATTATTGAGTCCAACAACATGTGTATCCGTATAAGGAACTATATAAAAGCTTACCAACTGGAGGAACAAAATTAGGATCTTATCTCTAAATTTGCTTGAAAAATATATTTCAACGATCTGATGATTTCTGATGTTAAGGCATTGCATACATGCAATTTAAACTATTTAGCTTTGATACATCTTTAGGTCCTTACTTCAAAACTTGATCGAAAGTAGTTGGATCAATTTCTCTTAGAATAGTTTTTAAAGCATTCAAAGACTCTTATAGAATTTTATGCCAATGAGTATCTGCCATCTCACATATTACAGGAACAACCATAGGAAAAGTCACAGCTTTATATGTTCTCAAAATACCAAGAAAATAGTCATTCTCGAAAAAGCACATAGCTCTATCAGCAACTTATAAATGGGGACCTGAAATACACTTAACCAAGCGTTAAAATAACTTTGGAATAAGTGGTTCAATTTTAGGTAGTTCACATACTTCTAAAACTTCTTATAATTCACTTAAAAACATTGTTTCTTTTGGGGAATTAGCAAAAGGCCAGTAACGAAGTAAACCTTCTACAAGAGGAATTGCTAAAGAGTGATCTTTAGAAAGGAAAAGCATAGAGCAACGAAGTAGCTATTCGTGATATGTATGGCTAGTTTATACCTTGTGAAGATGAATTACTACTGTTCTAAAGAAAATTACATGTTCTTCTCTTAAAGGCACTGCAAATCCTGATATTATACTTGCTAGAATATCTAACAATTCTGATGTTCCATTAAAATGACCAGTTTCATGAATAAGAGCGTAGAAGCAGTCGTTGATAGCTTTTCTAATCATTTTTCTTCTGGGAACTAATTTAGCATAAAGTTTATGAAGTATATTCTTTAAATAGTCTCTTTCGCGTGACTCTTCACTGTCAAATAGTTAGAGAAATTCTTATATAAAGCTAGGGGTCACGAAAACTTTAAGTGATTTGACATCAGCAGCTTCACTCACAATAAGCTATAATAAGAATTCATAAACTCCTTATAAATGTGGCCAAGCAGGATCTATTATGATATCTTCTTCGTTTATAGCACCTTCTTCACCAATTTTATCTGTACCAGCTTTTTTAAGAGGAAGCGGTCTGAAAATATTTTTAGAAATCATTTCCATAACAAGATCTAGATGAGGAATGCAATACTGTGATATATTTTTTGGATCTGCAATAAAGCTCTATAGTTCTTAAAGAGCAGTTAATCTTTCAGCCTTTAGTTAAACATCCTTTTATTCATCACTATAATCAAAAACTTGCTGCGCAAGTTGCAGAGTTTTTGTAAAACTATCTTTCTATTCTTTAGGATTTTTATTATGATTTGTTTATTTGCTTTTAGATCCAGAAGCAGTACGCGTTTTACCTGTACTTTCAGATGCTCTAGTCCTATTAGCTTAGTTCGAACTTTCTTATTATTTGGTATTTTTTTAGGTAGTATTCTAAGTAGGTAATTAGGCAGTTTGTTTTTAATTGATTTTCATAGTATTCCCTTAATATATTTAGTAAATACTGTAATTATTTAAATTTTCATTCTAATCTCTTAATATCTAACTAATTAACTATAGCTGCTTGGTTATTTAGAAATCACTTCAATTGCTTTATATCTTTAAGCAAGTTGCTTATAAACAGGGAAATCTTTGTCTCTTATAGCAAAGTAATTTTGAATATAAGCTACTCTGTCTTTATATGGAAGTTATTGTAAATAAACTGTTTAGCAATCTGCTTTTTATATAGTTGGGGAAATAGAGAGTATAAGCTATATAAGTACATATTCTAATGGTATTATACTAGTACATTTATAACTATATTACTAGCTATTTGCTACCTTAAACTTAATTATCTTGATACTTATTTTGCAAGAAAGAAATGAATATCAATATGAAAAGTAAAATATAACTAATAAAGAAACCATTTAGGCATTAACTCTAGCAGATAGCTAGCTTCTATCTGCTTCTTAAATAGTCTATGATGCTTTAGAAATAATAAGACTTTTAAGCATTTATTAAGATTTATACAAGTACAAATATACTTTAAATGCTAATTAATAATAAACCTTATTGCTTTATAAGGAACTATAAGCACTACTGCTAAATCTATCACTATACTAACTATCTCTTATAAGGAAACTTATTTATTAAGATACTAATGCATCAAAAGTTACTTGGAGAGTACCATATGATTAGTAACTAAACTTACGAACTTTGCTTAATCAAATAATTTAAAGTCCTAAGGAATAAAAGTATAAAATACCTGATTCTATGTAGCTAGCTTAAACAACATGATACATGCTTGCTAATAAATATTAGGTTAATATAACTTTAGTAATGAACCTACAAACTAAAGTCATAAAAGTCTAACTCTTTATTATTATCAAAACTAAGACTAACTTTAATAGTAATGTAAGCATTTATATCCCTACTTAGCTACAAATAAGATAGCCACTGTAAGGAAAACTATATAGAGACAATACAAAGAGATTCTAAAATAAAAGAGATAAAGGATAATAATTAGCAATAAGCTTAATATACTGAAGTTTACTTATATGCATATAAGCAATATAATATAATCAAATAATTTAATAGTATAGTCAACTTTATATTCGATTGCTTTAGTTAGAATTTAACCCTCTGATACCTTTATTAAATCATTCAATACTTGGCTTACTAAATTACGTATAGTTACATCTTAGTTTAATAATAATGGACCAAAGCTAATTCTAAGATATTATCAAAGATTTAGTTGAGCAGACAAACTTGGTAAGTTTGGAAGCAGAAGTAATAGTTAAAGAAGAGTATGAAGTAAAAGAGTAAAAAATAGTAATTTAGAATAAAATACAAAAAATGATTAAATTTATAGAAAACGAAAAACAAATCTCAGTAATTGCCAACAGGGAAACAAAGCAAGAGGCTTATGAAGATTGAGTAATTAAGAGTTTGCTAAAAGACAAGAAAAGGGAAATTAAAATGCCTAAATATGTAATTGAGTCTGACATTTGTTAAATATATGCTTTACACCAAATCTCATTAAATTACATGCTTTTAAAGAAATAAAAATGATTAAATTACTATTTAGCAAAAGAATTCTACTATATCAATAAAGTAATTTCCTTTATTTGCAAGTCAATAAAATATATCATTAAGATTTAAAAAGCTAATTCATCTCTAATTCATTAAATTCTATCTCACTCTAACAATAAATGTAACCATACCAACCATTATTATGTTATTGTACATATAAAATAAACTAAGAGACTAAGGGAAATATCTTCCTAAAACAATTGATTGAAGTTTTTAAGATAGCTTAATCAAGTAAGCTAATTAAATGGCTATTGAAATATTTAAATAATAGACTTATTTAAAACTGCAGAGTAGTAGAGTTTTAAAATTTTGAATTATTAAAAAGTATTTAATGAAAACAGAGAAAGTTATCAACTCTATAGATTGTCTAATAGTTGATTCCTTCAAATTTACTTTCTAATACAAATATCTAGAGATTAAAGTTAAAATTATAAATAAAAAGTTTAAATAAAGATAATTATATTACTACAAATTGAAATGTCTATAAATTAACAGACATAATTAAAAGCTTTACTGATGAAAAACCATCTTAAAATGCATTCATAATTATTAATAATTAATTAAACTATATTGAAACAAAATTCAAGATATTAAGTTATATAATCTAACTAGTAAGTTATAATTTAAGGTAAAAATTGATGAAATTACAAAAAAGATATAAAAAGTATTCTACTATTATGACTTTATTATTTATATGCTCTTATTTCTTTAAATTAGTTTATATTTTAGACTTTTAAAAGCAGTTTTGAATATACAAGGATTTAGATGACTAGAAATTTTAAAATTATTTAGTTTTCATTTAGTAACTTATTGAACATTCGCTACTGCTACTTTTTCTGCTTCTTCTTTCCTGATAATTTCTCTAACTTCCATTAAGGCTTTTCCTAGTAAATTTTTTCCTGACCCATCACCTCCATCAGCCCATTCCTTATCGTTTGTAGTATGTTCTACTAGTAATCTATTTCCAGTTCCAAGAAGTACTTATTTTAAATCCTTAAGTTGTGTAAATTTTGCATAAAGTCCTTACTTCATTATTTCATATTTAACAGACTCTCAATCTTACCTAAGAGGAAACTTTCTAGTATTGCCCATACGCTTAACATCCATTGGGCTTTTACATAACCTAATATTTTCTTCTTAAGGAGTATTTTCAAATTTCATAGCTTGGAAATAATGCTCAACTGTAGGTCATTCTTTCTCTTTTAAAACAATCTTAGATGGATAAAAATTAGAAAATTCTCCGTATTCTTAACCTACTTCATAAAAAAGCAAAGGATCATTGGATTCCATTTAGTATATTTAAATTAGTTAATCACTAATTTATATGATATCAGTAATAAGTATCTAAAAGTATCTTATAAGGAATATTTATACACTAACAGTCTTCATAAGCATAAGTATAGATATCTATTAATTTGATTATATTGTAATAATAATGCTACTAGTTGATTAATCAGTATATTATATCTGATTTCTATTAAACCTATATACTAAACATATTTATATTTAATATAACTTAATTTATTATATTATATATTAAATAAATAGGGAGGAGCAATCCTCCAACTGACATTTACTTAAGATCTAGTACCACCAAGTACCCATGGGCTAAGAACCTAACAAAAATCTTGGTAGGAGCCAAGAGAGAAGATAAAGACTAAAGAGGCATCAAGTAATATTAGTGATGAAAGATAATAGATACTAAGGTTTCTTTGGAAGCATTCCAATCACGCCCTATAGAAGACGAGACTATCAAGGATGCTAGCATTGTGGAAGACTTCAGAAAAAAAATTTTGACTTTAAAATCTTTATTATTTTTTAAATATAAATTTCTCTTAATTAACATTGCTTTTTACTACAAATTAAATTTTTAGACTCAATATTCTTAAAATCCTTTTGGGAAATTAAATATAATAAGATTATTAAGATTTATAAAGTAAAAGTCAAGGAATATTGAAAGCTCTTTGACCTTCTTTTTTATAACTAATTTGTTCCTATATAAATTTTTACTGATTTTTCATGCATCAATCAGAAGGATTTATATTAAGATGTAAGAGCTTAGTGTATTTATATTCCTTATTTTTATATATTCATGCTATAATTCTTCATAATTTTTTCCCGTATCCATTACTATAAAATAATTCTTAACTAAACATTAGATTGAGCCATAGAGACAACATTTATTTTAATGAGTACTTAATATTAAAAGATCCATTTTGTCTTTAGATGCATTAGTCTCATAAATTAATTTTGGTACTATTTTTAGTTTCTTTGATATCTATTTAATTCTAATATTAATGAATTTTGTATTATATATTGCTTTTTATAAATATTCTATGTGTTTTATTTTTGGAGAATAAAAGTTTCTTCTATTGCTTAATAAAATTTGCTTTAGCAATCAGTTTGCTGTATCATTGAGCTTGATAATCTCTTTCCTAGTTTGTTTTTCTTCTTCAAAGTTTTGACAGATCTTAATGAACTTGAATTTTCTTCTTTTTTCTTTCAAAATTTCTCTTTAAAATCGCATAAAGTAGTGTTATTTTTTCAACGCTATCGTGTTCTTCAGTCAGTCATAATTCATATACTTATAATAAAAATGAAAATCTTCTTAAGCTTCATAGGATAGAAAACCTTTTGTAATTATCTTGCTCTCTTTTTTTAATTTCTTTTTCTTAATTAAAAATTTCTAAGATTAGGGAATTGATTAATTCTATTTTAGAAATAGCCATATTAATAATCAGGCAATATATTTTATTCCTAAATTATTTTATTCACAGTACAATATTTTGATTTTCTATCTATATTTTTATTCTTAGACTCAATATAATGAAAGGAATAAATACAGCAAATATAATTTGATTAAACCTTAGTAATTGACTAAATAGAGAAGAAATATCAAAATAATAAAAAGCTATACTAATTTCTATTTTTATCACTATTTAAATTCTAATAATCACATTCAACACTATAAGCATCTCAAAATATAAAAAATACTATTCTCCAAATATGAAGATTATTATTTAAGCTAGGCTATTTACTCAAAAATAAGTTAATAAAATGATTATTAACTTAAACTTTATCAAGTTATCTAATTTAGGAGCACTCTTTATTTATATATTATCACTTTTTTAAATTTTTATTGCTCAATAAATTTAATCCTAAAAATAAGCTTTGTAGCTTGTAGTAAAATTTATATTGATTGAAGCATTTTATAGTTAGTAATCTATTGAAATAATAAGCTATGAAATAAAAGCTAATTTATATACTAAGTTAAACAAGAGTATATCTTGACGCATTTTATAAAGGCTTTATTTATAAATGATTAATAGTTAAAGAGAAATAATTAAATCATACAAAAATGAAAGTACTAATTAAATGAGTAGCTTTTACTATATTATGGGAAGAAACTTCAAAGAGCTTTGGTTCTTTATTAAGTATAGAAACAATATTTATCAATAAATGTAAGTTTGGAAATAATTGCCTTAATCTAGTCTTAGAATCTCTTAAAATAGTTAATTATTTATGCTTTTTAAATAAATTAAATGGAAAAACAGAACCAAACATTGTACATCAGAAATTTGAATGAAAAAATAAAATAAACAGATCTTAAAAAGTAGCTTTACTAGATGTTTAGCTAATTTGGATATGTTCTTGATATTGTATGCGTCAAAAACTTTAAAATGAGAGGTTAAGCTTTTGTAGTCTTTGAAAGTATTAATATTGCAGCTAATGCTATGAATACTATGTAAGGCTTTATTTTCTATGATAAACCAATGTAAATTTAATTTGCTAAAAGTAAGTCAGACGCAGTTGCTGTTTTAGATGGATCTTATAATCATTAAATTAAAAAGGAAAGAGCTGAACGAAGAATGTAAGAGTTTGAGCAACTTAAAAAAAAGCAGAAATAAGGTTAAGAAGAGAGCAATGAATAAGAGTTAAGAAAACTGTAAGTATCAGATTTTCCCTAAGAAATTTCAGTAGAAGCCTTAGAAGAACTTTTCAATCAATATTCAGGATTTTTAAATTTACAAATAAGAGAAAACGTAGCAATAGTAGAATATGCATCAGAAAAAGAAGCTATGATAGCAAAAGCTGGATTAAATAATTTCAATTTAACCTAGGAAAACAAACTCAGCATAAGTTTGATAGCTTGATAAAATAATTCATAAGGAATATCACACTTTTATTCTTGAAACTATTAAAATCATCTTTTAACATTAAGTCTATCAAAATTATTTATATCAAGTATATAATTTCTTAAAAACTACTATCAAAATGTTCTCTTTACCCTGCTTGAAAAATTTGCATATTAATTTTTCTTTCTGGAGCCAAAAATTTAATCTATTAAACTTTTTTAATTCTCTTGGAATTCTTAAATTTTTCATTTCTCTTAACATTGTAAAATGATTTTCATTTTATGATTTCCTTGATAATTGAATATTGAACTATCTTAATAAATCCTTTATGATGCAAGCAATATTTTAATTGTTTATCAAACTATAATCCTTCAAAATACTCACAAAAAGACTCTAAAGGGAAAGTGAGATAGATTATACTGTCTTGATTTTATTTAATTAATATATTTAAAATGCAGGATAAGATGGAAATTGAATAAGACCAAGTTTAATAGAATCAATAAGCTTAGGAAAACAACTAAGAAGTACAACCGTAAATGCAGATTGAAGTTTAAGAAGAATAAGTCACAGAAAGTATGAATGTAGAAAATTAAGGGCACTAAAATATATAATCAAGCACTAATTAGGATGTTATACAGGATATGCATATAGAAGTTGAAGAAAATTAACAGACTATTGTAGCTTCTGCTCCTTAAGTAATTGAAGGAAATTAAGTTCCTGAAATTGTAAAATCGGAGTAGAAGCAAGAGGAAGAAGCAAAATATTAGAATCAATAAAACTAGTAGAATTTACTAAAGATACCTATTCCTTCAGATTTTGATTTTAATTCTGTTTCTGAATTTGTCAAAGGATTAAAATGGACAGGAAGATTAACTGAGGAAGAGTTTAAATATTTATTGAATGTTTCAATATTTCTTAAATATGATAATATCAGAGTATAATAAGCTGGAACTGTTCTGGATACATTTAAATAAATTCTAGACCAAGATAGTGAGATATATTAGCAGAATACTATTACGTGCTTTAGTGAAACAGCAGCTGCTTAAATGGGTTAAGAATTTTATCTTTCACCAGAATAGTAACAGTAGCATTAGCAATATAACCAAGCCAAACAAAAGTCTTTCATGGTTAAATAGGGAGATAAAGATGAAATAAAGCATTATCAAGAATAAATGGAAACCAAATTACCTGCAATAATTCAAAAGGGATCTGGTACCGCATCAGATAACTAATAAATTTCGAGAGAGGAAATGGAAGCATAACGTAGATAACGTTATGCTCAAGTTGAAAAGGAGGCTGAAAAAAGAAGAAAAGAGCAAGAGGATTAGCTTAAAAAATAGCAAGCTACTGAAGCTTTCTGGAAGAGGGGAGGAAAAGGCCTTGGACAATTCTGATTCTTCTTTTATATTTAAACATCATAATATATACTTCGTTTTTAAATTTTCAACGTTTGCTGATTTTTTCCTCATAAAAAATATAAACTTTAAAAAATGTCTTATAATTTACATTGGAATACCTTATAATTTCTTGAACTAGCATAAAAGATATTTAAACTCTAAATGAATTTTTTTAATTCTAGTAATCTTATAATAAATTTAAGTGGACATGTAAGCTTAAAATTATTTAAAAAAGAATTAAATTTTTTAGGTATTTAAGTTAAAATTTTCTATATCTTTATATATCAAATTTTATAACATGGTTAATTTTTATTTGAAACAGAAATTTTAGATTAAATAAATTATGGATTATAGTGCTTTAGAAGTAAGAATAATTAGCTTTTTCTCACTCTTTTTAAATTTTTTAATATCAGTTTATATAAATAAAGTTAACTGATTATGAGCATTTAGTTCTTAAATTTAATTAAAATCATTTATTTAATATTTAGAGTTTGATCTTAGATTTTCTATGCACTTGTATAATAAAAGACTTGTAAAACCAAATTTTTTCTTCCAGAAAATCGATTCTTGAACAAAAGATATGAAACATTAGCATCACTTTAGTTTTATGTTCAGAGAATATTTAAAAAATAAAATTTGCAATTATTAATTCCAAGTATGAACACTTATAACTTTGATTGCTTTTTCATTTCTATAATTATTATCTTAAGAACTTAAGAAGAATAATATAAAATCTTAAATTATTAATTTAAAAGTTTTTTTGCTAACTTCCTAGTCCTTTTGATGCCCATTTTATGAATATACGATAAACTTTATATAACTTTTATAAAATTCTTATTACCGACCTTTTGTTATTTTTCCAGGCTTTGATGTATATACTATATTAGTTAATGATATATGAATTAAACTTGATTCCATAATCAATATTTATAATGTAAGTTTATTAATCTTAATTATAGTTTTGAGCATACTCTCACAGTCGTACATTTATACTCTGAAGTTTTATTAGAGTAAATTTTTAATTTTAAAAAGTAGAGATAAAACAACTTTCTAACTTGTGGTTATTGTAATTATTTATTAAATACCAATAAACACAATATAGTGCTATTAATGCTCTTAAATTAGTCATATCTTCTACTAAATGCATAACTTTGCCTATTTCATTTAAAAAATAATCTAATTTTAAGCTCTTACAACTTTTATTTTCACTAATTTGATCATAAAAACTACTAGATTTTATTCTAGCAACTACAAGAATACTTACATAGAATGAAAATTGTGAAGATAATATTCCTTAATGCAAAAATGCATCCACCATTTAGTAAAGATTCAATTGCACTATAATATAACTATTGAAATAAGAATATGACAAAAGTAACTATGATGAATAAACGAAAATGATAAGTTATTTATCCTAGAGAAAGACACAAAAGTTTGATTAATAGTAGATTAAGAAGTTGAGATTAAAGTATATGAAGAGATACAAGTGACAGCTAAAAATATAAAAAGGTTTTTATTGATATAAATAATATTAGTTACCATAGTAAAGATGCTTAAATATATCTCTAATTATTCTATTATTAAAGGATACAAATTATTATGAAGAAGCTATGCTAGTATTAAATTAATCCTTATAGCAATATTAACTATCTATATTTATATGCTTATTTCATAATTTAAATTGCTTTAAAATTAATTTAAATAATAGAGAAGAAAGTGATGTAAATATTTCTCAAAAGAGTGATAATGATATCTACTAATTTAATTTATGAAATAAAGGGATTGGTTAAATTAAATAAAGGAAGAGTAATTATAAGGGGAGTTATTAAACGCTTTCCTTTAGAATAAAGATTTATGAAAATATACACTTTTGGATGATATTTCCATTAAGAGATAATAGAGCTAAATTTTCTTTTCATTAGATTAAATTTAAATGTCAGTTTTTTAGATTTTTACTAAAAAATTGATGTAAGATAAAAGCTTATTTCATACAGATAATTTTTTTAAGCAAAAAACAAAAAGTTCAAATGTAAATAAAAGGAAGAGGATTTTCTTTAATTCAGAAAAAGAAAAATAGTAAGATAGTGTATTAATTTAAACTTTGTAAATGTTAAATTTCTTTATTAGACAAACAAGTTAATAACTTCTAATAATGGACATTGGTTTAAGATTTTTGATTATCAAGTATTATACTGGAATATGAAACTTTGAGGATAAAAATAATTGGATTAAAAGTTAAAATTCTAGCTAAAAACCTTGTAAACAATAAAAGAAAGAAAGATAAAAAAAACAACTAGCAAATCTAATTTCTAATAAAAAATGCTAGTCTTGGGTTATTGTGATTGTTACTGTTTCTGTTTTTGTTTTAATTCTTTTTAATTTACATTTCGCCTCCTTCTTCCATACTTTTTAATTTTCGTAGTAAAACTTAGTCCTCTTTTTATATTTTGCTGTATAGGCGAAGATTACTCTTATACAGTTAAATTATGTTCACAACTTTTTGAAGATTCCAATTTTTGTTTTGAGTTTTTAAGCTTGAACTTTCTAAATTATCTCGAGTTTCTTATGCTGGTAAAATAAGTTGTCTAATTATTATTTCTATCAAGCTGTTTCTTCTTTTCACTGCTTTCATTAAATATTATCTGCTCATCTTCATCATTAATAAAATAAGAGCCATCGCTATTCTTCCTTTTTGGTTTTTCTTTCAGTTTATAACTCATTTTTAATTATAAATTAATCTAATATGCCTAGAAAAACTTAAATCTGTAAAATTGATAATTAAATAAAGATGATTTCAAGCTTTTAAAACTGATAAATACTTTAAATGAAAAACAACCAAGGATATTTGATAATGAAAGACCATCTTATTTTCACTTTCATCAAGACTAATCAACATTCTTTATTTCATAATTTGAATGCTAATCATTATACCAAAACGTATCTGACAAATCATATAAAAAAATATTAAAAAAGTGAATAAATCCTTAATGAATTAGATGCTAAGATATAAATATAAAAATAAATAATAAAAATACAATTTTATAGAGTAAAAACTACTTATTTGCTACATTTGATTTACTAACATTATTAATGATCAAATTGAAAAAAAAGGCTAATTAACTTTTAAATGATCAGAATGCAAGTGCTGATATTGATTATTTAAAGTTAAGTAGCTATTTTTATCTAGTTTTATTACTTATATCTTAAGTTTGCTATCTAGCTTATCAATTAAAGCTATATATCTAATTTAATTTAACATACTCTATAATAGTTGAACCTATATAGATAGTGATTTGTTTGCTTAAAATTATTAGATTTGTTTGCATAATAAATAAAAGGTTAAGTAAGGTATTAAATAGAATTTAAGACTTATAAATTTTGATTGAAGTATAAAGAGAGATATTGTATATTTATGTGGGAAAGAGATTCCTATTTTTGTTGGCATCATTCTGACTAATAAGATATTATTATTTTTCCAATAGAATCTAGACACTAATTCTTTAAAAACATAGTAAAGGCATCTAAAAAATGTAATATGATTAAGTAAAAGTGAATACTAAGTCATAAAAATGGCTATAGTAAGTTATTAATACTTATGAATAATCTAATGATTCCCACAATGAATAAATAATTGAGAAATTAGCTTTAGAATGAATCGATTCTATGAATAGCCAAGTTATTAACAAATTTCTTTAAGAAACTAATTAAAAAACTGAATAATTGTGATAAAGCTATTTCCAAAAATCATCTATTTAATTTGAATGCTTGGTTGAATAACTATAGAGTAGATAAATTTTATACCTGAATTATTTTTTTCGTTGAATATAGACTCGAAAGGGGAAAGCTTTCGTATTACATAAGCAAGAAATTGGAAGATATTTCTCGACATGTTTTGATAAAAAGAGAAAGAAGAAGACAAAATACTGATAAATTTCATAAATAATAGTTATAAAAAAGAGTAAAGGCTGATATCAAAGATAATATTTCATCAATTTATTACAAAAGTTATCAAGCTGTCAAATAACTGCAGTTGCTGAGCATATATGTGGAGAATAAACAGATTTTTTAAACTTCCTTATTGAAATCTTTATAAATCAAGGAGTAGTTTAGCTATATGTTGCTATCATCTCATCAGAACAAGTTTGCTATATCTATAATGAATATCTAAGAACTTACTATATCTATGATAAATTTTCATGTTTCACAACATTAGCTACACGAAATATTGTCACCCAGATAAAGATTTTTTCATATTAAAGGAAAAGCACAAAAAATTGAGATATAGGAAGATATTAAAAACCAAAAGAAGCATTTAACTAAGTAGAAATTATGAAATAAAGCCTTACTAGTGTTATTCTGAAAACTATGTCAAATATGTTTGCAGAATTAAAATTGAAAACTTTAAGTAGCTTTGTAAAGCTAAATTAATATTCTAATATATAGGCATTTCATAATCAAAAAATCTATCTTTAACTTTATTATCTGTAGAAGATCCTATTTAGTGTCTATAAGTGAAAAATTAATTTTTATAATTTTTAGTATTAATTATTATGTAAAAAAATAAAACAAGCTAACCAAAACCGTAGAATTAGAGTAGTCCAGAGAAGAGCATTTAAATCTAGAATTAATAGCCTATTGATTAATCTCCAAAAAAAGAATAAAAAGTTGAAAAGGAATCTAAAAGATAAATTCTACTTAAAGAATCAGGAATATTTGAAGCATATGAATGTAATTATTTCATTTAGATCTACTTAAATAATTGATTATCTATGGCCTTCCTAAAGAAAACCTTTTTGAGTTTGCTTCTTTGCAAGTACTAAAATATGAAAGACATTAGAAAAATAAAAACCTACAAACTAAAATTAATCAAGCTAAAGAAAATAATAATGAATCCAATATTAAATCAACATTTATACAAGCTGAATAAGTAAAAATACAATTGGAACAATAAAATTATCTTAAGTAACTTGAAGAAATAAAAAAGAATCTTGAAATGCAAACTTAACTTCAAAAATAGTAAATCATATAGAAGGAGATTAATATTAAGGATGAAAAACTAAATAAAGGTAAAAACTTGGTAAGTGAAAAAAGTAGAATAAGAAATAAAGCAAATTTAAGAAGTTATGATAAAAATATTACAGTTAAACAATTGTAAGAAAAAGGTAAAAATTGAGAACAACAAAAAGTGTAAGCTCCTTCATTGTAACCTCAGACCTTTATGAAAAGTCCTCGTTCTGAAATTATTAGGAAAAAAAATTAATAAAATAGTCTACAAGCTATATCTCTTAAAGATGTTTAGAAAATTCAATAAATTTCAATTTAACCAGGCAAATAGGATTAACAATTACCTAAATTTCCTCAGGTTTCAACTAAGCAACCTTATGCAAGAGGAAGGAAAACATGACAAGAATTAAATTTGATATGAACTTTTTAATTATTTTATAAAAATTGAAATGAAACTTAATAATATCGCTTTTGTTCATCTTACTATCATACTAAGACAAAACTATAAAATTAAATTAAAAAATTAGATATTTATTAAGATCAAATTTAATTAATAAAACCTTAAGTTAGTTGCTTTATAAATATTATATAATAATTTGATTTTAATTAGATGCTTATAGATTATAATACAAGTTTTTAGTAATTGGATAATTGAAGAAAAGATATTCAAAATATTTTTTATTAGATAACAACAAAGTATGTTTATTCATTATTTATTTTTGCCTTTTTCTTTTTCTCTGATCATAATGTAATTTTTGAGTTAGGGTTAATTAGTTCCTGGATACTTAGATGTTAAGAATCTGGATAATACTTCTGAAAGCATATTATTGGTAAAAGTTTTAACTTAAAGCATTTCTTTCACTATTTCTTACGCAATACTTCTAGTAACTTCGTCAATGTAATCTATAGTAAGCAATCTTTAGGCACTTACAAAATTTTGTTCACGTATTCGTTTTTCATACAGACTAAGCCTATCTTCAAAATACTTTTTCTTATCTTTATTAGCTTCTAACTCTTTTTCATAAGCAACAAGTTTATCATAAGCTTCTTCAAAAGTTTTTCATATTATTATTTCTATTGCTTAAATAGTAGTTTCTGAATGAACTCCTTCTTTGCGGACATTAAATCTGCCATCATAGGGTATTTTGGGCATTTCAATCTCTAATATTGTAATTCTTTTAGCAATATTTAATTTTTATAATTTTTCCTCCAATAAATTCAGTTCATTTTATGCTTTATACTCTTCTTACTATACATTTATATCGTATAGATCTGGCTAAATATTTATAGCTTCCATATTTGACATCACTTATTATCTACTTGGTCCATATCCTAATTCAAGTGAAGCAAGAAATTCTACTCCTCTGTTAATCAATTTCTAATGAGCAATCTTCTTGCGTGCTACTTATTCTTATTCTTCCATCAGTTTTGCTCTTTAAAGATTCAAACTACGAAGTTATTGCTATTTTTTTTGCTCCATATCTTACAATTCTCTACCTCGCAATGCTTCTATTTCATGAGCTATTCTATATTTAGCATCCTAAGTATTAGAGATTAAATTTTCTGCAAATTGGGCCTTTTTACGCAGATCATAATCATCCTATTTCATCTTTTTAGCAATTATATCAGCCTTTTTAAGAGCATTATCTAAATTTTCACTTGCAAACAAATCTCTTCTAAGTTATTCTTTATTAATAGCATCAATTTCCATCTATTTCATAAGATACTTTTCATTAAGATCAGTTTTATTCTAAGTTATTTATCTTAAAGCTAGTTCATTTTGTGCTACTTTATCTAGTTCTTTTGTTTTCCAAGCTAAGAACAATTCTTCTTCTTCTTTTTACTAAAACTACCTAGCTTCCTTCATCTTAAATTGACTTTCAGCTAACTGCTATCTAGTTTACTCTATATTTTTAGTTTCAACTTCAATGTTAGTCAATTTAGATTTTAATTGATGTTCTCGTCAGTTAAAATCATTTAGTTTTTTTTACTCTACTTCAAACTTTCTTTTTTCAAAATCTGCTACTTACTAGTTAATCAAGCCTTATTCTTCTTTTATCTTCTATTATTCTTATCTCAGTTATATTTCTCATTCTATATCCTACTTAAATTCCATTTTAATTCTATTTTATTTAATTAATCTAATTTAGGCTTATCCCTTTATACAAAACGCTATAATATAAATATCTAATCTTAAGGACTTTAAACTCGTTGTTCTTGTGATTTTATATCAATATTATAAGATAATTTAAAAAAGTCTCTAATTAACTTTTATGCAAGATTACACCATATCAGAATCTAAATACTTTACTTAGACTAATTAATTTAGAATATAACAAGAGTAATAAATATCATGACAACATAATAAATAGTCAAATGTGAATAAGAAATAAAATGAAAAGTAAAATACTAAGTAACAGAGCATTTCTATTAGTTTAAGATAGCCTACTCATTTAAATTAAATTATCATAGCAATTTTAATTTAATTTTTCTTTCTTAAACTTAATTTATAGAAAGCTAAGATACTATGTAAGTATGTCTTTAAAATACTTTAAAAGCTTTTCATTGAAGAGTTTTATAAATATTATGTGATTTTAATGAATCTATTTTTGAATCTTATAATGCGTACTGTTGAATATGATTTTTTATTAAATAAGCCAACTAAAAAATAATACTTATATTTAGGATTTCTTAATTTGAATGATGCATATTATGTAAATAATAAAAAAAATAGTCTTAGATATATATTTTTAGTTTATTTCATTAGATTTATAAATTGAAATTATAGCTTAGGAATTATATCGTAATGGCTTGAGTGTCTTATTAAAGAAAAAGACTAAAGTATAACTACAAATTTGCTTTTATATTAATTTAACATATTGTAATTACTAGAGAAATAGGATTTCTATAGCAGCTTTGACTCTTAATCTATATCCTTTCTAAAATTCATCATGAACTCGTTGTAAATTTCCGAAGTTGTATTTCCTGCGCTTTCTAATTCTTTTTACAAGGCTTAAACAGGAAAATCTTAGTACTATTCACAGCTTATATTGACTAACTTATATTTAGGATTAGCTTCTTCATAAAATTCTCTTTTGCTATTTTTAACTGAACTTTCTTCATTAATAACAGATTATAGCTCCATACGACTTGCACTAATTACGCTTTCTAATTTGCTTTATTAAGGTTTTTCTGGTACTATTGGATTTAAAGAAGCCAGAGCTCTTAATCAAACTCCATGTATACTCTATGATTCTGCACACAATATATATATTCGTTCAGGTGTTTCAATCATAAAAGCATAAAGTCAGTCATTAGGTTTTAACTTAATGCTTGCTGATTTATGCACTTTGGTAATTGAAGAAATTTCTATAATTTTTCTAATTTTACTAGATGATTTCCTCCTTTTATAGAAGAACATCTTCTAATCTAAATCTAATACAAATCATCTTTGCACAAATCTTTAGAAAATTTTTCCAATAGCTCTGTTACTTTTCAATTTCTTAAGGTAACTCTAAACGACTCTAGGTCCTTAATATGATTGGTCGACTTTATTATCCATTACTATTAATTTAAGAAATAAAAAAGGAAAAAAATGAATAGAAACCATTTTACAATAATGAAGTTATGCATATAGCTAACTTTTATCTCTAATCTTATTCCTCATAACCATTATCGTTTGTTTCTATAGCTTATCATTTCATATACTCTAAACTTCCAGTCCTATTAAATCTATTCCTTTCTTAAATTAGAAAAAGCTTATGCTCTTAGCTTAAATTAACTATCCTTAAGTTTACCAAGATAGTTATTTTTTGAACACTAGGAATAATAAAAAGAAGAGTTAAATTTAAGATTAAGAAAGAAGTGATTAGTATCACCTGAGAATTAGATTTAATTAGAGTTTTAATCTCCTCTCTTAAACAGTGAAACGATAAAAAGTAAATTAAACTTTAGAAGAATTTTATATTATAAACAATAAAAATTATGTATTATTAGCTTTAATTAGCTTTTGCTCATTCTCTTTAATCAATTGTAGATTTTTTTATCCGTTATATTGATAAAAGTAAGCTAGCATTTTTATATACCCTTTTAACGCTTGAAATACACTATAGGTCCTGTTCTAATTTATAAAGGTTATAAATATATGTAAAGAGCGCTTTTCTTAAAAAATTAGAATTTTGGTATTATTTTATCGAAGAGAATAATAATATGCATCTAATAAGAGAATGAGTGAGGGATTTGGAAACTTAAAATAAAAGTATATAAGGTAAATATATAATAATAGCAATAATATTAATTTAAATGTCTAAATATGTGAAGTTACTCAATATATAAGCTTAATTTAAGTAAAGCAATATTAGTAGTTATTAATTATTTAATTAAATACTTTTACCATTAAAATTTTATTTAAACAAATCAATCGTTCTTTTGATTAAATTGTTCTTTTCCCGCTTTTTTGTAACATACATAGCCACAGCAACAAAGACAACTTAAAAAAGAGAATATCCCAAAGAGTAAATAATACCCGCTATATTGTTCATGAAGTTAGTCAATAAATTAGAAATCGTTGAAATAAGATAGACATTAAAGCTTATTATTAGCTTTATTATGATCAAGTTGGAGTAAAACATGGCCAAAGTCATAAACTATTTGTATAGAACAGGCCTAAAATACTCACTCATCTGTATTGCTATCATTAACTTCCTTACCACAAATATGAAAAAACTATTCATTTGTAATAAAATCTCTTATACTAGTAGTGCATCTTCCAAGATTTGAATTAGGTCCTTCAGGTTTAGGCACACATTGACATTACAATGAATTGCAATAAGAATTATTTTTACACTCAGCTCACCCAATATGAGCTCCTTTTTTGAGATTTTTAGTTTTCTCTTCAAGATCTGAATAATATTTTTAAAAATCGCATATCTTCTAAAGGTAACCATGTCTTTATTCATTAGAGCAATATTTTTTGCACTATAGCCTCTCTTAAAGAGATTCTGGAGTGAAGTTTTAGCAAAACTTATTTTAAACATCCTACTTTATCTAATCTTAATTCTTAGTTAAATTACGCTAAATTTCCACTTTATAAGGTGCTGTCAAGTTATAAAAATTAGAAACATAGCAAATATCTGTGCTATTTTCAAATTTCTCACTTACCGTAACTGGGGAGTTAGTGTTTGTCTAATGGATACAATAATTTGAGGGTATATTCTAGTTGCATTTCCAAAAAGGACAATCAGTGTAGGCAACAGTAAAAGCAATAAAAAGTAATAAAAATTTCATTTTAAAATAATTAAAATTCCTTAACTTCCATATAATAACTTCAACCTTATTATCTCCTTTTATTTATTCTTTTGAAGCATTAAGTAATTTATTTTAGTGCTTACTAATTATCTCCTTCCTTCTTTTATTTAAGCTATACTTTCATACCTTAAGTTTACTATCGAGTTAAATATGTTCCTAATTAATAATTTTAGTTAATAGAGATGTTTAGCTTCTAGTTTTGCTATTGATGTAAATCTGGTTGTATAAATATAATGCTAATATTTCTGTTTAGATAAGCAAAAGATAACTATTATTAGATTTAAGAGCTTAATAACTTCTTAATTATGATGCTTTTATTAATATGATTTGACTAAGAGTATGAATTAAATTATAAGATTATACTTATTAGAAGCTAAATAATAGCTTATTCTATAATTAAATGATACTAGCATTAATAAAAGCTTAAAGTATTGTTGTATAAAACTAAGATTACTTAGATATATAAAATAGCATTTAGTAGCATTGTTTACACTCATTACTATATCACTTTTATAAAGAATTTAGTTAACTAGTTAATTGATTATCTTAAGCTTAAAGCAAATCTAATTAATATAAACTACAACTAATTAAACTTAGATATTTAAACAGTATTCTTCTTCTATAGTTGGAACTAAAATAATGAAGTTACTAGTTATAAAGATAATCAAATTAGATAGTTTCTGCATAGATTTATTAAACTACTTAGTAACTAATTACTAATATAAGCTTAATAGCAGAATATAGTAATATGGCTATAATCCTAAATAATTAGTCTATTAATAGTTTATTATAGATAATAATAAGAATGCTTCATTTGCTATTTAGCTATAAACTATTAGTATATTAAGCAATCATATGCTCCATTTAAACAATTAACTTTTACTTATAACTAGGAAATAGTTAAATTATATAGATATAAGAAAGTAAAAAACATAAGCATACTAAATTCTAAATAAATATATACTAAATATAAAGCATAAAGTAGATTATAAATAATATTTTATTAACTATAAAGTATACCTAGACTTTTAAGATAGTTAAATAAATTACATGCTAATATAAATATTTTCCTTAGCTTTAAAGAATACCAGTAGGTATAAATAACTTCAAATAAATAATTAAAATATTATAGATCGCAAATTAATTGCATTATGATGTTCTCAAAATTAGATAAAGCATCACTTATTTAAAACTAAAGGATTATTATTATTAAATGCTATAAATTGTAGTTATGAACCTTTAATCAAATAAAGTTTAAATCTTACATAATATAATAAATTAAGTTATATTAAATATAAATATGTTTAGTATATAGGTTTAATAGAAATCAGATATAATATACTGATTAATCAACTAGTAGCATTATTATTACAATATAATCAAATTAATAGATATCTATACTTATGCTTATGAAGACTGTTAGTGTATAAATATTCCTTATAAGATACTTTTAGATACTTATTACTGATATCATATAAATTAGTGATTAACTAATTTAAATATACTAAATGGAATCCAATGATCCTTTGCTTTTTTATGAAGTAGGTTAAGAATACGGAGAATTTTCTAATTTTTATCCATCTAAGATTGTTTTAAAAGAGAAAGAATGACCTACAGTTGAGCATTATTTCCAAGCTATGAAATTTGAAAATACTCCTTAAGAAGAAAATATTAGGTTATGCAAAAGCCCAATGGATGTTAAGCGTATGGGCAATACTAGAAAGTTTCCTCTTAGGTAAGATTGAGAGTCTGTTAAATATGAAATAATGAAGTAAGGACTTTATGCAAAATTTACACAACTTAAGGATTTAAAATAAGTACTTCTTGGAACTGGAAATAGATTACTAGTAGAACATACTACAAACGATAAGGAATGGGCTGATGGAGGTGATGGGTCAGGAAAAAATTTACTAGGAAAAGCCTTAATGGAAGTTAGAGAAATTATCAGGAAAGAAGAAGCAGAAAAAGTAGCAGTAACGAATGTTCAATAAGTTACTAAATAAAAACTAAATAATTTTAAAATTTCTAGTCATCTAAATCCTTGTATATTCAAAACTTCTTTTAAAAGTCTAAAATATAAACTAATTTAAAGAAATAAGAGCATATAAATAATAAAGTCATAATAGTAGAATACTTTTTATATCTTTTTTGTAATTTCATCAATTTTTACCTTAAATTATAACTTACTAGTTAGATTATATAACTTAATATCTTGAATTTTGTTTCAATATAGTTTAATTAATTATTAATAATTATGAATGCATTTTAAGATGGTTTTTCATCAGTAAAGCTTTTAATTATGTCTGTTAATTTATAGACATTTCAATTTGTAGTAATATAATTATCTTTATTTAAACTTTTTATTTATAATTTTAACTTTAATCTCTAGATATTTGTATTAGAAAGTAAATTTGAAGGAATCAACTATTAGACAATCTATAGAGTTGATAACTTTCTCTGTTTTCATTAAATACTTTTTAATAATTCAAAATTTTAAAACTCTACTACTCTGCAGTTTTAAATAAGTCTATTATTTAAATATTTCAATAGCCATTTAATTAGCTTACTTGATTAAGCTATCTTAAAAACTTCAATCAATTGTTTTAGGAAGATATTTCCCTTAGTCTCTTAGTTTATTTTATATGTACAATAACATAATAATGGTTGGTATGGTTACATTTATTGTTAGAGTGAGATAGAATTTAATGAATTAGAGATGAATTAGCTTTTTAAATCTTAAGGATATATTTTATTGACTTGCAAATAAAGGAAATTACTTTATTGATATAGTAGAATTCTTTTGCTAAATAGTAATTTAATCATTTTTATTTCTTTAAAAGCATGTAATTTAATGAGATTTGGTGTAAAGCATATATTTAACAAATGTCAGACTCAATTACATATTTAGGCTTTTTAATTTCCCTTTTCTTGTCTTTTAGCAAACTCTTAATTACTCAATCTTCATAAGCCTCTTGCTTTGTTTCCCTGTTGGCAATTACTGAGATTTGTTTTTCGTTTTCTATAAATTTAATCATTTTTTGTATTTTATTCTAAATTACTATTTTTTACTCTTTTACTTCATACTCTTCTTTAACTATTACTTCTGCTTCCAAACTTACCAAGTTTGTCTGCTCAACTAAATCTTTGATAATATCTTAGAATTAGCTTTGGTCCATTATTATTAAACTAAGATGTAACTATACGTAATTTAGTAAGCCAAGTATTGAATGATTTAATAAAGGTATCAGAGGGTTAAATTCTAACTAAAGCAATCGAATATAAAGTTGACTATACTATTAAATTATTTGATTATATTATATTGCTTATATGCATATAAGTAAACTTCAGTATATTAAGCTTATTGCTAATTATTATCCTTTATCTCTTTTATTTTAGAATCTCTTTGTATTGTCTCTATATAGTTTTCCTTACAGTGGCTATCTTATTTGTAGCTAAGTAGGGATATAAATGCTTACATTACTATTAAAGTTAGTCTTAGTTTTGATAATAATAAAGAGTTAGACTTTTATGACTTTAGTTTGTAGGTTCATTACTAAAGTTATATTAACCTAATATTTATTAGCAAGCATGTATCATGTTGTTTAAGCTAGCTACATAGAATCAGGTATTTTATACTTTTATTCCTTAGGACTTTAAATTATTTGATTAAGCAAAGTTCGTAAGTTTAGTTACTAATCATATGGTACTCTCCAAGTAACTTTTGATGCATTAGTATCTTAATAAATAAGTTTCCTTATAAGAGATAGTTAGTATAGTGATAGATTTAGCAGTAGTGCTTATAGTTCCTTATAAAGCAATAAGGTTTATTATTAATTAGCATTTAAAGTATATTTGTACTTGTATAAATCTTAATAAATGCTTAAAAGTCTTATTATTTCTAAAGCATCATAGACTATTTAAGAAGCAGATAGAAGCTAGCTATCTGCTAGAGTTAATGCCTAAATGGTTTCTTTATTAGTTATATTTTACTTTTCATATTGATATTCATTTCTTTCTTGCAAAATAAGTATCAAGATAATTAAGTTTAAGGTAGCAAATAGCTAGTAATATAGTTATAAATGTACTAGTATAATACCATTAGAATATGTACTTATATAGCTTATACTCTCTATTTCCCCAACTATATAAAAAGCAGATTGCTAAACAGTTTATTTACAATAACTTCCATATAAAGACAGAGTAGCTTATATTCAAAATTACTTTGCTATAAGAGACAAAGATTTCCCTGTTTATAAGCAACTTGCTTAAAGATATAAAGCAATTGAAGTGATTTCTAAATAACCAAGCAGCTATAGTTAATTAGTTAGATATTAAGAGATTAGAATGAAAATTTAAATAATTACAGTATTTACTAAATATATTAAGGGAATACTATGAAAATCAATTAAAAACAAACTGCCTAATTACCTACTTAGAATACTACCTAAAAAAATACCAAATAATAAGAAAAAGACAATTAGAACAAAGATATTATAACTTCTTAAAGTTAAGATATAGAATCTGAATCTTAAACTAATGAAACTAATAATATTCCAAATCCCCCAGATTAAAAAGATATTTTTATAAAAAATCTTCAGATTGTGCAACAAGTTTTTGATTATAGTGATGAATAAAAGGATGTTTAACTAAAGGCTGAAAGATTAACTGCTCTTTAAGAGTTATTGGACTTTATTGCGGATTCTAAAAATGTGTCATTGTATTGCATTCCTCATTTAAATCTTGTTATGGAAACGATTTCTAAAAATATTTTCAGAACAATTCCTCTTAAAAAAGATAAAATGGAAAAGATATGTGAAGAAGGTATTTATAATTAAGAGTACAATGTAGTTGATCCTGCTTGGCCACATTTATAAGGAGTTTATGAATTTTTCTTAAAAGTAATAGAAAATGAAACTGTTGATGTCAAATCACTTAAAGTTTTTGTGACTCCAAGTTTTATATAAGAATTTCTCTAACTATTTGACAGTGAAGAATCAAACGAAAGAGACTATTTAAAGAATATACTTCATAAACTTTATGCTAAATTAGTTCCCAGAAGAAAAATGATTAGAAAAGCTATTAATGACTGCTTCTACGCTCTTATTCATGAAACTGGTCATTTTAATGGAACATCAGAATTGTTAGATATTCTGGCAAGTATTATATCTGGATTTTCAATGCCTTATAGATAAGAAAATATAATTTTTTTTAGAACAGTAATAATTCCTCTTCACAAGCTATAAACTAGTCATATATTTCACGAATAATTATTACGTTGCTCTATGCTTTTCCTTTCTAAAGATCACTCTTTAGCAATTCCTCTTGTAGAAGGTATACTTCGTTACTGGCCTTTTGCTAATTCTTCTTTAGAATCAAAGATTTTGGGTGAATTGAAAGAAGTTTTAGAAGTATGTGAACTACCTTAACTTGAACCACTTATTCCAAAGTTATTTTAACGTTTAATTAAATGTGTTACAGGCCCTTAACATTAAATAGCTGATAGAGCTTTAGACTTTTTTGATAGTGATTATTTTCTTCTTATTTTGAGAACATATAAAGCAATGACTTTTCATATAATAGTACCTGTAATATGTGAGATGGCTGATACTCATTGGCATAAAATTTACTGGGAATCTTTGAATACCATAAAAGCAATTCTTAGAGAAATTGATTCAACTACTTTCGATCAAATTTTAAACCAAGAACCTAAAAATGTATCAAAGCTAAATAGTTTAAATTGTATGTATGAAACTCCTTAATATCAAAAATCATAAGATAGTTGGAATATATTTTTCAAGCAAATTTAGAAATAAGATCCTAATTTTGTTCCTCCAGTCGGTAAGCTTTTATATAGTTCCATATATGGATACAAATGTTGTTGAATTTAATAACATGAACAGCATGCCTATAGCAAATCCAAGCTTAAAAATTCCTATTTGAGCGGTTCATTTTAGGTTTCGTCAATTTTTAGATTATCCAATTTATTTATCTTTTCTATTTTCTATATATTACAGGGTTTTCTCATTTCTTCAAGATTTTGCTTTCTTCCTTGAATCAAACTTATAAAAATAGTTTTAATTAAGTTTAAAAAGAAGACTTGAAGAATTATAGAAGTAGGTAAAGGAGAAAAGACTGAATTTAATAGGCTTATTAGATGCTTTATAGAAAAAGATGGTTAGAAATAGTTAACGATATTCCTTTAAGCATATCAATCTATCTTATTCATATCTCGTTCTTTTGCAACATACTTAACCGCAATAAATTAAGTAAAAAGAGAATATACTAAAGTGAAAATAAACTACCTATATTGCTCATGGAGTAAGTTAGTAAATTAAAAATCGTTGTAAAAATATGCAGTAAGTATATATACATAAAAAGGAAAGACTAAACCATACATTTATCCATTCTCAGTAAATTAGATTATATAATTTTAAACTATCTCCAAAGAATGCAATTTCATTATGAAATTATATAAAATTTTAGTTTATATTTTAGATTTTATTCTGAAGTTTAAGTAAATTTCTTTTTATTAGAATTTTGTAAATTAGTATTTTGGTAATTAATAGCAGTTGATTAGCTTAAAAAGTATGCATAAAAGGGATAAATAGTAAATTAGAACCATAATCAAATAAAATCTCTAGCTAATACACATCATATACTGGATTAAATATATTTTAGCTAGAATACTTATTGATTTATATTAGCATATTATTATTCCCAATCTAAGCGTTTAATTCTTTTTAAGTCTTTAATTATTAAGATATTGTTATATACTTAAATTTCAAAACAAATGCTTTTTACATGCCATACCTCTAATTCATTTAATCAAATACACAAAGCAGTTGCATTCTTCTTAAGCTAATAATCTGGCAAAGAGCACTACTAATTTACTTAAAAAAGTATAATTATCTTTCAGTTAATATAGGTTAGTTGATATATCTCTTATCTATCATATTGTTGAACTAGAGTATTAAAGGATATTGATAACTTATTTATTATTAAAGCTATTATTCTCAAAAACCATTAAGTCTATAAATGTATGCTATTAAAGCTTAAAGGAATGAAAATAAGTAGAAATATATAGTAAGAAAGTGATTTATATAATAAATAAGCTCATTATAACAAAGGCTAATTATCTTTGCTTTTATATTCTAAGCAAACTAAGGTTAACTAGATAATCAAGTAGTGCTTTATAAAGGTTGAACTAACTTACTTACTAAATATGTTATTACAATCATATTGCATTATAAAATGGAACTATTTTAAAGATAACTGTATTATAAAAGCTTTAAAAATATAAATATTTAAACTAATAATAAAACAAAAGTGAAATGGGAATCAAGCACTCTAAAACCTAAGAATATTTTAAAGATTATTTTTCCTTTAAATTTAGGTATTTCCTTTATGTTAGAAAAAAACTTAAACAGAGATAAAGCGAATTAAGAGGAGTCAAGAGTTTTTATGCGAAAATTCCTCTAATGATTTTAAAATATGAGGTATATCCTAATCTAGTGCAAGATTACAGTAGCTATATAATCAATATAGCATAAATTAATGACTTGACTACTATTTAAATGTTTAGTGTCAAGTAGGAGTTTTATAAATAAATGCATGTGGACTTAGATATAACAAACATAAAAAGTAGCAAAGTTTCTTGATGCATTGCTAAACCTTCCTTTTTAATAATGAGCTATTAAATACTTTAAAAATAGTATGATATACTAACCACTTATAAAAACGCAGAGTTGAGTTAATATAATGATTTTCTTGTCTCTATAAATCTGGAGGATGGATATTATGAAAAACTACCTTGCCTAAAACCCGCTAGAGTAAAGCCTTTGATGGTTTACTGCAAAAATTATATTTATGCTCTAGGAGGTAAAATGAAGAAAATTTAGCAAAGTGTCTCTAAAGTATTTAATTAAAGTTAAATCGAATATTATTAGTTAGGTAATAAAACCGAAAATTATGTTATTATGACAAGATATGATTTTAAAAGCAAAACTGGAATTTGAGAATTGTGCTGTCCTTTCTTAAAGCAGGAAAAATATTCGAATGCTTTACTGAATTATCCTAAAACTCAGATTTACCTCTTTGGAAAAATAAAACTTAATAACACTTTCTAAATTTACTTCATCGAAGATGATTTTTGGGATTCTTTTACTTTTGACTTACAATGGGCTTGAAGTAGTATTTTTACAGATTATCAATGCTAAATTTATATTGCAAGTTGGGAGGATAATCTAAAAACTGAATGAAGCGTTAACTTACTAAATTTTTAAGAAACTGAAGAGAGTCAATAATAAAATAAGAGTGAGAATTGATATTTGAGTAATATAAAGACATTCGAAAAATATTAACCAAGTGGTAAATCTAATATAATTAAATACGAAATTAAATTTTCTACTAAACTAGTTCTAATCAAATTAAAATCTGCTCAACATGTTTAACAAATGAAGAAATGAAGAAAAGAAGATTAATCAATGACCAAGGCTTTCAGTTTTATAAAAACACTTTGGAATATAAAAATTTAAAAGTTCGAAGTATTCACAAATAAGCTTTATAACTCTTTATTACATGAAATAAATTTAGATCAGTCAGTTTTTTATATATTGTAGAATTTTTGTTTCATTTTAATATCTCAATCCTTTTTTTTCTTTACTAAATTTTCATAATTTTCGAGCTCTATCATTTAAAAATTTTTCTTATTACTCAAAATAAAATTTTAATATCAGATACAGCACATTCTCTTGCTTTCACTTTTGCTCACGATAAATTGATGAAGTTATAAATACCATTTTACAACGTTAAAATACCTTAGTTATATTCTATTTATCCATTGGCATTCTTCTTACATATTTTAAAATAAGCTCTTATATTATAATTAATCTAACCCATTACTTATAGCTAAGATCAACAAGTTAAGAACTTTCTTGAAAACAAAAGCTAATTAAATAATTAATAAATCATATTAGATTCTTGTTACTGCTATTAGTCTTATTTTCTTTTCCCTTACTCCTTACTCTACCTAATGTACTATTTATCTGATTCTAAAATTGGAAATTTTATATAAAGTAATTCCAATTTTCTTTTAAGTGTATTTTGAAGATTATTTTTCTAGTATAAATTGAGATTATATAATCTAAAAAGTTAATGCTAGAAAGCAATATGATATTTGAACTTAATAAATAAAAATATATATATAATCTAATAGTAGATATATTCTAACAATTAATGAAGCATATAAGTCTTAAAAGTTATATAAAAGGTACTTAAGTTATATTTAGATATTCAAATAGTTAAGTATAAAGTATATGAAGAATAAAGAAGAAAATGACGGGAGTATAATCATAAATTAACTTTAGCATAGTTCTAATGGTGCTATTCTAACCAATATCAGCATATCACCATTTAAAAATATCGAAAATCCTATTTTCACACTTAGGAACAATAATTATTCTAAGTTATTCTTATTATCCAATTACTTTTTTATATTTAAATTTTATAATTAAGAAGAAAAAAGAAACAAAATTATTAGATAAGCAAAAGAAACCTTTTTTATGATTCTAAAGCACTATAAACCATTTTATATAAGACATTGTATAAAAACCTTCACATAGTATATTAATATACTTGGAGCTAAATCATTTTATAAGGTTCTATCAAAATTGATTTAAATCCTTTAATCTAAAGATAAATAATAAATACCAAAATCTAAGAAATTTAAAGTATTATTTACATTTGCTCTAGTTATTCAATACTCTAATACCACTACAATTATTAAAAAGGGAACGTTTATTTTGATTTAGTTTTAGAATTAACAAATATAAGAATAATGAAAAAGCTTTTAAATTAGGTATTATAGTATAATGATTTAGACTAAGTTTAAATATATTGGTAGATAAGTTTAATGCTTATATGTATTGCAAATGTTTTAGTCTGATGTTTTATTTATATTAGTGAAAATAAATTGTATAAAGCAGTATAAATCTAATATAAGTTTATAACTAGGAGAGACAATATTAAATTAACTAAACATCTATTTAACCCATTAAAGGTATGACACATTTAGTTTAGTGATTTTCAATTTTAAAGGAGTTGAATTTCTTAGTATAGGATAAGTTTAAAAGTTAGCTTTAAAGATAGGTTTGATAATATAAAGCATGAGAATATAATTTAAAGCATAATTCATATAAATGGGATATAGAAGTTATTAGCAGGTTTTTTACTACTTGTCTCTATATTTATCATAGAACTATAAGGAAATTATCAGAAGTAAGTTATTTATTTCGGATCTAAATAAAAATAAATTAAACTAGAAAATATACTTATTATTAAATATACATATCTCAATTAAATTATATAAAGATAGATCTAATAAATATAGTTAAAAGTAAATTGTCAGTCTTTACAATATAAGACAAATATTTTGATAAGGTGACGTCATTTATACAAAGTAATTCAGAGTAATTAAAGTTGGGTAATAAAATAAGTGATAATATATATAGATAAGAGTAGGATTTTCAATACTCTAGATAAAAACTAACTGCTTATTAGTTTAAAAAAGAGAGGTTATTAAGTTATTTTGACTTCCATGAAAGATTTTAAGCTTAGTATTAGTGATTGCTATTTAGTCTCTATATTTAAATATTAAGTGATTATATAGATTTTTCATTATGGGTTCTTGCTGCAAATTTAGAAGCAGAAAAAAAAACGTATTAATTAGCTAAAAGCTAGGACAAAATAGCAATTGCACAGTGTGTGGAGCCACTTTTCGTAAAGGTTCAAGTACATTTGAGTTTAGTGAGCATGTTTCTGCCTGCTTTACTAAGGTAGATTAGCTATAATCTAATAGACTTTAGTTTGATTAAGAGGAATTACCTGTAGGTGAAAGCTAAGAAAATATGAAAGATTAAAAATTGAAAAACTTGAAAACTGAAAAAGAGAAAAAGCTACATTAAAAGTAGAAAATATAGCAATTTCATCTTAAATGTGATAGTGTTCGTGTTCCCTTTACTAAATCTTGAGAAGTCTTAAAAATCAGAAGAGATCAATTTTGGTAAAACTCTATTGAAATGTTTGGATGGATGAACTCAGATGATCTCCACTAAGAATTAAAAGTAGAATTTCTAAATGAAGTTGCCCATGATGCTGGTGGAGTTGCTAGAGAATGGTTTACTTTATTGATGAAAAAGTTATTCGATAAGTAATAAGATATGTTCGAGATCACAGAAAGACAAATTGGTTATTATGGTATAACCACTAAATTTTAATAGTCTCAAATAACAGAAACAATTCTAAACAACTATTTATTCGCTGGCAAAGTAATAGGAAAAGCTTTATTTGACAGAATACCAATCAAATGCCCATTTAACTATGTAATATTTAAGCAGATGTGTAAAGGAATTGGTGCTATTTCATTTGATGATTTGAAACATGTGTAGCCTAGCTTACATTTAGCTCTTTCATCCATTTTAACTACTGATCCCTCTATATTGCAGTAAAATTTTACAACAATTCATAATGGCATTGAAATTGAGTTAAAGGAAGATGGGGAAAATATTCGATTAAGTGAAGATAATAAAGAAGAGTATTTGAATCTAATGGCAGAGTTTATTTTGAAGAAATAGATTTAAAAACAGCTATAAAGCTTACTGGATGGCTTTTGAACAGTAATTCCCATTAATTTATTGATAAGTCTAGAACCTGAAGATCTTCGGTTAGCTCTTTGCGGTCTTCAAAATATTGATGTAAATGATTGGTAGAGTCATACTTAATATAAAGGAGAATATAATGCGAATCATTAAGTAATAAAGTGATTTTGAGAATATTGCCATAATAATTAAAAAAAATTGGAAAGGCTATTATAATTTTGCACTGGTAGCAACAGAGTACCTTTTTAAGGTTTCAAGTAATACTTAATATAGGCATTTAGAAAGTAGCAGAGGATAAATTTAGTTATTTACTATTTAATCAGTAGAGTTTAAATAGGGAAAATTACCTGTTGCACATACGTGTTTTAATAGATTAGACTTACCAGTCTACACACAAAAAAAATACCTTGAGAAGGCTTTCAACACAGCTTTAGAATCCCAAATTACAGGGTTTAGTTTAGAGTGAAAGGTGTTTCTATGTTTATTTTAATTACATGATTAGAAATATTATTTTCTATTAAAAATACTATCTTATCTAGTTTATCAAACTCCTCATTAAGCTATCTTTAATCTATTCATTTGCTTTTATTAAGATATTTACCATCCTAAATCTTAAATCAAAAGTTGAAGTTTAAATATGGAATTTAAAAATAGATGCTAGAGTAGTGATAATCTAGAAATCTCTTTCTTATATCTAAAATTTTGCTATTATATAAACTAATTTTTAAACAACTAACTTCAATCAGATAAGTAGTAAATATATAATTTAACTGAAAGTTTTCAAAATTAAGATAACTCTAAAAATAATTATCTTAGATAAGTGGATTCAATGAAGACGATTATTTGGAAATCATATTATAAGCATTATGTTTAGATATGTCTTAGGTTGAATCTTAAAAAGTGGATGTAGAGCTATAAATTTTGAGTAAAGATATATATTAATATTAATCTAATGTAAGTCTGTAATATGTATTTCTTAATGGTTAGCATGTAAATAGAATATACTTTTAATTATTTATTAATAATTGAAAATTATTTTAATTTTTCCATCTATTAAGTAGTATTAAATCTCTCATACAAACTTCTTTATTTAGCTTGTTATCTATTAATAATATCTAGAAAAACAGATTTGTATGTGAATCCGGGTTGTTTTAGTCTGAGCTTTTAGAGCTTATTTCTAGGTTATGAGATTTGCTAATAAGAGATTGAGCTTAATGCTATTTTAATACTCTTACTGCTATTTTAAGCTTTCTTTTATTTCCTTTGTCAAGTTCTTTGTTCATCTCTTCTTTAAATTGAATAATTTCATACTTATCCTCAAAAATTATGCTTTTCTTAATTTAGTAGGCTAAATTTAAAATTTTCTATTACTATTCCCAAAAATTGTAGACAAAACAGGAAAGATTTAAGAAAAAAAGGCTTATTCTCAAATAAGATCTATCTATTTAATAAAACGAGGTACTTATAAAAAATGATTTACAATAGAAAAATTAAAGTAAAAGGGTTGAGAAAATATCGAAAAGAAAGGAAAAACAAGTAGACTACAAATGAATGCTTCTACTTAATTTATTAGCTATATAAGAATAATCTTTGAATTCAAAATTTTAATTAATCCTCAAATTAAAGTAAAGACTAATCTTTATGTCTTACCAAGATAGTTATTAATTATTTATTTAGAAGTAGTAAATTTTATTTAAGAAACTATTGACTATTCATATAGGAGCTAAAGTCTTTTTATTAGTTAGTTTAACTATTAAAAGATTGGATAATAAGCTACATTGATAACTTTATTAGATGAATTTGACTTAGTAAAATTTATTTGCTAAATTAGTTTTTATTGCCTAATTTTTAATAGATTGGATTTAACTGATATTTGTTGATAAGATGAAATAGAAAATTTTGATGCAAATTAAATTGTGTATTATAGTTAAAGATCAGCCTTCAGAGAATCTCTCAAAATCATAGTTTTTTTCTCTATATCCTTTAACTTTTGTATTTAGCTCTTTTCATAGCAGTTTTGAAAATTTGTTTGCATTTTTATTTATACAGTTCTACAATCTCCTTCTTGTGTAATTAAATTATAAATTTCAATATCTTCTTCATTCCTGTTTTTTGGTTCTGAAGGATGAGGTGGTAAGTCTGAAGAATCTGATTTTCCATTTTTTTCAGTTATTGAAGACGTTCCATTTTAGTTTTAGGTTTTACTTTATAAGTTGTCGATAATTTGCACTGTATGGCGATATTCTACGTTTCTTCTAGTTTTTGTATCTTAATTATTATTTTCATTGTTGTCGTTGTCCTAGTCTCCTTTTTAGTCTTTCGATTCTCCCTATTCATTTCCACTCTTTTCACTCCTTTTTCATGATAAAAAGCTATTATTTCTATTATTAATTTAACTAACAAGACTTTATATGGCAATTTTATTTTTGATGATTCCTTATCTTACATTAGGCTATGAGCGTAGAATTTAGTTCATTTGCTTACACATATTTTCATAAATTTAGTTCCTTAGTTTATTATTAGCCTAACTTATTCTATTTTCCAATTATTGACTCATTTTTTTGAATATTTCCTCTTATTATTTACTTATCTCAACTTCATCTTAGTTTATTTCTAGAAAAGCAAATTTTAGATGTAGTAAAAAATGCTCAGACCAATATTATGACATGCAGTCTTTTTCATTCAGAAGAGTTTTATTCAATTCGTGCTTTTTCATGGCCTCGTTTTTCCATTTTATAAACACTTCTTGCTACCTTTGAGTAAGATTGGTTTTGGGTAGAAATAAGTTGCTTTTATTATTGCTTTGCTAAGCTGTTTCAATGCTAGAAGAAATATCGTATTAAAAGTAATAATAATTGTTTTAGTCAGTATTCTAAATACTCTATTTAGAACTTTGTGCTTAAGTTATTTGATCGTTTTACTTTTGTGAATTCTGCTTTTCTAGAGTTTGTATTTATTACATATTCTTTACAGTTTCACTACTTTAGCAAGATTCGCTTTGCTCCATATGATCTGTAGAGTCTTTTGAATTTTGGACTTCCTCAATAATTGCCTTTTTAATTTTCCACTATTCTTGACATTAATGTCTTCCTTTTATAAAGCAGTTTTCATGGAGTACTAATGAGCAATATGAGCATATTTTGTTTTGAAAATCAGGAGATTCTGGAAGCCCACAACATTTCAGTAATTTAGCTTTAAAGTTTGAGTTTTAGAAGCTGAACTTGGAAAAGATATCGAAATTGAACTAACGAGTAGGAAAATTAATAGAGTTTCGTACACAATAAACTTGCTTACGATTTCATTGTTTGGGCCTTTTATCTTTAATATACTCTTGAAACTGAGACAAGGTCAAAACTCTACATTTTTTAACAATCTAGGCTATTTTAATGGTTATTTCAAGATTAGTTTCATATATTTCTTTCAGTCCTGTTTAGACTTATCTACTCTCTAAATAAAAGCTTACATGCTAGTTCTTGCGGCCATAAATACACCTACATTAGAACTTAATCATTAGTTATTTCTTTAATTTTACCTATTCTAAGCATTTTTCACGTTATTCAAAGTTCTTTCTCATAATATACAAAAGTCTAGTTTTCTTTTATTTCTTCTTATAGTAACTTAAGTGCTTTACGTCCTCAATTTCTTAACTAAGCAAGTTTTTTTCATATTTCCATTTACATAGTTAATTATATTCAGTTTAAGAAGATTTCTTATTTATAAAATCGTTAGTTAAATGTGGAACTCAACATTCAGTTAAATTTAACTTTTATTCTGTCTAATATAACCCTTTAGATGATCTCTTGCTTGTACCTTCTAGCTATTATGAAGATAACTATGAGTAAGATATGCAAATTTCCTTGTGGATGTATAATAAAGAATGGTATTCTGATCCTGTATTTAGTATATTAGTAGCTTTAATTTTAGATTATACGTTAATTTTTAATTTTAAATCACCAATCCCACAATCTAAAGTAATAGATGCAGGATAAAATTATTACAACTAACTACTGTCATTTTATACCTAGTCTATTAGCTTCTAATCTGATGGTATTTTAAGCCTTTAATAATAAAGGGCTAGCTTAATTTGTTTTATCTGGCATGCTAAAAGAGGAAGATAGTTAGTTTCTTATAGCTTTGACTATAGAGATTATTGAGACTATATAGACTATTGAGACTGTTAACTAGAATTATGAGATTAGATTGTTATGCCGATGAGATGTGTACAGCTTAATCGTAAAGCTAGTTTAAATGGCTTATAAGATTACTTTAAATAAAAAGGCTTTATATTGGATATTATTAGTGTAATTACAAATATTAGCATAGGATTTAGCAATGTTAATGTTTAAGGCTGATAAGTTAGACACTTAGTTAATTTAAACCTTATACTATATAAAATGATAGGAGATACCAATAGTAAAACATCTCAGTATAATGAAAAATTAATGCTGGATTAAAAAACAGTAAATAACAGCTAGCATGTAGTAAATAGTATAAAGGATAGTAGTATTAAGTAATTAAAATCAGCTTGATAACAGTATTTATTTTAAAGTCTAATTAAAAATACCTAAATGAGTAATTAATAGTCACTTAGTTCTTCCATTATTAAACCTAGTTAAAAAGACTTAAAGTCCGTTTTCCTAGATGAAGATGAATTCAGTCCTAAAACTTAATAAGATAAAAAAAAGGTGCAATTTAAAAGAGAGTATGAAGATGTTTTTAGAAAGAAATCTCAAGAGTTCATTGAGTTAAAGAAACAAGGAAGGATTGTAAAAGATGCAGATATTTTTAACTTCATCTTAAAATCATAGGAATATTAACTCTTGCTGTTTAATTACAAAACTTATATCAAAAGTTAGAAAATAAAGAAGAAGAAGGAGGATTTTAAGACAGATAACAAGGATAAATAAAAGCAAGGAAAACTTATCCTCAAATACGCTAAAAAAATTAGGAGTTAGTTGAATTAAAAATATTTTAAACTGTGAGTTCTTATTCAGTAATTCAAGTGCAGTCAAAAATCTCTATAAACTACAAATAGAATAAAAAAACAATTTTGAAAGAGATCGTAGAATATAGAGACGAATAGTTAATAAAACCTTAGTAGCTGAGAAAATTAAAATTAGCAAAATAAGTGATAAGAATCCAAGCTTTGAAGTCGATGTTTTAAAGCAAGAGGAATTTCTCAAATAATCAATTATCTGTGGAGAATTCTTTTTTCTAACTCTATAGAAACTAAAGGAAGTATGCTAATTAAGGTTAAACATTCCAGAGTCTTATATAATAGGATATGGATTTTATCGACCTATGAGGGTTTATACTCACTAAGGGTTAGTTTAATTTGAAAGTATAAATGACTGATCTCATCTTAACAATTTGTATAATAGCCAAATAAAGGATAGAATAAGCAATCCTTGCTCTATCTTCAAAACTGTTTTCTGCAAATAAATATACTTAAATGAAAGCACTAAATAGCTTCAAATGATCCTTAAAAGAGAAACTATGATATATAATTATAGAGATAACCCACTTTAAAATGTTCACTTTGAGTATGGAAGATCTTTGGCAAAACTGAATTTGGTTATTTAGAAGTTTGTTAATTGTAGAGCTGCAAAAGCAACCAAGTTTCGTTGCTTTTGAGAATCAGAAGAAGAGCAGAAAATCATTATTACTTAAGTTATAAATGAATATAAAAAAGACCAACTTAATGTTTCTTCCTCACCTCTTGATGAAAATCAAAAACCAAATTTCTAAACATTTTTTTGAAAAATGGGTAGAAGTTAGTCAGTAGCAAGTGATGCATAAAAAGAATCAGGAGAAGATATTAAGCATTGATTTAAAAACGATCAGCCAAAACTCTAAAGCAATCCCTCTAATAATTAATTATAAACTCTAACTATAGTTTAATAGCTTATGCAAGAGCAAACCTAAAAGGAGTAGAAGCTTGAATCTAAGTAAAACTAATAAATATTAAAGAAAACTAAAGAGGATTGAGATTGATTACTAAATAGTAATAAACTATAATAATTTCTTAACTAAGGATAATCAAAGTACCAAAAAGCGCTAAAATAAATATACCTAGCGAAAGTTAAGAATAGATACAGCCACATATTCACGCTAAATAATTTTAAGCATTATGAAGATCTAAAGAACTAAATGATCTATATTAAAAACTAAATAGACAGATTTATCTTAAACAAATAATAGCTAAAGCTTACAAGTCTATCTATTGATTTTATCCTGGATAAATAAAAGCGCTGATGAGTTATAGATTGCACCAGCGTAAGAATAGGAAATCTGGAATAGAAAATAACTAAATAAATAGCCTTAAAAATGTAAAAGGAAAGAAAATGCTAAGGAAGTTACTGCGAAATAATAGAAGAACTTAATAGTAATCCAAATATTAAGAAAGAACTTATTTCTCAACTTAACTCACTTAGTCAAAATTATTTCTTAATTTAAGAAGGAAATGAAGAATGAGACTTCCAATTTAGAGGAATACACGGTTA
Organism: Loxodes magnus; assembly: GCA_946699065.1. NCBI lineage: Eukaryota > Ciliophora > Karyorelictea > Loxodida > Loxodidae > Loxodes > Loxodes magnus. The sequence goes on from CAMPDV010000238.1 coordinate 292,027, forward strand.
GAATGTTTTAAAAAGCCAACATGATTTAGAGAAGCGAAAACATTACTATCCCATTCTAAAAAGAGTATGAAAAGCAGATCAAAAAGATCCTAACACTCTTAACTATATATATCATTAATGAAAAGCGAAAAAGGAAAAAGATCAAAAATAAAAAGAAGTAGATCGGATAGAAAAAAAGAAATACGTCCTTTGAAATTCAAAATAAACCTCATCATAGGAATTCTAAAATAAGAAGCTTACAGAAATAACAGAGTAAATTCCAGTATGCTATTTATGCCATAAATTTTATAAATGAAATCAATAGTAAAGATAATAACTAAGAAAAAGTAAACTCTAAAGTAGAATTAATGCTAAACATAGTGAGATGGAAAGAGAACCTATTTTCTAATAGAACATTTTGTAAAATCAGTAGATATAATAGAGAAATTTCTAAGAAGAAGACTAGGAGATTTTACTATAAGAAGATTCTAAAGTGCTTAAAATTTTTATCGAGAAGTTAAATAAAATTAAGATTAGAGATATTAAAAGTAAACATAATGGCTATAGGCTAGAATCTCGAGTATAATCTTTACCTAATATACATTAAATAAACAACTCATAATAAGAGATTATATAAAATACCTAGGCTTAATTGAACTAAAAGAAATTTAGAACAAGTACAGTAGAAGAAATATTATCAGAAATATCATAGAAAATGGATAAAATGAGAGAAAGCGCAAATAATTTAAAGAAAAAGAAATTAAACTCTTCTGTAGGTTAATGTATTACTTATTTTAGTCGTACCTTAAATCCTTAACTATAATATAAAAAATTGAATATATGTTAAAGAGATAAATAATTATCTGTCTCTAAGTCTAAATTTCTAATAATTAAATACTCAAGCAAAAAATATAGCATAATGTTTATTAGTATATATGTTATAGATTTTAGCAAAATGAACTATATAAGATAAAATAGTTTATATATTAGTATCTCTATCCCAAAATCTAAAATTCAATCAAAATATAAATTTTAATATCTTAAGATACTAGATTTGACTCTCAGCTTAAGTGAAGTTTTGAATATCTATTAATATCTTAGTATTGCTGAAGTTAATAATAAAATATTTAATATTTTAGGTTAGATGTTAAAAATAAATAAGTATTATAAGGTCTATCTACAGAGCTAAAATATGAATACAAATTTACGCTTTTTTCTTAACAGATCCTAATATCTTGCTTACTTTTATTATGACTAGTTACTTTTTTGTGGTATTGAATAGCAATTTTTATAAAATGCTTGATATTCTCAAATCAGTTTAGCATCTTTCTACTACATCGAGAATTGAAACATTTTTAAAGATATTCTAAATTATTATGTTAAGATAGCTAGAGAATAAAGTTTCGTTTTTTAGATCAATTTTCTAATACAAAAATTCAGAATAAATTTATGATTTAAAACTTCTTTTTTAACTGATAAAGCAACTAAAATAATCCAAAACTAGGAGGATAGAAGATTATATAAATTAGAATCAATTATATCAGTAAAAGGCAATAAAAACCACCGGCTAGGAAAAATAGCCAATTTTTATAAAAATAAAAGAGCATAGTAAAAGCATTTTAAAAAGTAAGCATTAATACCATAAGTTACTAAATTACTAAAATGAATCCAATTTTTAATTTTTCTTCACTTCTTTGATTGCTTTATTTATCAGGATACGCTTGAAATTCTTTCAACTTTTATTGAAAATTTACAAGAGACATGCTAATAATAATCCTGCAGCTTTATGTAAAAATTAGTAAGGAATGCTTAGAAAGGTGGCTATTTTAAATTTTGGTTAATACAATAGACGAGAGTTAAAATTATAGTTTAATATTTAATAGTAAATAAAGAAAATTCAGCTATGAAGATGTAAAGAATTATTAGATACTTTACTAAATCTGTTTCTGTCAATTAACTATGAGAAAGCGTTTAGAAAGTATAGCAAGTCAAATAGCTTATTCCTGAGAATAACGAAATAGATGAAAAATACTTTAACTATGTGAGAGATTCTGTAGTGTATTAAAAGCTTACTTTTCCTTCTATTATGTCTAGTTTAGATAAAATAAAAGGGCTTGTATTTGCTGAATTTGGATGTGGTGACTCTCCACTAGGAACTTTGGTTGCTTAATAAGGAGCAAAGAAAGTTTATGCAATTGATTATGATCAAAAAATCTTGGAATTCTTGGATGGCAAAATATCTAAACTTGGACTTAGAGGAATTTTTGAGTTGATTCGTGCTGATGTTTTTTGATGAAAACTGAAGCCTTCCTTAAAAAGTAGATGTAGCCCTTGTAGTATAATTATTGACTAGCATTATTAGCAATTAGCATCAACTAGTTAAACTTCTTCAAAAACTAAAGCATTAGATAAAACCTCATGGCCAATTAATTGTATGTGATATGGCTTTTTACTAGTGCGAAGTCGATTAATGTAGATGTGTAGCCAAATAATTGCCAGTTTAACCCTTTGATGTTTACTCTTTCTTCTTTGAAAGCACCGAAGTTTCCTGCTACAACATTCCAAGTGAAAATGTGGTTAAAGCATTATAATAAGCAGGTTACTAAAATATATAACTAATAAGGCCAAAAGCGGCAAAGGGATATGAAAAAAACTAAGAGATACTTGAATATTTAAATAGTAAAGATTTTGACGAGTATATTATAAAAGCTGAGTGTGATTATTGAGGAAGTTAACTTAAACTCTTAAAAAATTTTAAGTTAATTTACTATTTCCTTTGCATTGCACATTCCATCCCAATAAAAGTATAAAATTCAATTTATTTGACTTTTTATATCTAAAACATGATTAACAATTAACAAAAATATAACTTAGATAAGTTTAGTCCTGAAATGAATCTGCTATTATGATTATAAATGCTATTTATCAAAGCTTTTAAGTTAATTTTCTAGGTTTAAAAAATCAATGATTAAGTTAGCAAAGGTATAACAATGATTAGTTCAAAAGATAAGGAATTATTATTAACTTGATATCACATGTTTCATAAGAATATTTTTGATTAGAAAAAGATAATTGAAGGTTTGCTTATCATTTATAAATTTCAAAATAGCATAAGCTACGATGCTTCATATTAGATTCCATATAACTATTGGAAATACTTAATAAGATAAGTAGAGGCCTAACTCAATACTTATTTAATCTATGAAGTTGATATTTATAAAGCATTAGTCTATTAATTATTGACTAGACGCTTTTTAAACTTCTACTCATTTTGATTTTAAATATTTATGCATGATAATCAAACTTTTATTTTCACATAAACAAATGCTAGTGAAATTGAAGTAAAGTAGACAAATCATATAATAGGCAATTTTCCTTTGAATAATCTATATTAATAATATATTCTAATTTATTAATTTATCTTGCTTCTGCTTATATTCCTTCTACCATTCTACTTTATAGATAATAACTCAAACAGAAGCTAAACATAAATTGTTAATCTACTAATTTGCAAAGTAGACATATCTAGAAAATCTTGATTTTAATTATTTATTTAATAGGCTAATTCCAATCTTTATTAGTATTCCTATAATCCCTTTCATATAGAAAGCTATAAAGAAGCTTTAATGTAATTCTATTTCCTTCCATTTAATTATATAAACACCTTCGTATTTCAATTTCCCCTTAATCTAAAAAGATTTACAAATTACTAGCATTTAGAGAGCTATATCCTCTTTATTGTTTACCAATTGCATAAAAAAGTCGTATTATTTGATAAATAAAATTACTAATAAACTATTAAGATCCAAAGGGAAATAGAGTATTATTAATGCCTTTATTTATATAGCGAACATTCATTCTTAATAGATAAGGTTTATCAGCTTAATTATTATTGAATGCTCTAGTTTCTTTTCTAATACTAAAGTACTTAGAGCAATTAAATATATCAGCTATAGTTCTTTAATGGATATTTTTCAAGATTTTTCCAAGCAAAAATTTTAAGATGAATAGAACTTTAAAGGTTTGATTTATAGAGTTACAAACACAGTAATTATCAAATATATTGATAAGTTTTAAATGCTTTCTTAATTTTCATCGATTTATCATGAAAGTCACATCTAGCAAAAAATATTCTGGATTAAAGTAAATATTAGAGAAAGGTAAGCATATGCAAGTTAATTATATTCTTTAATGGATAGTGATTATAGTTAGATTTAATACTTAGTAAACATTAAATTGCTTTGGCTATATTATAGACTTTAGAATAAAAGCATGGTAGTTAGTGAATGCTTTGATGGAATATGAAATAGAGATTGTTATTAATTGATTGAAATTTAAGAATTTTTCAAGTAGATAGTTTTTCAAAGGAGAAAGGAGTAAATTTAATTCCATCAGCTTTGTAGAATTTATTCTAAAACTCCACCCTGTATAAATTACTTACCAGTGGAGACGAAGTGCATGTAAGAAGCACTCCATAGCATCCATACACATAAGAACTCCTAAAGTAGCATTTATGAAAATAAAGAATCCAGCAATTAGAAGTACAGGATTGTCTTATTCAATTACTTCTCTTATACATTTGTCGAAAAACACTTCGGCCAGCTCTGCATGTGCGAGACTTAGAGCCCACAGACGCAAATAAGATGCAGTATTTGAAATTGTTCCTAGCACATATTCAATGGTTTCAATCATTTAATGAATCCAGACTTCTCCAGCTGAATGCTGATCATCTTCTTCTTCATGCTCTTGATTTTATTTTTTAACTCCATGTAATTCAATTTTTTATTCTTCTTCCTATCCCGGTATTTATTCTAATCCTTCATCAGGTAGAAGTTGATTTCTCATTATGTTGTGTTTCTTTTTCAACGTATTCAAAGTAATGCAAGGCTTGAAAATTAGCATAACAGGGACACACAGAACAGCAATTATAAAGAATGCCTATTCTATAGATTCTTGCTCAGACCCATCACCCCATAAAGGATCATCAACTTTTCCCAAGCTCATCGTCATATCAACTAGTGTTTGAATTAAATTGGGTGCCTATTTATTATCTCCAATCCAATCTACAGTCCATTTGTAAACGATCATGAAATCCATATAAATGAATAGAGTACTCATAAAGATAAGCTGAGGAATAAATTCAAAAATAAAGTCTAAGGGCTTTCTGAAGTAGATTGCGTTCAAACCCTTTATTAACACTCCAATAGTCATCTAACCTACTCCTAAAATAACGGAAACCTTCATCTTATAAGAATTGAAAAATACCAGTTTATTATCAGCCAAAAACCAGAACGGATCCATACCAAATGGATAAACATCTGTTTAGACATATTCTGCTTTACCTTCGTCTAATTTCCAATTAGTACCAAAAAGATCAATAGGAATTGACATGCAATCGTTATAGATGAATCCATTGTAAATAGCAAATAAGGACATCATTAAAATAAGATATCTTGCTTTTATCCAATCTTTCAAAGGATGATCTTTAGTGCTAAGAATAGAGTTCTTTCCTACAACAATGTATAAAGCAAAACAGAAGAGAAGAAGACCATGACCAATGTCTCCAAACATTACTCCAAATAGGAATGGGAAGGTAACAATTGTAAATAGAGTTGGATTAGCTTCTCCGTAGTTTGCAATACCATAAGTTTCAACTAGTTCTTAAAATGGCCATATAAACTCGTTAACTTCAAAGTGGGTGGGAGGTTTCATGTCATTTGACATTAATTGCTTGTCCTTAAATTCTCTCAGTTAGCCAGTTGGTAGTTTAGGATAGAGTTTTACTAAGTTTTAAAGCTTTAGATCTATTTCCATTTTTTTGCTTGTTGGACACCAGCAATCTCCATAGAAAATATGATTCCTTGACTAGAACATATTGAGATTGTGGTAAATGCATTTTTCCTTCTAGATGAACCATTTATACTCAAATAGAATACTATGGCCATCCTTTTTACCAAAGCGATTATCTTTCAAGCTGTATAAAATGTTTTCAATTCTGTCCTTGGTCTTTTTCAATACGTCTGAAGATTGCTTAAGCTCCGATTTTATTTTTTCAAGTTATTCTCCATAGGCATTTCTATCAACTTCATGTCTTTTAACTCCACCAGATTCAGTAATTTTCCTTAGTTTTTACCTTAAAGTATCAAGCTCTCCAACTTCAAAGAAAATAATGAAAACATCTTTATAAACTTCTTGACCAGTAAATGGATCTTCCATAGGCTTATCTACATCCTTAAAGAGTGTCAACGCGTTACCTCTGCTAGCCCTAAAAATCATTCTTTTGAATCTTTCTTTTTCTTCACGTTGAACAACTCCTGTCAAATAGTCCCATCCTGAACTCTGGTAAAACTCTCTATCTAGAAGTTCTCGTCTAATGTCTTCGTTTCCTTACTATCTAGCAAGGTGAGCAGACAGATATTCTTATGTATGATAAAGAACTCTCTTCAATTCTTTAAGATTGTTGTGACGCTCTTGTAGTTGCTCATATATTTTCATCTGATTAATAAGTTCAACTTCTTTTTCTTGTAGCTCTCTTTCGACTTCTTCAATATATGTATTTGGAGGTTAATCTCTATTTCTTAAAACGTTATCAATAGATTCTCTATATTATTAGTATGATCCTTCTTCTGGAATAATATGGAACCTTTACATTTCTGATTCAAAAAATCTCAACCTTCTCTCTGCTTCATCACATCTTTTTAAGTAAGGAGCATGCTCTCTATTGAAAATAGTCACGTTTGCATTAAGATCTACAAATTGGCAACTTGACAAATGTCCAATTTCATTCATTATAACATAGGCAGACTCAGCAGGCATCATCAAGTTGTAATAGCCCATCTCTTCAGATCGGAATATACCCATCTTTAAATTTATAAAAATGTCTCTTAATTAACTTAAATAATTTCCAAGCTTCAAATTTAAAGCCAATAATCATTAAAATACACTAATTGCCCAATATTAAAGATCTACCTTTAAATTGCTTATTTAATACTACTTCTAATTCTATAAACCCTTTCAACTTTTATAAAGCTAAACAAATTGAATCAAATCTCTTAATCATTTAAGTTTATTCCTTATTAATTACTAAAAGCATTCTTGCTACTTTTAATATTAACTCTTAAGAAGGAATTTAAGAAATAATAAAGAGAAATATATGATGAATATTCTATTTCTTTTATAGAGCTAAATATAAGAATTAAGCCTAAGACTTCCTGAGAAAAGGATTAAATAATAGTTGCATATGAACTCTTATTTTATAGCAAGCTATTTTAATTTTAAATGTATTGACATCAAGCTAGCAATTTTTATAAGTTAAATCTATAATCTTATAATGCTTAAATAGAGGATAACTACTTTCTATTACCTACTTTAACTAACAAGCATTTTTTTAATTTTGGAGGGGATATATACATCAAAGCAGTACTTTTCTCTATAGCAGCAATAACTTTTACTAGATTATTTATTTATTAAGTCTTTTATTAGTAAATATTTGGCTAAAGTAATGCTTTAAAAATAGATAATTATTTCTTTCTAATTGACTAACTCAGAAGTAAGTTATAAATTTGTCTGATGAGCTTATATTTAATTTACTAGAATTTCTTAAAAATCTTAAAAAAACACATTTTAATTATTTTGGCTAACTTTAATTCTTTCTCTTAACTATCATTTAAGATAAATATTCTGTTTATTATAATTAAGTTATACGCTTTTAAGTTTTATCACTAGATACTTTTATTTTATCTTTTTCTTTATATTTTAAGTAAATAAACAAGCTTTTTCTATAATATCACCAGTTCCTCTATTATACTAAAAGTAAGCATTTCATTTTATTAATTTTAGATTACTAATTTAGACTAAATGAGGCCATAACCTGATTTATTTTTTTTATAATGCTTTATTCTTATAAATTTTGTTAAAAGCTTAAAAATAATATCTTTATTTCAATTACTTAGCAGTCTTTTGATATGGCATCGTTAATAATTAATAAAATACCTTTTAATTTTTAACTTAGTCTACATATATAATTTCCCCTTTTTATCCTTACAATAAAATAGGGTTTAAGTAGAATAGATTTGAATCTTAATAACTCTTATTAAAAATGATTAAATGTAGCTTGTAGATTTGATTAGATATAAGACAGCATTATTACTAAAGTTTAATCTGCTAATATTAAGTTATTAGATTTAAATTACTAATTAGTTATACTCTTGGAAGCTTTATTTCTTACTTAAAAAAAGTTTTAAAATAAAAAGATTTAATGTTAAGATTAGCATTGATTTGAAAGTTATTTTAACGTTATTTTGAATTAATAGCTATAAGGAATTAAAATACCAATAGTGTATTTTAAGTTAAATAAGCATTATATAATCGAAGTTTATCTATGCTCAACTTAACGGCTGAAAGGTTTCCTTTTAATTCTTGCTTTTTGAATTGGTTGAAAGTCCTTATGCTTTGAAAAATAAAGAGTTGTCTTTATTATTTCTGTTTCTTGTAGACCAGTTGCCTGATTCTTTTAGGTCTCCATAAATTTAGTATGTATTATTTATTTAATTTAATTCTAAAATGCTCTATTTCATCATATCTTAATAGTATAAGTCTAGATCGTTAAAGTATTTCTGAATAAATCCTTTTCATTCACTTTCTTAAATCTTTTTAGCCATTGCTATTTTATATAAATTCTTAGCTTGAAGTTATTACCCAGGATGGTCTGATCCATAGCTTATTTTTAGACCCATAAATAGCTTTAAGAATTTTTTTTATTTACAACTTGCTTATTCCTAAAAGCTAATTTCTGACTAATCATCTGAAAGCTCAGAAGTAATATTGTTATTATTTTCATTTTCTTCAGTATACTGAATAACAGAGTTTATTTGTATAGCTTAATTACTTTCAACAAGAGAGTTTCTTTCCTTCTAAAAGCTTACGTCTGATCCAGCACTGGGTCTATATTTAAACAAGTCTTATTTTTCATTAGCAAGAATTTTGATTCTTTCCAAATAAATACTCAAATAAGTTCTTTCTATCCTATCTACGTTTTTTTCAGATTCTATCTTTAGCTTCACTTTGTTAATATTGACTATTTCTTTTTGGATTTCAAAAAAGTCATTACAATTAAGTAAAGTTTAGCATTAAATAAGAATAGTTCTTAAAAACATGGGAATATTGAAGTTGACTATTCTTTGCTCTATTAAATGCTAGAGAGCTTCATTTAACTTTTGGAGTTTGAAGTTAACAAACAACTCTTAATCATTATGAGTCTCAAAAGTTTAGACATTCTGCAAAACAGTTGTACAATCAGAAGAATGCTCCTCTATACTTTCTAAGCTAATGTAGTTCTAGCAATTAACGCATAAAACTTGTTATGGGTTTGTATGCTTCTTTTGCTGCTTAACTTTCTCATCAGGATCTGAGTATATACAGTAAGTAGAGTGGATATCTATACATTCAGCTTTTATGAAATTCTAGCAGTTTATGCATAGAATTTATTAGAACTAACTTAAAGTTGGAGACATTGTTGAAGTTTAATCAGGCGATAAATTTGGAGATTAAGCCTTAAAGAACGAAAATTTTGTTCCGGGAGTTTTTTTAGTAGACTTAGTTCTAGAACTATTAGGAGTACTAAAACGAAAATCGTTTCTCTCCTTGGAAACCGGAGTTTGAATAGGGTTAAAATTTTTCAAGTCTTCATCATGCTAAATAAACGAAAAGTTATATTCTTGCACACAAATTTGGTTCGACTAATATTACGACATTATTTTCTAGTAATTAAACTAAAAGCTAGTAAATAAACCTTTATATAATAATATAAAAATTGATAGATGAATAAAATTAAAATGATTAGATTCATATACTTATAGATAGTCTAATTAATTGGGTTTTTACATTTTCTATGTGTAATTTTAAATTAGCTGTTTTCTTATTTTTTATACTATAAAATGCTTTAAATTAAATATTAAGTATAATTATACTGTTCCTATTAACTTCATATAATTTTGACTGTCTGCCTTTATTTTTTTGACTAAGCTTTAAGCTATTTTTATTATCTAACCTTATACTTTCTTTTCCCATTCATAATCAAGATTTCTATAAAAACTGATTTGTGATAATTAATATAATTGGTGAGATATACCGTCAAAATTTTTACTAATGCTGGTTTGGTAGTTCCCTTTTGCTATATCGAGTTAAATCATTTTATGATCAGCTGGGTGTCTACCAAGTATGCATAATGTTTTGACAATTTAGTTTTGTAGAATAGTACCAAATATTTTAAGATTTTCCTGCTGTTAGTTACTTATATCATTTGATATTTTGCACTTTTTTGGTTTCAAACAAATCTTTCCAACAAACTACTTAGTAAAAAGGAAAAAGATTAGCTTCATTTAATTCAGAGCAGTATCGCTCTTTATACTACTGATTCTGCTGTTTTCGAAGGCTGATCAATATTCTAGTGGAATTTCAACGTTCTAATCAAAAAGGATCTAATTACAGAATATCTTTAAAGGTATGAATAAACTCTCTTCTGATAACTAGTTTTCAACAAATTCAAAATTTTTGAGGAAATTAACTATTCAAGTTTGAACTATCTCTTGATATTATTATTAACTATATGACAGAATAGACTAATCCTAAATATTCTAGTCACTTTGGAGATTTAGAATTTAGCTTATACTAATATTTCAATCTAAGACTTATTTAATAAGAGTCTTATGAATTTTGCAAAGTCATCGAACTGCAATGATTTCGTGAAAATAGATAATTTTAAACAAGTTTTATTTCTCCAAGCACATCTTAAGAGATTATTAAATGCTTTGCTTTATTTCTTTAGATTACTTAAGTAAAGCTTATTTCTTCTTCATTTACTTTTGAAGAGCTTTTTCTTATTCTTGTGCTTCTAATAATTTTTATTATTGCTCACTTCATTATAATGACTATTCTATTTTTTTCTTCTCATGTAGTTATATCAGAATACTGGGGGATCTTAATCCTTTTTAACTTTAAGTAATAAAGGATTCATTATTTTCTATAGGCTATAGTTTAAAGCTTCTTTATTATCACTCATTTTATTAATTATTATCTGATCTATTACTTTGAACAAATGAACAATTATTTAATAGAGATGTAGGTAAAAAGCTTTAAGAATTCTTTATATTTACTTGTTAATTTTCTAGACTTGGTGAAAAACTTTTCCTCCTATTCTCCTCACTAATAAGTTAAATTTAATTTGAGTGAGATATTAAAGATTTATTAGGCTTGCTCACTTTAATTTTTGTCTTAGTATTAAAAATTAAAGGAGATTCTTCTTCGTTTTCTTCATTAATGCTATTAGCATTTAGCATAGCGTCTTCTTCTTGATGTCCTAAATTATTGTTTATAAGGTTTTTAGGTCTAAAAGGATCAATATATTGCTGCTTAAATTAATTTAGCAATTAAAAAAGCTCGCTACTTTAATCTCATGCTTAAGTCTTCTTTATTTATTTCTTTATTCTGCTTTACTTTGTTAATACGAACTTTTTATTAATCTTTTTAGATTTTTTTTTAAAAGAGATTTGATCTTAACTCGCATTTTAACTTATATAGCAAGATTTTGTCATTCTGCTATGTTTGGAATCTAAGAGAGTATTTACTTAGTTAGAATTATGAGATAAATTTAAGATTTCATTTCCTTGTTTATATGAACCAGTTCCTAGTAATAAATCCTAATCATGACGTTAAAGATTCTTTTTCTTTATTTTTAAAAAAATAATTTTGTTATTTAAGCCTTATTTGGATTGCTCTACGAATAGATTTTTCTTTTGATTACAATTTATTATTTCTTAAGGATCTATTTACTTTTACATGCTAGTATTTAAACTTTTGACAAATATATGTGGAAGTGATTCATACTGGTCTCTGGTTTATGTTGGTGGTAAAGAAATTTTAAAGCTATTCTAAAATGGCATCTAATGATCTTAAGTTTAACTAAAATTGAAGTTGTCTGATTTATTGATTAATCTTCTTTAATTTATATTTTTTGAAAAATTTACTTTTTGCTTTTTATCAAATGAAAGTACTCTTACTATTGGTTGGCTTTCCTTCTTGATTAAAAGAGCATCGATTTTTTATAAAGGTCTATTTTCACTTACTGCATATTTCATTTTATATTACTGAATCTTTAGTTAAAATCACGTATAAATAAGCTCAAACTTATACTAATTGCATGCTCCTTATTTTTATTATTAAAACTATTTATTTATTATAGAGTATATAATACTAAATCTATTAGCTGCTTAAGATTGTTACTGATCAAACTTTTACTCTTTACTTGCTAAACTTCAAAACTATATTGATGTTAATTGCTCGACTGTCTATTCAGCAGATTATTTCTTTCTTAATATAAAAGCAATAGAATAATTATATCTCAGTCATACATAAACAGGAAATTGGTATTATATAATAGACACAATATTTAAGCATACTAATCTAATAAATTTATTGCTAGTTCATATTTCTATGATTAGCTCTATATTCCTTTATCTCTCAATTCTCTTTTATTTATAGTTAAATATATATTTACTCCATTTTCTCTTATATTTATGCTATAAAAAATTAAATTTACGTTCGTTTGCTTGTTTAATTATTTTCTAATTTCCTTTTCATTTAAACACTAGATAGAAATATCTAAAAGCTAAGTAATTATTATAGAAAAGGGTTTATTCAAAACATCCTAAAATTCTTAATTTATAATTTCTGGTTTCTATACTTTTAAGGCTTAAGCTAGATATAAAATAATACCCAATACATATATTAGTATCAATATATATCTAGATTCCAATAATTACTCAGCTATCTCTTTATAAAACCATTTACCAAAGAGTCATATATAGGAAATTAAGACATTTACTAGTATATAGCCCTTAGTCATTAGCATACTGAAATAATCTTAAAGGTTTATTTATTTAAATTAAAGCTTATACTAAACAAGATATTTATTGCTTAACTCTAGTAAGCTAGTTTATTTTAGTCCTTATATCAATTTTAAGCTATTTAATGTTAATAAATGTTTCTTATATAGAAAGGAGATCTATTTTAACTCTCATATTATTAACTCTAAGGTTAAATTTTATTATTGCTTATCAACTAAAAAATCTTAGCCCACAGTATTTATTAGAAATCCTAAAATATTTAATTTCATTAAGTTTGATAAACAATAGTTTAATGATTTAACTAAGTTACTAGTATAAATGCTAGTAGTTAGCTACCAAAAGTTAATTCTAAGAAAAGCTATTTCCTTGCCATAATATAATAGACTGCTTATTCTTCTCCTCTAATTAACTAGAAGACAGTTATAAAAGTTAAGATAATTGAATAGCTAGTTGTTAGGTATTATCTACAATATTAAATAGCTATTTACATTAGATAAAAACTCTTTACTTTACCTTGCTTATCTTCTTAATTTTATATGATATGAGTTTAAGGAGCACTAATATACTAGATTAGCCTCTTTCATAATTATAATATTCTATTATTAAAATAGATTATAAACTTTTAATTTATTAGTTTATAGCTAACTTAATCATAGTTTAATGGCTATTTCATATAATACCCTATTTTAATTATCCTCTACTTGTATGAAATAGGATAAATATACTTCTATTATAATAGTATGATGCTTTTATAAGGAGAATCATTTTAATAGAAATCATGCTTTAGTTACTGATAGTTTGTTAAATTGAACTAGAAAGTAACTTATTTAGTAATGGGTATATCAAGCTATCTCAGAAGATGCTATTATATAGCATATGCTTTACTTTGTTTTCTGGCATATGGGTGTATATTAAAACAGTCAGTTTGGTTATAATTATAATGGAATCAAACACTCCTATTCTATTTTATGGAAAAAAGGATGATTATGGAGAGTTTTCTAATTTTTATCCGTCTAAGATTGTTATGAAAGGTAAAGAATGGCCTACTGTTGAACACTATTTTCAAGCTATGAAATATGAAAATACTCCTTAGGAAGAATAAGTTAGATTATGTAAAAAGCCTGGAGATGCTAAGCGTATGGGTAAAAATACGAAATTTACTCGCAGATCAGATTGATAGAGTATTAAGTATGATGTAATGAAGTAAGGGCTTTATGCTAAGTTTACTCAATTTAATGACTTTAAGTAATTACTACTTGGAACTGGAAATAGATAAATAGTAGAGCATAGTGAAAACGATAATGAATGGGCTGACGGAGGTGATGGATCAGGATAAAATTTATTAGGAAAAGCAATAATGGAAGTGAGAGAAATCATTAGATAAGAGGAAGAAAAAAAAGCCACAAGTGCTCAATAAGTTAGCAACTAAAGTTGAAAAATACCAGATGTTTCTTAATATAATATATTATTAAAAAGCAAAGCTTCTTTATTTAATCCATAATCTAATTAAATATAGTATCTTCTTATATATCCAGAAAGATTGATAATTGATAACTAATGTTTTCTACATATTATAATGGATATATAAATTAAGTCTAAATTAAAATAGGTAGCAGATTATATTCTATTTATAATGGATAAATGCTTCATTAATTAAGAAATAAGCAATCTTCCAAGAAAATAGAACGTTAGCTTTCTTACAATAATAAAAAATAGTCATTTTACTTATCCATAGTGTATAAGAATGATTGCTACAGTCAATCATTATAATTTCAAAAGTGCTTTTATTAGCTGCTATTAACTTTTAAAACTCTTTTTAGATAATTCTCTGATTAGATTTACAATACTTATCTTATACTAAGTTTCTAGTTTTTAAATAAAGAGCTTATATTAAGGAAGCTTAAGCTATATGATTTAATTATAAAAGTTAGCTTCTTTAAAGATTTATACTAATTTGAAGGTAACTAAAAGGCTTTAAAGTTTGCTACTATCTTCTAAATAATATAGAGCTAAATAGGATTTTTAGTATAAATCAAGTTTCACTTATAAAAAGCCTTAATTTTGAATTCTACTAGTTTAAGCTTGAGAAAGATAGTAAGTTTGCTGATAATTGAAAATCATAGTCTAATAAATTTTTTGTCTAAGTTTCTTATATATCTTAATGGTCTTTAAAAAAGAAGTATGATTAATTAACTAAAGCTAACTTTTACCAAGGGTATTTAATCTAACAATGGAGATGATAAAAGAAACGAAATTTAAAGGTTTAAGACTTTTAATCAATTCGAGGATAACTATTGCTAAATTATTTTGCTAGAAAGACTAAAAATAATTTAAATTCTAAGGTATGAAGAAACGAACAAATTTACATATATACTTAGAGAATTAAAACAATCAACTCTATTAATAAAATCCTAAAGAGTGAAATTAACAAAAGATATATTAAAAGAGTGTTATTTTATTGCTAAGATAAAAATATTATGATGCTATAACCTAACTGTATTCCTTTATTTATAAGAGCATCTTTATAATCGAATAGATTTAATAGAATACAGAAATAATAGGTTTAAAATCTTAGACACAACAGGATAAATATAGTGAGAGTTTAGATGTAAGAGTAAGTAGGTAGAAATAGTTAGTAGTAATAATTTATTTTATTAATTATTTAGTTTATTGCACATATGACGAAAATCATTTGAATTGCTGTTTAGAAATTAATAACTTACTTTTGGATTAATTATCGCTATTTTTGGTTAAATAATTCCTGTCTAAGAAATTTTCTACAGTCTAAAGTTTAAAATAATTACTTAACTTCCTGGTTCAGGAACTATTGCTATTGCGTTGGCATCTAGTTGCTTCTGCTCCTCTATATTCCTGGCTTTTTATTAATTAAGTTTTGGTTTCTTTCTTGTTTTTTTTCTTCAAATGGTATTTTCTTTAGAAGTTATTTTTGTTCATTACTACTTTAGCGAGAATTCACTTGATTCAAAATGGTTCAATCAAAAATGGAATCATATTATTATCCTTCTCTTATAAATAAATCTTTAAACATTCTTTTCAGGTAAGAATAATCTGGAAAATCTTCGAAGCGAAGACTTTTACAGTAATTAATGTAAGTGCTAAACTCTGGAGGTAAGTTTTTGCATAGGATTTCTACCGGAGTGTTTGCCTTCTTTTCCATAATTTTTTCATATTTTCGTTTTTTGCTATTTCCGGGTAATCCTTACCAAGGAAGACTTCCTCTTAAAAAATACAAAAGAACATATCCTATTGACTCTAAGTCATCTCGTCTTGATTACTCTATTCCCAAATGAGTATTGATAGAAGCATATCTTGCTGTTCCAGTAAGGCTCTTGCCTTCTTTATAGGGTATGTGTTATTGAGTTTTGGAATCGCGATATTTTTTAGCAAGTCCAAAGTCAATAATGTGAATTAAATTTTACTTTTAATTCAAACCTATCAAGAAATTGTCTGGCTTAACGTCTCTATGAAGGAAGCATTTTGCATGGATAAATTCGATTCTTGAAATCATTTAATCAGCACACATTAAGGTAGTTTTGAGTGTAAATTTTCTTTAGCAGAAATTGAAAAGATCTTCTAAAGAAGGTCCTAGCAGATCAATTACCATTATATTATAATCTCCTTCAACTCCATATCAATGAATTTTCGGAATTCCCACTCCTCCCTAGAAAATCCTATAAAGCTTGCACTCATATAACAATTGAGGAAACTTAGCTTTACTAGATTCCAACTTCACCGCTACATTCTCATTCGTCGCAACATTTACAGCTAAGTAAATATCTCCAAAAGAGCCATCTCCTATCTTTTTAACAATCTTTCATTTATTTCCCACACGAAGCTCCATGAATATTTTTATAATTACAGAAAATTATTAACTGGAAGTTAAATTTTGAAAATAGTAAGAAAATAAAGCTCCTAATTGAAATTAAATTATCCCCTTTAAAGCTTTATTATTCATATCTCCATACTTAAGTATTTCTACCACTTACTTTATATTTAACTACCTATTAAAAATATCTCACTTATTCACTATTTTCTATAACTAAGATATATAAATAAAGCTTCCATTTTCTATAGACTAAATACTTATTCTTATTTTCTTGAATATAACTTTAATACTTAATGGTAGATTTAAATTAACAAGTTAATGAGTTTATTTCTTCTATTTAATAGAAATTAATTAAATGAATAATAAGTAATTATATGCATATTAGTATAAGACTTAATGTACATAAAATAGTACCTTTAATTACTAATTCAGCTTAGTTAATACCATATATCTAGCTTGTATAGCATTATTATCCTAAGTTCATTTTTTAATTATATCAAAGATTTAATTATTCACCAGTTAATTCAATAGTAGCTTCTTCATACCTATATGTATAGATGCATAACTATTTAGTTATGTGCCTAGTACTTTCTTTTATTATTAGATAAATCATAGCTAGTTAAACATTATAAAGAATTAATTAATTATTAGGCTAGTTTAATCCTAGGAAAAAAGATAGGAACAAAACTAAATAAAATTCCTGTAAATGTAAAATAGGACAGAGCATAGGAAGGCTATTATGCTTTATACTTACTAGTGTTAATCTATACCTTTATATCCCTTTTAATATTATGGTATTCCATATTAGTCAATCAAAATAATATTTATATTTCTAAAATTTGTTGAGATGTATTGGTTTATTTCTTTATAGTATAAAGGAGCTCATAGCAATGAGAATTAAATATTATGGAAGCTAATTATTTATAAAGATAAAAAAAGGAAAAAGGAAAATTATATTTGGAAGGAAAATTTTCCCTAAGGATCATATTATTAGTCAAACAGATTTAAATATCCTAATTTATAATTAACTGAAATGATAAGCGTATATATGAAAGTAATAAAGAGTGATTTTTCAGTTTGTTATAGAACTTAATTTACATTATTTTCATAATTTATTCTAGATCTAAAAGCATCACTCTAAAAAGTATAAAATAACTAATAAATAAAGAAAGGATTTACTTATTTTAATTAATTCGCTAAAATTTGGATTTTTGCTTAAAATACTAGAGATAAATGGAAATTTAAAAAGAACGCCTTTGTCAAAGTTCTTTCAACAGCTTAAGTTAAAATTCTTTTAAGCTCAAAACATTAAAATTCTGAATAATATATGATAAATAATTGAAATTTCATAATTTTGTAAGATTCTTGAACAGCTACGATAAAAATACATGAGTAAGTACCTAAAAGTAGCTAGTAGCTTTAAATAAAAACAACTATAGAGAAAAGTAAGATTATAAGAATTTGACATGCTTAACCTATAGGATAAATCTTTAAAACAATAAATAAAGATGACTCAAATAAATATGAAAAAGAGAGAAACTTTCATTAGAATCACCATAATTTAAGGATATTAATCCAATATAACTTAAACTAAAGTTAGGAATAGAAGTAGTAAGAACAGGACATTTTAGTAAGAAAGCATAATAATAATTTAGATGCAAGTTTTATCCTCTTATGTTCTAAAATGTAATTTAAAATCCTATAAATTTTGTATTTTTTGCTATATTTTTAAAGAAAAAAACATTAAAAAAGATTTGAAAGCATTACTATAGAACATTTTTCTAACCAATAACTTAAAAGAATTTTATTAAATAAAGTATCTATTAGAAAGGTTGAAACAGTCCTTTGAAATTCTATAAACTAAGATCAGATAAAGTATTATAGTACTTGTTTCAAATAGAAGCTCTAGAGTTATAAATAATAAGGTATTAATTAAATTATTAAATCCTATTAAAATAAGGATATTAAGAATAATATTAGTAACCTGAGAAAATTAAGGATAACAAAGATAAGCACTTAATGGAACAGACATTTGCAATCCGTAAAAACTATTAATTTTAAAGAAGCTAATAAATCTACTATTAATTTAAACTAATTAAGAAAGAAAGGAATCATAAATCAGAGTGATATTATTTAAAAATATAGATTAGGGTTAAACAGCTAGCTTTGGAAAGAAGTAAATAATAAAATTATATAAAAAATCAAGAAATAAAAGTATAGCTAGCTATTTGAATAATAAATCTGACTTTTTAAGGTGTTAGTTTTTGGATATAATAACCAACTATGTTTATATAATATAAGTTGAAATATAGGAATAATTAGCTAGGCATTACTTATTTTTCTATGCTTTAATTATAATTTAATGAAAGTTTTCCTTCTTAATGTTTTAATTGTTTAAAAAAAGTTTCATACTCCTAATCAATTAGGTAAAAGATAAGAGTGATTATTGGATTGGTCAATTTTTAATCCATTCTTAGCAAAATCTTAACTCTTTGAAATTACCAAAATAAAAACAGATTTAAGCAAGTTTACTGACTTTACATTAGCAAGAGACAACATATATCCACTATTAATGGTGTAAGATCGAAAGGCTAGTTTAAAGAAAGAAAAAATCCCACTTTATGATTTGCTAAGGATTTTGATTAGCTGCTAAAGCTATCATTGTTATAATTTCCTCTTTTAAAGAAATTTTAGTAATTGAGTAATTAAATAAAGCTATAATTAGACTCTATTAAAAGGATATAAATTCTAGAACACAACTCCTAATAAATAGTAGAACTATTCTATATTTTAACTACTTCAAAGACCTAAAATTAAATTGGGATAGGCAATTGAGGCTAATTACTGCGCTAGAATTTCCGAAATTTAAATTTATAACCATCACGAGTTAGAGAAATGTTTTTCAAATCTTATTAATTGAAATATCATATTTTGAAAGTTCCTAAAAATAATAAGAGAAAAGATATTGAATTATGAGGGATAATATTAGCTTTACGTTTATAATCTAAAATACTTTAAAAGATACCATATGTTTTTATATCTTTGTCTGCTTAAATAGTTTTAAAATAAAATAATAAAAGCAGTCAATAAAAATTAACATGAGCATTTTCAAAAAGAAGTCAAAATATCTTAGATTAAAATAATTAATCTCAAATATTTATATAAATTATGAAAGGAATCTTTAGATAAAAATTATACCTTATTTTACAAGATAATTACAAAGAAATAGAAAGATAGTATAATTTTAATGGTAATTGTTAATTATTTAGTTTCCTTTTTATAATTCAAGAAATAACTGAAAAAATTGAAATATCAATGCATTATATTAAAGCACTCTTATTAATAAAATATTCATTAAGTTAGTTTAAATCTTATCTAATTATTAGGTTCAAAACACTTTCGCTGATTAAAAAAATAATATTTTAATAACTTTAACTTATCAAGATATTAATGATTAATGATTGATTACTATTTTATTATGATTAAAGAAAAAATTATATCTCAATGAGTGTGAACAAGAAATGTAAAATTTCTTTCCAAATATTTCATTTAAAAATTATGTTTTTTAAAGATAATTAAGATATATAAGTTAATTTCTTAAAAAAATTAACTTAATTATAGTCTTTGTTTACTTTAAAAATATCCCGCGTAGTAAAGCATGTTTTAAATAATTTGAAGGTACTAGCTACTTAATCTTCAAACTTTTAACAAACAAAAAATAAAAAATAATGAAAATTCTTTTAGCTCTTCTTAGATAATGATTTACTTTTATATTCTTTATATTTAATATTAGTTTACTTAAGGTATTCTAAAGCTTTATTATATCTGAAATTTTGAAAAACTCAAACATTAAATAATTATTACATTTTTGCTATTAATGTTTTTTATTAGAGTTATGAAAATATTTAAATTATTAAAATTAATATTTTTTGCATTTAGAAGAGCAATATTCTCCTAATCTATTAGAAAATAATAATATAATGTAAATTTAAAATAATTTTTCACTTGATATACAGTTAAGAAAGGTTTGCTTTATATTTTTCTATAATCTATGAAACTGATTTTAGTACCTTTAATTATAAATTTGATTAAAGTAAAAATAATTATTTTATAGTTTTCAATTAGAACTATTAACTAATTTCTAAATTTATAATCCTATTTTAATTAAAGGTTATCGTTGTTATTACTCTTTTTAAATTTAATATAATATAGTTATGTAAATTTAACTATATATCAAATAGTTAGCTTCTGTCTTAATTAAATCTAAGTATAAACTAAGAAATCTTAATATTCACATCCTAATAAAAATATTATTTTTCTGTGTAGATTAGAATCTAATTGCTTAATAGCAAGATAATAATTTATATCTACAATATATAGACTAGCTCAAATACTATGATAAATAGCTGATGCTTCATCTATAATAAAAAAATATTCCTATCTCTATCTTTTCATTATCAATCCTTATATAAAAGCCTAACTTTGTTTTCCAAATTCTATCAAGCAACTATAAATCTTTTATATTCAATAAAAAATTTCAATTCAAATTCTATTTTTTGAATCGCCTTTTTAGAGTTATTTAAATCATTATTTTCGTTAATTAAATTGAAAAAAAATGTATAATTTAAAATAAAAATAATCCCTAATTATCTAAACCAAATTTTAAAATTATAATATCTGTATTAATAGTATCTAAAAATAGATGTAGATAAGGAGTTTTAGATATTCACTTATATATTTAATTACTTTCTATTAAAAACTTAAGTGATTAATCTCTTTTTGACTTCTCCTGATAAAATAATTCCAAATTATTCTCCCTCTAAATATTGTATTTTTGAAGCCTATCTAATAATTTAATACAACTAGTTCATTAAGAAAATTTTATCCTTAATTAATTAAGGAAATATCTTAAAGGTTGTTCACTAATTGACATATCTAACCTTTATTTTTCTATCATTTTTAGTTTTAATATCTGTTCTATAAATGTTCGCTGCATTATAAAATAACAGTATATATTAATTAAATATCTAACTGTTGTGCTTACATAGTTTCCATTACTAAGTTCAAAATATTATAATACCGATTTTTCCTATGTTTCTATGATTAAGCTACTTTGTGGTTGCTTATAGAGTCTTTTAATAAGCTTAGAAAGTTTCCTTTTTTAGTTATTTAGATTTGCCTAAATATCTAGTATTTAATTTTATCTTTAAAAGAGAGTCTTGTTTAAAATAACTCCCCCAATAAATTAAAATGTAGACTAAACTGAGCTAGATTGGGTACGAGCTGAATGAATAAGGTGAGTTTATTAACTCTTAAACCAAAGAAAAATTTCATTTTAAGAATGCTTTTCAATATGAGCAAATGTGTGAAGCAGTATAGGAGTATATTGAACTTACAATGAAGCAAGAATATTAAATGCAAGAAATTTGGATTCCTGAAAAATAGAAAGAACAGTGTAACATTTTCGTGTCTTAGGATTTCTTTGAGAATTAAGATAAATGCCTTATTTTAATTCAAAACTCAGGTAAAATAAGAGCTGGATTATGATCAAATGCACTCTGCATAAATAATTAATTCTGGGCAGGTTCTATGCTTAAATATGTATAAAATGCTTAAAAAAACGGGTTTTCTATATTGATTATGAATCCAAACTTTAATAAGGGCCTAAAAACTAATTAACCAATCTTAAAAAATGAGAATGCTGATAGACACTGCTAGTATGTCTGAAAGCACTTTTTTGGAAGTTATATTATAAAATCAGGTTCGCTATTAAGAAAATGTCCTGCTTAATGCTTGTATTTTGCAACTCATGGATCAGGTGCTAATTCTGTAATAAAATTAATGACAGAGAATATTATCCAATTTACAGCTAAAGTTCAAGCAGTAGCTTTCGCAGACGCCTTTTATAAAGTATCTGCTTCAAATGATAAAGAAGTATTAAATTTTTTACAACTTAGAGCAGTTGATTTTGCCGCTTCTTAGTAATAGATTGGATCATTGATTGAGCTGTAAAATGACCAGAGAAGTTGTATGGTAATATCTAGCGGAGTTTTAAAGTAAGAACTTACAATAGGAGTATCAGTTGACGAAGTGTTGAGTTTCTTAGAAAATCCAACTTAGTATATTAATGAAAAAAAGCAAAGTATTAGTTAAGTTTATGTACCTTCTTAGAAAATTAAATAGAGAATGCATTCAAGAAAATAGTCACGTGAGAACATTTAGGAAATTTTGAATAAGTAGAACTCTCTTTAATAGCAAAAAGAAGAAATTATTGAAGGATTAAATCAAAAAAATAAGCTTAATGCTGTTGACTAGAGTAGCAGCTTTTCACAATAAAATCTTAGTTCTTCACCTTAGCCTTCTAGTAAGAATATCCGTTCAAAGTAGTATTAAAAATTTCTGAGTTTTAACGAGTTTGATTTATAACATGAAAATGGGAAATATTTTAATTAAGATAATAAGGTAAATCCAATGAAAAGTGAATCCTAATAAGTCGAAGGATTATAATCAGAGGAGAGCGTCAAATCAAATAACAAATAATCTACATTCATTTCTGATAATTAAAACTCCCCTGTTACTTAATCAAACTTATAAAGAAAATAGCGAGATGAAAAATAAAGAAACGGACATGGAAAAATAAAATAATTGCATGACTTGAATTAAAATAGAGTTGACGATTATGATGTGAAAATAGTTGCTTTACAAGCAAGATTGAAAGAAATTGATAACCTTCAGTTCCGAGAGCCAATGATGAGAGAATAAAGAGATACTTGCTGTGCAACTATCAAAAAATGTGTCATTTTTTAACTTTGAGATCATTTTATTAATTTATTTCTTTTTCTTTAAATATTGAACGCATTTGGGAGATATAAAGCCTAATTGCATTCAATAAATCACGTATAGATTTTTTAAGTATAAATGTAGATTAATGAAATAAAATAAGCAATTAAGCTGATTTAAATTACCAACCATTATAAAAATATCCTATGAGATTGGATCTAACTAAAAAATATACAATTTATAACTTAACAAGCAGAATATAAAAACAGATAGAAACATTAAGTACACAAGGCTAAAATTTAGTGGTCAATTAGAACTCTAGTAATAATTAATTAATGAATAGCTAATTCATAAAATTTCTTAAATTAATAAAAGGATTTTTTATTATAATATCATTAAATTAAGAATATCATTTCTAAGCAAATAAGTAAAATAACATATAAAATACAAATGTAAGCAAGCTATTTGAGTATAAGATTATCTTGATTCTGGAATTTAAACTTAATTTTAGTTAATAAGTAACCTAAATGAATTAGATAGATATAAATCCCTTAATTATTTATATTATAGCTGATAGATATTCTACTTCTATCTTTACTTATTAGGTTTTATTAGGCAACTCTTAGTTAGTCTGAAAATTTAAGCACAACTAGATAAATTTTTAATTGATTAAGATTAGAATGCTAGAAGTAGAGCACTAAAATATTTATTATCTATTTATTAGCCTTGTCGTTAAAGGTTTCTATTTAGAAATTGCAACAAAGAAATGGAGATTTAATTTAAGATTTAATAATATATCTGTAAATATAAGAAGTATTGCTACTCTCTATTAACCTAATATACTACTTACTTTAATCTTAGTATAGTAAAAAGGAAGTTATTTATTTTGAATTTATTTTAATAAAAGTATTAGTTAGATTAAATAAAACTGAATTATATTAGTAGTGAATTAATTGCAAATCAATCTGACATTAATATTTCTTCATTATCTCCAAAGCTTGTGTTTATTTGTGATGTTTTTTCTTATTTTTTTATGGGAGATCTTTTTACACTTTTATTCGACTTAATTTGATATACTATTGAACCATTTTCAAAATAGGCTTCCTGTGGGTATATGAATGAGGAATTTTTAGTTGGGGTATTTTCTTCGCTAGACTCTTTTGTTTATAATGCTGGCTCTATTTTTGCCAGTCCTCTTAAGAATTTTTTGCTTTAATTCTGCTTCTCAATTCGCTCTTTTAGCTTGATGCAAAGAGAAGTAAATTCAAAAATTCATTTTTAGACTTACAGTTAGTCTTTTTCACAGAAGCTCATCTTTACAGTATCTTGTGATATCTTCTTAAGCATTTAATTTACGAGATTCTTAGTTTAAAACTCTTGTTTACTTTTATTTTCTTCAGTATTAGCAATCAATGTTTTATACTACTTGAAAACTTGTAATAACTCAGTATTTTCTTAGTTTAACTTTTAAACTTTTTATTAAAGTACTTCACTATTGAAATCCCAGCTGAATTGGTTAGGATGTTCTAAGCAACATTCAGATATATGATCTAAAAATTATTAAGGTTCGAATGCTTTGTAGCATCTATCGCATTGTAGACTATGTATACTATTTAAGATAAATTAGCAGAAGTAAAAGACTTGCTCTTGCTGATTTGTTATTGACTCTATTGAAATGTTCATTAAATTTTCTTGCTATTGCTGCTTTATTTTGTTCATTGTAAAGACCAAAAAATTCTAATTTGTTTGACACTCCGTACTTTTTTAAAATATACTATGCTGAATCTCAACATCGGCATAAGATGTTTATGTTTAACATTCTGCGTTTTCTTATGGTACAATAAACTTCGCTGTTGGTAGCTCTTAGATTGAAGATTCAACAATTGACTTTTTGATTTCAACTTTTTATTATGGTTCAATGAATGTAGCTATTTATTGCTACCGGACTGGTGAATCAAAATTTTAATTCTTTATTTAAATATTTTCTTATGATGCAATGAAAAAAGGTGTTTACTGGTCTCTAATTGGTGACTATTCGTTTGATCTGCATATTACTTCACTCTTGTATGGATTATTTATATTAGTTGTTTATTACTACTAAATAAAAAGTTCTTCCTCTTACCTCTAACTTTATAAATTTTATTAAGGGATTATAAAATTAGTAGTTGATTACTTCTAAATTGATAATTATATATTTTACTTCCTATTTTCTTAAATTTCTTATGGAACGAAGAAATTTGCCGTTGATTGCTCTTGAATTGAAGTCTCTATATTCTATTTTTTGAGTAGTTATTGCATTTTCGAAATTTTAGGTTATAAATACTCAATTTACTTTTGGCTTTATTGTATTTTTTAATCGCGTTAAAATATCTATTGCTGGTAGTACTCTTTAGCCTATTCAAACTCATTTTAGAAATTGGCTATTTATTTTTATAACTATTTAATTTTGTCTTTCTCTAGCCCATGAAAAGCTTACCATTTTTCTTATGATTCTTTTAAGCTTTATTTGCTTCAATCAAGTTCATTTCTTTAGAGTGAAAGTTATTCTTAGAGTTTTTATACTTCAACTTGTAGATTTAAACTTAACTCCTTCGTTTTTTATTCATTTTCCTTACTTATCTCAAGTAAGCTAGTCAGTTTTGTATTCTAGAATTCAGTTTCAATTCTAGTTCTGCTTCATAAGGCATGATCTTCTTTCAATCTCTCTAAACTAGTTTTAAGATTTTCTATTTCTTTTTAATATTCAATTTAGCTTTCTTATAATGTGTTCTATGCTAATTCTAAAGACTAGTAAATGTCATCTTTTTCATTTTACAAACTTTCGATTTATAATTGTAATTATAAAAATTCTTCCTCCTTTACCTTAAGCTATTCTTACATATCTTCTTACAACTCACTAATAAACTTTTCTTCTGTTTCCTTTTTGATTGTAACCTGCATATTCTATACTACTTAGTTTAAGTCAGCTTAGTATTTGGCATCTAGTTCTGCTAAATTTCTAGCATTTTCTTCTTCTTTAAAATCAAGCTCCCTTTGTAGTTACAACATTTGCTATTTTCAATTTTGAAGCTCTGTTTGATGTTGTAAATTAATATTAAAAAGCTCAATTTCTGCTTATTGATGAACATTATCGATTTCTTTTCTAGATTCTTCTTGAATTTTTTAAATTAGAAGCTTCATTTCGGCTAGCTGCATAGCTAAATCATGCTAATTGATAAAGCCTTATTATCCATTCTAGCTCTTACTTCGATCTTTAATAGATTGAAGTTCTACTTAATGGACTTGCTTAAAATTATCCAATTCATACTATAGCCTTTCACAGTTTACTTCTAGCGTTCTTTTTTACTTTTATAAGTATTAAATTTCTTTCTAAGCTTGTAGTTTAAACTCTTCTATTTAATTCTAAAACTAGAGTTAAAAGCTATGCCTTTCTTTATCCCTAAGAATACTTTAGTCTTACAATTATTCTTACAGCGAAAGATTGACTCTCTTAAGATTTTCGTTTTATAGAAATGACTCTTCCATTTACAAATTTAGAACTTGTATCTATTATTTTAGCAAATGAGTTTCTTCCATTTATGACCTTAAAATAAAAGCTAACTGAACACTTCTTACTATATATAAAATAGCTTTTATTACCTATCTGGATAACTGCTTATCTTACACTCCTCTCATATCATTTTCTTCGTATATAGACTAAATTAATTCAGCTGGTTAACTATCTAAAATAAGAAGTTAGATGGCTTAGATATAAAGTGGTTACTTAAGTTATAATATCAAATTAAATGTTTTAAATACAAGTTATTATATTAATTAAGCCTAAATCAAGCTATATTCTTAACTAGATTCCCTGAATTTATTTATTTAGAAATGTTCCTGTACATAGTTATAGTCACCCTGTTGCCTCTCCATTTTAAATTACCAGCTTTATGAACTTAAGTATTAAAATTAATCTGCACTTAATGGATTAGAAATATAGACTATTACATTTATAAATTAACTAGTTAGGATTCTATTTTTCTATCAAATAAGTAAATTATAAGATACTTACAAAGCAGGATGTTAGAAGTAGTAATAGTCAATTAAGAACACTAGCAGTAAGTTGAAGGTGCAAAGCTTATATAAGAGTACTGCTAGTTGATATATGACATTATACTTATATACTAGTCAATGAAATAATAAATAAACCTAGAACAAAATAAAAACTATTTCTATATTAGCCAATATCAAAAGCTTAATAGAGAGTATAATATATACCTCAAGCTTCAAAAAAGGATATCTTTCTAGAATTTTTGAGATTAAAATTAATTTGAAAAATCAAATTGGATGAAAGAAAAGAAATCAAAGAAATTGTCTATTCTGAATATAAAACTCTTTGTATTAAGAGGCGAAAACATATATTTTCTAAAATAAAGTTGATTTAGGTAAATTATATATGAGTAATAGTACTTGAAAAGAAGAAATTTTGATAAAGGAATGATTATAAAATAATTGGATAGAGTATGACTTTTTTATAAATAATAGGAATCTATAATTAATAATTAAATCTAATAATTTTAGTAATGGGAAAATGCTTTGGATGCATTAAAGGTGGTAATACAATAACTGCTTCTATCCATGATAAAAAAATAACTCCGTATCCTTTAAAAGCAAGTCAAAGGTAAATTGTTTTGATTTAATCTTTATGTCAAGTAGCTCTAGCAAAAAAGAAATTGAAAAGATTTGTAAAAAAGTAAAGATAAATAAAACTGTATATGCCAGAAGAAAATAATGAAAAAATTGCACCAAAAAATAATCTTTTAATCTAATCATTAGTCAGATCATTATAAACTAAGTTCTTTATCCAAAATCAACAAAAAAAATAAATAAAAATTGATCATGAGAATGGAGATAAGTATGAAGGATGAGTGATAGGAAGTAAAGCTTGTGGATAAGGAGTTTATTATTTTAAAGATGGAGGGTTTTATAGAGGAAATTGGAAAAATGATAAGTAACATGGAAAAGGATTATAAGTATGAGCGGATGGATCTAAATACGATGGAGAGTGGAAGGATGGAGTGAAGCATGGTTAAGGAGTATATAAATGTGAAGAAGGATTATATAACGGAGATTTCATAGATGACTAAATGGAAGGATAAGGATAATTTAAATGAAAAAATGGAAACATTTATAAGGGATAGTGGAAGAATAATTTACAATGAGGACAAGGAGAGTATGAGTGAAGTGATGGTTCAGTATATAAAGGTTAGTTTGAGAATAACGAATTTGAAGGATATGGAATATTAGAATGAAGATCAGGAGAAGTATATAAAGGTTTATTTCATAAAGGAAATTTATAGGGAAAAGGAGAGTACAATAATTTAGTTTCAATTTCAAAAAATCTTATGCTAGAAGATGGCTAAGTGACTTAAATGTTTTAATAAATCCTTAATGTATAAATTAAAAAAATTTATATAATTCAAAGATTTTAATCAAATGAATTATTAAATTATAAATAAGTTTAAGAATCTTTAATTTTGTAAATTAACCAATATAATAAGTAAATTTAATAGAACTTATCTATTTTACTTTCAACTATTGAAACACAATAATAAAGATTTTATAGTTAATAATTTTAATATGTGAAAAAAGTTATATAATAAAGTTTAAAAGATTTGAAAATTAAAAATTTCTTTTATTATTTTAAGCAGTTTCATATCAAATTTATGATTAACCTTCTTTAAGCATAAGATTTTTTGAAATTGAAACTAAATTATTGTACTCTCCTTTTCCCTATAAATTTCCTTTATGAAATAAACCTTTATATACTTCTCCTGATCTTCATTCTAATATTCCATATCCTTCAAATTCGTTATTCTCAAACTAACCTTTATATACTGAACCATCACTTCACTCATACTCTCCTTGTCCTCATTGTAAATTATTCTTCCACTATCCCTTATAAATGTTTCCATTTTTTCATTTAAATTATCCTTATCCTTCCATTTAGTCATCTATGAAATCTCCGTTATATAATCCTTCTTCACATTTATATACTCCTTAACCATGCTTCACTCCATCCTTCCACTCTCCATCGTATTTAGATCCATCCGCTCATACTTATAATCCTTTTCCATGTTACTTATCATTTTTCCAATTTCCTCTATAAAACCCTCCATCTTTAAAATAATAAACTCCTTATCCACAAGCTTTACTTCCTATCACTCATCCTTCATACTTATCTCCATTCTCATGATCAATTTTTATTTATTTTTTCTAATTTTCTTCTCTAATTATAATGTGCAATGTTCTTATAAAAGATTATAGCAACACTATTTTTCTTTTATTAGGCTTTTATCTATTAATTTTCAAAGCTTTTTTTTTATTGTTTTTAAATGTCTGAAATTTTTAAATTTGCATGTTTCTAGTTAAAAATTATTTGAGCAAGGATTATATTAAAACTACTTTCTTTTAATCGTATTCTTCTTAAGCATTATTTTATTTTCGGACTGAAAGAATACTTTCAGAATGATCATTATTCTTAATGCACTTGAGACATATTCCCATTATAATTTTATAATTTTATCTATAATAACTAAATATCTTTAATTATTAATTTAAAAAATTTTAAGCCAGACTTTTTTTTTACGTTTTACTAAACATCAGTTTTGAAAAGAAAAGCTCCTTAATTTATTTTTATTTTAATAGTCTATTATATCTAGTTAGTGCTTCATCTATTATATTTAAGTCAATATTTTATTAATTAAGATTAATCTTTTTCTCTCTTTTTTATAAATCCAATAAATTTGCTTCCTGCTTTTTAATGATTTCCTATAGTTTTTATATGCACAGACTTATGATTACTTCTTATAATCTTTAAGTTTTTAAGTCTTGAAACTTCTTGTTAATATAGTTTTTATTAGTCTAACTATATTTAATATGTAACTTTAAGCTAGTAATCCCTTAGTTAGCTAAGTTTTAGCACTATGATAGTCATATACATTTTCTCTAATAAGATATTTTATTCTTATTTCTTAAGCTATTTATATAATAATATCGTTATTTAGGCTTTTTTGTTTAATTTTATTCCTTTTATTACTTATATTCTCCCTCTATATCAATTACCTCTACTTTAATTTCAAAAAGCTATTGTCTTTATCAAATCCCTCAAAAATTATATAATATCAAAGTTCCAATGTATTTTAAAATAGTTTGGAACTATGACTAAAAATACTGCATTAATAGATTAGAAAGAATATTTTAGTGATGAGATAGGATTAAATACTATTAATCAATAATATCTATCAAAATACTAAGATTCTTATATATTTAAAAAATATTATTATTAATTTCTTTTTTATCGTATATAAGGTATTCATCTTGCTTTATATCATAATATCAATATATCTTCTATATTTTTCGTTTTATATAAGATAAAATTAAAATTATCCACTATTTGCTGACTAAATAAAAACACCTTATCATTAGATTCTCTTTCAAGTGCTAATAATATCAAATATATGAAAATAGTAATTACAGGAAATTTGTACGATTCTTTATATTTCATATTAGTATTTTCATTTTTATTCATTGATTTTCAGCTTTTTTCAAAATGTTAAAGTTTGAAATTAAAGATGTCTCATTATTTCCTTTCTTTCATTTTTATTTCTTATTTTGAATTCTGTTCCTAAAGCAGGATTCTATTTATATCTTTTTAAGCTCCTTTAGTTAAGAATAATTTAGGCTACTTGAGGTTGTTTAAGTGTCTTCTTGAGTTAATCTAATATGAATTTAGAAGTGTTTAGACTTAGTTTAATAAATACTTTGCTATAGTTTTTACTTCTAAGTAATGTAATTAGTTAGTAACCGTTAATTTAAATTCAATTGAACTTTGAAAATATTACAAATAAAATGAAACTGAGTTTAGGCTTTATTTTTGTGAGAGCCTGCAGTAAAAGTCTATTGGTTTGGATACTTCTTTCTAACATGGTTCAGTAATCTTACTAAGCCTTCCTTGATTCTTATAACATAACGACTTTAGAAAATTTCGTAGAAGTCCAATAGGATTATGTTTGAAGCTATGAGATTAGAAATGATTCTATTTTCATTTAGTTCTCTACGAAATTTGACGGCTGAGTCGCTTTTGGCTTTGGGATTGATATGTAACACTTAGATATGTATACTGCTTTTTCAAATGATTAGGTAATTCCACATGTGCTAGACTAATGGTCTGTCAAAAGTTAAAGTCCTCAATCAGATGCAACTTTAGGTGGAAAGGACAATGTTTTGTTTTCCAAAATGGTTTAGGAGAATAAATGGAGACACATAATATTTGCTAGGCTTTTAAATACTGGCGATCAGTATGATTACTAAATTCCTAATCTTCCATCCCTTTAAGCTAATTTAGTATTTGCATGGAAAAGAGCAAGCAATAGTTTACTTCAAAAGCCCTAAGGAATTAAATTACTTAAGTTAGATACAAGATAATTAAATGACGATGACTTCATTAATGATAATGGTAGTAATGGAAGTGATACTGAAGGGCATTAAGTAGTAATGACGATTTTCTGAGGAGTTTTGGCTTGGTTATCAATCTATATTATACGCTTTGGAAAATACTTCAGAAAGCAATAAAAAGCTAGTATGTATATACATGCAGCATTGATGCTTTCTTTAATGATTGTTACATATATTTCAGGGTTCATTATTTGGAAGTAAAAAGAAATTTGAATAGATTTTGTAGAAAAAAGGAAGAGAAGACATGCAAACTATGGGATATTTGTTTTTACTTTTGGATTTGCTCAGATATTAACTGGTATTGTTGCTATTTTAAATCATCAAGGAATATGTAAGAAGATAAAGCGTAACACCATAAAATCTATACACGGAGCTTGTGGATTTGTCTTGCTAGCATGGGCTTAAGGAACTTGCTGGCAAGGTACATATTTGAATAAAGATAGAGAGGATACATTTAGGCCTATTTGAATAACGATATTTGTTGTTGGAGGATTTTTGTTAATATTACTTGAAATTCTGTGTCTTAAATTCTCTTCATTTAAAATAGCTCCAATTGAAACAACTCTAGCTTCTAATTAGTAAGAATATTAGAGATATACCATAGAAGAGTTTGCGAAATTAGCTTTAAAATAAAATTTAGCATTGGCTGATGATTTTGTTTGCAACTTAACTGAATATATTGAGAAAGGAAATCATCCAGGAGGAAACAAATTTATAAAAGCTATAATTTCGAAAGATACTCTAAGAGTTCTGAATGGATCGTGTTCTGAACTTATTAATGGTTAGGAAGAACAATGCAGCCACTCTCAAGAAGCCTTTTAGCTGCTTTCAAAATATGTAGTGGGAAAGTTAATTACGAAATCATATGCATATAGAAGCTTTAATCTTTCTTTAGATACTTCGGAAGAAAACTGTGAGAAAAATTAGTATTAGCCTCTGCTTTAGGATATGAAAGATTTAGCTGAAGATGAATTTTTCTTCTAGGATTTACAGACTTTGAAATTGGTGCATAAGCATCTTATTGGCGATAATTTTGTTCGATTTACGCTAAAACCACTTTAGGGAGAGATTACAAATGATATTACAGAGTTGAAAGAAAATTGGATTTTTGATTGTGGCAAGTTTTTCAGAGCTGTATGAACTACTTAATAAGTCAAAGAAATAGTAGGAACAAGCAACGAAAGATTTAATACCTCATGCAAATACTAATATCGATACTATGGCTTAATAAGATCTTTAAATTATTAGAGTTAACAACTCTTATACTCTCAATTTGGGGAAACCTATAACTTAAAGAATGAAAGAAAAGAATGATAATGATGCGAAGATGTTTTGCATGAAGAATGCTTAAAAAGTTCTAAGTTTCCATATTTTGATTTTGTAGTTAAAATACAGAGATAAAATGGATTTATGTCATATTTTATTGATTAAATCCAGCAAGGTTACGAGTGAAGGATTACACTTCCTATAGGAGTTGGATTAAACTTTACTCCAGATTATTTAAGCTAAAATCCTCCTCCTCACGTAGCTGTCTTTAGTGGTTAGTTTTTTGTTAATCCATTTATTGACTTGTGCTATTATACATTTTACCAAAAATTGAATCCTTCAGTAAGATACAAAGTAAGAGTTTCTATTTTTTCATGATTCGATAAAGATGAAGATTCATATGTTTACTCCATGTTTAAGAAAATTCAAGAATATAATCCTCAAGATTTTTCATGCAACTTCTATTTCACAAGGCAATAGAGTGAAGTTGAAAAGTAGCATAATAAAAAGTTTGACAAAGAATACATTTAAAAGCATTTAAGTTCTGATGTTTCAAGAATTTATATTAAAGGTCCACTTCGATACGATTTGGAAATAAGATAGGCATTGGCTGATGCTGGAGTTCCGAAAGAGAAAGTAATTTAACAAATTATTCTTTTTTATATAATTAAAATAATTTGATTATATCATTAAGTAACTAGCTTAATCTTATGAAAGCTATTATTATTTTATTATATAAGCTTAAATATGAAAGCATTGCATTAAGCAAAAATTTTTTTAATTCTTACTAAATCATGTATCATTTGGTTTTACTAATCAACATAGCGCAGATTTAAGTAAAGTAGTAAGAGATACAATTATTTAATTAATATAACTGGCTAGAAATCTAACAAAAGGCAAATTATTATTTGTTTAATTCTGCATCTTCATATGGACAAAACATTTGCATGGTTTCTATTGTTATCTTCATCTTAAAACTTTCACAAATTTAATCTTTTTAAGGCAGTTTAATAGATATATAACTACAAAACAACTAGAAGTTAAAACTTGGAAGATTTCAATACATAAATTATTATGCTTTCTTTAATAAGCTCATCAATATACTGAATTTAGTTAGAATGATAATGAAATTTAAGCATCAACTATTATAATCTCAAGTAAACTCTTAATGCTTTACACTGTAATATTTTTACTAGTTTGTATTTTACTTTCCTTTTAAAATTTAAGATTTCAATTTACTTTCTTATAGAAACTATTAAGATGCTCTTTATTTGATTTCTCATTTCTTAAAATAGTAAAGAATCTATTTTAGACTTATAGTATTATATAGCTAATTATCGATTTTAGAGATTAAGATATCTGGAAGGATTCTTTCTTTTACTTATTTATCTTTTATTAATTTTGTAAATAGAATTTGATAATTAAAGCTTTGCTAGACATTGCTAAAAGAAGATGTATTATATTATAAAGCTTATCTATTATAATATCAACTATACACTTGTATTTAATAAAGTTCATATATAGTCTGCTTATATTAATAAATCCCTTGCTTAGCAATTTCCTAAGTTCTATAGTTATTTAAGTATTTCTTTTAGCTAATCTTGAAATGTGATATTATAGACTTAAGGCTTATTATTCTATGTACCGTATTATAGTCACAAGTAAGATTATAATATTAACTCTTACAAGAAGAATCTTGTTCCTTTTAGAGATTTTGATTAAAAAGGAATAAGTGCTTAAAGATATCTTCTATAAATAGAACTTTAAGCATATTTGTAGACTCAAAAGCAAAGATTAAATTAGTCAAGATTAGTAAATTATAGAGAAGAAGTACAGATGTAACTATTTAGCTTAAACTATTCTAAATCTAAGTTCTTAATATTATGAAAACTAAATATTCTTATACAAAGATGCTTATGTCAAATCTGTTTTTCAATAGATATGCAGTAAGGATATAGGGAATGGAATATAAAAGCATTAATAAGCACATAAATGGTTAAATCTGCTTATAGTTTAAAGAAGTGGAAAATACTTTTTAAATCTATTAAATAGTCTAAGGTTAATATCTTTTAACTAAAATATAGTGCATATATTAAATAAGGCTAGTAAGTATTAATTATAGACATTAATTAATAATCTAATTATTTGTATTCCTTTAAATTAGGTCTAAATCTACATAATGGTAATATATTGAACATTTATAATAGTTGATTAATAAATTAACTTATAAACACATATAATCAGAAGACAATTGTGAAAATATTATAAAATATAATTTCTTCTTTGCCAAAAATGAACGGAATTGCTATATTTGGAGATTAAACTAACTTATATTAGATAGGCTTTATGAATATAGGCTTTTGCTTGGTTAAAATAAAAGAGATTAATAGAATCAAAGTTAGATCGTAAATAATTTATTTACTATAGAACTGTAATCTTTATAGTGACTCCAGTAAGTTATAAAGAAGATGTGAAGATATATTTACAAAATAAGGTAGGAAAACAATTATTTTTTATTAAATTTCCTCTTCTTTTCATAATATCATAGCTATATCACATAGCATATATAATTAACAACAATTTATCATAAGATTGATTTATATTTAGAATATCTCATCTTATTTTTGATCTTTAGCTAAGATAAATAACCTTTATTAAAAGACTTTTTATTAATTTGTATAAATTAACTAGCAAAACACGTAGTTGAAATGAAGGACTAGTTACAATAATACTTTATTAGATAAGAGATTATTATAGAGTATATAAATCTATTTGATTTATTTACTTTTTAATTTCTATTTGTATGGGTTTTGAATTTTCATTGTAAGATAAGAATCTAACTTAATGGAAAAATTAAGACATTTAAGTTAAAATTTATAATTACTTCAAAGATTATCCTCGAGACCATACTAGATTAAAGAAATTTTTATAGCTTTAAAATTAACACAATAATAGGATTTATAGTAATGTGGAAATAGAAAAATTGCTATAGACTAATTTAATTCTTCATAATGTAGTAAAAGGTATTGATTTTTTTAATATTCTATTATTTTCTCAAATTGTCTATTTACTATAAAAATAATTTAATCTTTAAGTGTCATATAATCATTCAGATTACTACTCAACTTTCTACAAAATTTGTTCATTTTCGTTCTGTTTTATTTCTTCAAAAAGTTCTTCTAATTTTTACCAAGTTGGAGTTTATGAATTAGAATTGGAATTTTGATAAATAAATTTTCGTATGTTCTAACCTTCTAAAATTCCGAATTCCATGTTACCTAATTTGAAATTTTTTCCTTTATAAATTGTGTGCGAAAGTTCAGGATAAGGACTTTCTTCTTCTATCAAACTTCTTAAATTAACTTCGATTTTTTACTTAATTTATTCTTCAATTCATTAATCAAACTCTTCTATTTTTTCTTCTTTTAACATATTTTATGTCTAGTTCATTGTATCAAAAAACAAATTCTAAAATTATACTGTCAAGTTTTCCGAGTTTATTTCTTTGACTAAATCACTCCTTGAAAACGTATTTTTTTTTTTATTTGTCTTTAATGGCATTGGTCTTTAACTTTAAAAGTTGTTCTTCGCTGATTATTTAGTTTCTTAGGGATATTCTGTATGAAAACTTTTATTTTATATACTCTATTTCTATACCTAACCATTCTCCATAAAATCTTTCTTTTTATTCTTAGCAACTTTAGATGCAGGTTCTTCCTTTTTACCAATTTCTTGCATAATCATAAGAATTTAGTTTATATTTACTTAATCAATTCCACCTTATGCTTATATTTATTTGACTAATATTTTTCCTCTGTTTCTTACTTAATGCTCATTTCTACCACCTAGTTAGTTAGCTATCTTTGATCATCTCGCTCCATATTATTAATATTTTTAAATTAGTATTTTATCTTCCTCAATTGTTCAATTTCCTTTTTTAAGTTAAGGATCTAAATGATTATTTCATCTTTCTCTAACCATTTTTCCTTTTCTTATAGGTAACCCTTTATGAATCTGTGTATTAATAGCTTCGCTTAATGCAAGTCAACTAACATTGGGATTCTAAATTTTGATTTTTTATAATAACTAATCTTCCCCTTCAGTTCATTATTATTGTTTTCTAAACCTATTTTCATTCTTATATCCATTGAAATTTCTTGCAGGTTTTAAATCAAATCCTTCTTATGAATGAGATCTTAGCTTTTTATTCTAATTTTAAAGTTCAGGCTTTGATACTTCACTCTCATAAAGCTAGTTTTCTTCAATTTCTTTAATAATTGGAAATTAAATTTAGTTTTGCTTTGTATTTTTAATTAACTTTTTCTGTAGCCCTAATGCTTTTTGATCCTTTAATGGAAAAGCAGGTAGTTAAAGTATCTCTGAAGACTAAGAAATTTATCGGAATTCTAGTAAACCTCCTTATTTAATTTCTTGCATGAAACTGGCTTCGTTATCTTTGCTTTCTAGATATTCTCCAGCTTATTAACTTTATGTAGAAAAATACCCAGATCTTTAGAAGTCTAAAAGCTGGCTTTAAGATTTTGTGCAATTTAATTTAATAGTGCGTCGCTTTTTCTCTAAGGGAGGAGAGAGAAAAGGAGGGGAATTTATGAATAAATGAAGGTTTTGGTCACTTTTTATTGATTACATTTTTAATTATAAACATTAGTTTTCTTCTTATTAAACTAGAGCTTTATTAACTATACCTCTACTCTCTTGTCTATCTACCAACATTATGCATATTTTCTCATTACTTTTTGTAGTTTCATTATCACAATTTTGAAGAAAACTAATTTCTGCATATAGTTAAGTAAAGATATGAAGTCTTTTTAATAATTAAAATGATGATAATGTTATAAAAGAGGTACTTTGATATTAAAATAAAGTGTCGATTATATAAACTATCAAAGCGAAAAAACATTATTTGGGATGATGTTTAATCTTAAGTTACAAATAGATAATATAGCATCATATTAAAATTCTTTAAATAGCATTTTACTAAATCTCAAATTTGTCTTTCGCGTTCCATTATAAAAAAGTACTTAAGTTATTTTTATAAAGTAGAAGAGTAATAAAAAGTTTCTTCTTATTATATCCAATTAATAAATTAAGCTTTGGAATGGTAAGATTTTGATAGGATGATGCTTGGATTTATGAAGCAAGGATGTTTTAGTTGAAATTTAAGTAAAATTAAATTTATTCAAAAGTGCTATTAACTTCTTCAATTTTTCTCTGATTTATAATAATCTAAAATTTCCTCTGATGTGGGAGTATCGTCGTAATTTTGACTTTTATAAACAAAATCCTTAATATCTTGACCCTCTAAAAGCATTTAAACTGAACTGTCTTGCTATAACTATAACTAATTATTCCATTCCTATTGAGTGATAAAGTCAGATTCTTAGTTGCCTAGAATTTCTTGGTAAATATAAGCATTAAAGGATTTATTTCATGTTTTTTAAGTAGATGTTTATTGGATAATTGGCGTATCGATAGAATGTAGGCGTACTATAGTTGCGTTCGATGGCTGCCTATCTATTTCTTACAGTATAATATTCTGATTTTCAACTATTTCAATCAAAGATTACTATTGATTAGCTTATTAATGCTCTTATGTTACAGTTTGTTGATGTTTCTATATCATATTCTATTGAATTTACAGTTAAGATAAGGCTCTGAATCCTTCGATCTATTTTGTTACAATTGGTTTT
Organism: Loxodes magnus; assembly: GCA_946699065.1. Lineage (NCBI taxonomy): Eukaryota > Ciliophora > Karyorelictea > Loxodida > Loxodidae > Loxodes > Loxodes magnus. Next base: position 331,008 of record CAMPDV010000238.1, read on the forward strand.
GGTCTTCCAAACTTTTAGTTAGATCAATCTTTTTCTTTCCCTCTAATAGAACCAGGAGAGGGTTCTGGAGTTTATTGGCCTAAAGGGACCACTATTTGGTTTACATCAATTTTATTAATATCCTTTCCATTTTTTTCCAACTATTTTAAAAGCATTTTTCCTCTATTTCTAGTTTAGTTTTCGTTACGTCCTTCAATACAGTTAGCAATCGAAGCTCATTTTTTTATTCCTAGTTCTTTTATTTTTTGAAGGAGAATCAAATCTTCTTCAGCTGTTCAACTAGTTTTTTTAAGAGAAGGGTCTAAATGATTATGCCATCTTTCTCTTATATTTTTCCCCTTTCTAACATTTTAACCATTATGGATTTCTTTATTAATAATATCCCTTAATTCACTTCATCTAATTGAAGGATTTTCTTATTTAAGTTTTAAGAATAGTTCATCTTCTTTTTGGCTTCATTGCTTTTAAGTAGAAAAGCGATTTGTATTGTTATATTCATTTTAATTTCTTTGAGGCTTTATTATTATTTTGCCCTAAGATTTAGATCTTTATTTCTTCATATTTAATCTTTTGCAAGCTGAAGATTCTTCTTCACTTTCATCAGACTCTTCTTTAAGCATCTCTAAACACTGATTATTTTAAATGTCAGGCTCTTTATTTAATTTTATTTCAATTTAGTTTTTCTAAAATCTAGATTTATCACAAAAATTAGTCCATTAGTCGTTTAGTTCTATTTATTTCTAAGTTTCCAGAAACTCAGATTCAGTTAAATTTTCAGGAATGGATATAACATTTTTAAAAGGATTTGCATATTTCAGATCCTTTAGTATATTATTTTCACTCTACAATTATTTACAAGAATCAGATCTTTTTAAAACTCAGTTTTAGCTATTCAAATCTTATTTAAACAAATTCCTCTCCTAAGTAGTCATTTTCTTAGTAACAAATCTTCTTTTGTAAATAGGGGTTTCTTTTTCCTCTTCTTGTTCTTAACTCTACCTAACGTTTTCAGGAGAGTTAAGCTTAAATGAACCCTTGGTAGAATTTTAGTTAATTTTTTTAATTTCCATTTATTAAATTATCAATGGTTATTATATCCTTGACATTTTTAAGTTACCAAAAAATTCTCCTTTACACTTTTCAAGCTTTATTATTAACTTAATATTCAAAAATATATATTAACTGCACCCTTCATTTCCTACAGACTTAGTAGTTTCATAATTATTTAAATTTACAACCTTTAAATGCTAGAACTGACTGTAGTGTAGATATTTCAGTGTATGCATTTTTAATTTTAGCCCTTAAATAAGTAGATATAATTAATACTTTGAATGTTTATTTTTCTATTTATTAAAGTAGAGAATAACCACCAGTTAGTTACTAATTTAATTATTTTTATTTATAACCAGACAGAAATTAATTTACTTAGTAAGCGTTATCCTAACTATTATAGGCTTATAAGTATACATTTCTTTAAGCTTTACTTAATCTTTGAGATTTTCTCTTTATTAGCTTCAGCTAACAGATTGAATTATTAGCTTTATAAGCATTTAAGCTTTATTTTATACTTTTGTTTGCTAGACTTAAATTAAGTTCTTTTTTTAGCTTTCAATAACATTTTAGGTTTTGGGTATAATGAGAAGCTTAAGTTTACTTTCTAATGCTTCTTTTTATTACTCATTAGTTTAAAAAATAAAAGTTAGTTGGTAGCAATAAATAGCTAAAATGATTTGCCATGCTATCTATACTACTAGCTATATTCTATATAAAAAGTGAACTTAATGATTTGCAGTTTATTGGATAAAGGAACTATATTAATCTTGCTTCAAATTTAATAGCTTTTAGTCTATAAGCATATTTCATAAATCAGAAAGGTAAAACTTCTAGTTGGATTAAAAATGCTTAGTGTGTTATAAGTTGAAGGTTGGTATTTCTTAATCCGATGGTTAGATATAAAAGTATAAGAAAAATGACTTAAATTAAGCTTAAATTAAGACAATTTATTTAGATTCTTTTAAGGAAATAAAGTAAATTTACCTTTCATCTTATTTTAAATACTTAATAACCTTTATTAAAAGCTCCTAGTGAGCTCAAATAGTAACTCTTTATATATAAAAGATTCCCATTTGGAGTATTGCTAAGAGATAGCTATTTTATGTCATAAGAGCATATAAATTATGATTTAGATAGTAGCAAGTCCCTTAGCATATCACTACAAATAAAAGGGAATTTATTTGCTTGATATAGCCATCACATTCTAAGATACCATAATATAATTACCTTTCATACTATTTTCCTTCAAAGATTATACTTAAGTCCCTTGAATTATAAATTATTTAGAGATAGGAGTCTACTAAGAAAGATCTAGCAATTTACTTCTCTTTTATAGCTATTTTTAATAGCATTCTAAATTGTACAGTAAACAGTCTAGAAAGAATAGATACCTCTTCAATAAATTGATTTAACCTTAAATTTACAATTTAATAAGTTTTACTCTTTCGCTAATATATTGTATTATAACTATCTAGGTAGATTTTTAACATATGCAAAATGAAGCTTTTGCTCTAGATTTATTATGATTAGTTCTTATTATCGATAATATAATGAAGTACTAAAAACTAACAATAGAATGAGGTTTATCAAATTAGGTTTTCCTAAGTTAGATTAGTTTTATCTAATAAAAGTAACTATTCTCTTTCATACAACTGAAATTAGCATGGCAAGATTAAACTGTTTGGAATGGATTAAATTATTATCTTATAAAGCTTTTATTGATAAATGATTCTATCACTAAGTTATCCTTTTCGCATATCTCTTTTTATCTTACTATTAAGAAAGTTTAATAACCGAAGACTCTTATATCTTTTTATCTCTTAATTCAGAACAAAACTATTTAAAAAGTTCAATTAACCTCTTGATGTAACTACTATTTGCAAAAAAACTTGATTATAAGTGAAAGCTAATAATATATATAGTTGAAATTATTAAAATAAGGTTTTTTAAAATTCTACAAAGGTGCAATAAGTACTTTGATAAGCTACTGTATAGATATTTAAATATACTTATGTAGATTATCAAAGTCTATATTTAAATACAATAACCTTTATTTTTAGTTATATTACTCTAATAACTAACTATATTCATATCCTATCTTTATTAATTAGAAGGATATTAATTCTATGATTACTTTAATCTTACAATTGCCATAACTATAAGACACCTAAATGAACTAAAGATAGTTAATATTTATTTAATTCCTTGAATGATTCTGTTAATAAATATCTAGTTAAGAATTGATAAGAAATAGAAAGATAATTATAAATAGTAGGATGAGTTCTATTAATTAGCAGTAAGCATAGAAGTGCTCATACTTATAAATAAGATAAGTAAATGTATACATTTAACTTTATAAGTTTGTCATAAGATTATTATGCTTATGGCTATATAAGTTTATTATCTCAACTTTCTCCTATTTATATAAAAAGTAAAATATGAGGAGCACGCAAAGACTATAGATGTTTATTTATTACTATTGACTACTTTATTGTTTGTTTACCTTATATACTGCTTATTTATATCGTTATATGATTATGACAATAGAACTATAACATTCTTTATCTGATCCAGCTAATATAGCATACTGCACTTCCCTTATATCTCAGAATTTATAATTTTGTAATACTTTGGAACAAGATAGCTCTGATCTATTTCTTTTTTGATTGAGATAAAGATTAGAAGCAGTGAAATATCCGCTTGATTTGAGAAGAAGTTAGGACACAAGAATAGAACTTTAAGTATTTAATGAAGAAAAAAAGGTAAAAATATATATAAGAAAGGATTGATAATTAATGGATTAAACAATTACAAAAGAATTCTAAAAATATGATGAAAAGAAGGCAGAATTAATTAAAGTTATATAGAACTAAACAAGTTTAGATAGTGCCTATTAAACCTAAAATCCTATGAAAATATTTATAAATAAAAGAGCTTTCTATTTAAAAAATTGCAATTCAAAAGAATAGAGGAAAGAAAGATTTTAAATCGATTATAGTTTGTATTAGATATCTATATATTACTATATCTAGACCAGTTATTTCTAGCTCTTATTAAAATAGATTTTAAATCTAAGCAAATGGAATTAATTAATTTGAATAGATCCTAAAACGCTTAATAAAATATAAAAGCCTTCACTAACATAATTAAGTTAAATTTGAAAAATTCTCATTAAATATCTTATATTTGATCTCTTAATATAGAATTGATAATGATAGACAGATAATTAACTTATAAAAGTAATAGAGAAATAGTCTAAAAATTAAAGAATATATCTATCATAAATTTAAATAAATGAATATATAAAGATCTTATTAGCAGAGTTTAGTGTAAGATATAAAAAATAAACTAAAGCATTTAAAATTTTTTAAGAATAGCAGTTATTAGTGTAATAAATCATAGCTACATCTATATAAATTAAGTTATATTATACTTTTTGCATATCCTAGTGTAATAAATTATTTAAATCCCTTTTCAATCAGCTATCCTATCTATTAGAGCTATGTAGAATAATCAAAATGACTTTAAGTTATTCTAATTTTACTTAGAACTCTAGACATTCTACTTTTTAACTTTCCCGCATTTTTATAGTAAAATAAATTAAATTTACACTTTTAAATTTGAATTTAATACACAATATAAAATGATTAGGCTTTAAATTAATATTAAAGGAATCTAATAAAAGATAGATAAGCTATTAGTCAAGATTCTGAATCCAAAAAGCTTCAATTATTATATTTTAAGAAATAAAATCTTTTAATTGAGGGTAAAGAATACAAAGGTGATATTATTAGTGGAATTTTTAAATTACTCTAATTCTATTCTTTTTGAATTTTTTCAATGATGGTAATTTTCTTATTTTTAAGATTTAATTTAACGTATTTAATTATATTTGGAACTAATTAGTTAGAAATATAGATAATACAAAAGGGACTATTTGGAGAAAAATTAATTAAAAAATCTAAAAATTAATAATATTGCTAATCACTATATATTTTGATTTTCTTTGTTTAATTTCACACTTTAATCAGTTGCCTCGAATATTGAATCTATATTTTCTTTAAATTTTTCATTAGTATCTGTTGATTAGAATAAATGAACATTTCTCCAATCCATTTCACTATCCATTGTTTACTCTGTACAATAGTCGGATGATTTTTCCATTTGGGGATTACATTATTAAACTATTTCAGGAACTAAGAAACTTTAATTATTCTTGACATTCAATTTTCTAACCTCTATTTTATATTTTTTGTCTAGGTATTTCAATAGTGATTTTTGTTTCAGAATGTGTAACCCTTGAGCTATTTTATACTTTTTCTTGTCAAATGTTTCAGTTCTATGCCTTTGATGTATCTTTTCTCTATAAATAAAGTACTAGCAATTTATGAACCCGAAATTTATTTACCTTGACGATAAAAAATTTTATTGACAACACGGACATTGGGCTTCTGCTTAAGTCTGAGCAATATTGAAAAAACCAAAACCTTAATTGAGGTATACTTTCTACTAGAATGCTTCACATTCAGGATAGTCACATATAGATTGAATTATAAGCCCTGTCTTAAGAGTTTACCAATTAAGCTTATCATACTTTTTTAAATTAAACATAGCCTTGATATTACAAGTCTCTATAATATCATAGTTCTACAAAGTATAGTCTAACTCAATTTCTTAATTCTTCATGAACAGTCTAGGAAATATTTCTGACTTTAGCAGGATTTTAATTTCCTTCGCTAGTTTTATTAACTTTTCGTTTTGTCTAAGTTCTAACTTTATCTCTCTTTTCAAATTAGGATTAGACAAGGATATGTTGATTGGAATTTTATCGCCTAGGAAATAAGTTTCAGATTTCAAGCAAATAGGTTCCATTTTCTACTGCAATACCATATCTTGAAAGTACTCATAAAAAGGAGTTCCAGACTTCATTCTTTGTCCTTTATAAAAAAGATAAATCTGAAACTATTCCTTTTCATACTATTGTAGTAGATTGGTGCTTTTTATTTACTCAACTAGAGAAGAGGAAGTTGTATTCAAAGAAATGTTCAAATATAAATCACTTTGCATATAATACTACTGATCTAATTATATCCTTAGTTTTACAAAATTTTTAGAGTTTTGACATCCCATTTTACACTTTATTTAAACTTCTTACCCCTAAATTAAATAGCTTTAACCTTATTTTTATTCATATCTCTCTTTTATTTACTCTTAAAAATGAAGTATGATTTCCTATATCTTCCATCATTAACTTAGTTTACTAACTAAATGCATTACAACCTTTGAATGTTTTCTATTATAAACAGTCTCTAGTATTTTAGCCTAAATAGAAGAAAGGCTTTATTATACAAAGAATTACCTTTCTGATATTGATTTAACATTCCCTTATACTGTTATGCTTTAGTTCTACCAAATTATATATTTAATTGATATTCATTATATTAGAATTTGCTACCCTTCAGTGTTATAGTACTATTTGCTGCAATTCCTATATAAATAATCTAGATAAATAAGAGATTCTTTTTATTATTTAGGCTAATCTTAGGATATTTAATATAAATAGCTATAATTAGAACAGTTTTCAAAGTATACAGTTACCAAGTTTGACTCTTAACGCTTAGTTAAGAAATAAAGGAAAAGGATAATATAAAGTATTATGAACACATCTATTTATGCTTAATAATAGTCTAAGCTGTAGCCTCTAAAGTGAATAAGTAAATTATATAATAATACAAATAGAAGGAATATATGTAGATTAGTGCTTTGATTAAATACTCACAGAGGAATTTTAATAGATAAATAACTATCTTTGATAATCAAAACATCTAATTAAAATTAGGAATGCAATAGTAGTTAATAAAAGTACCCAATATTTTAAGGGTGCTATCTGATATTATTTATAAATATTGAAATAATACTAAGTTACTAAAAATGTTTTGCTCAAATGCAAATTAAATAAGATAAAATCAATACATCTGAAGTAAAAGTTGCAATAGAGGTATTCTTGATAGCTTTTCAATAGAAAGTAGGGATTATAAATAATACTAATAAAATGTTTCAAATTTAGTAAAAGTAAAAAATACAAGTTTTGCATATACAGGTAGGAAATAAATAAATAAATAGAATTAAAATATAATAATCAGTTGTAGAATAATATACAAATACTAAAATAATTATAATCTTAGATTTATCCTCAGGACTCAAAGTATTATAAGTTAGGAATTCTTTAAGTAAAATGTAAAATAAACTGTAAAACTAAAGGATAAATAAAATAAAATAAAGCTTAACTTAAATCTAAGGTCTGTAATAATAATTAATTATAAATTAAAATATAGACATATCAATGCTCTACTATAGATAATTAAGTTAAGATGAAATGATAGAACTATATAATTCCACTTGAGTTATATACTTAAAATTCTTCAAGCATATTAGATTTAAGAAGTGATAAAGTTGAATCTAAAGAAAAGTTGGTATTTATTTCTTATTAAGTACATATTAAGTTAGTTTACTATTGAGATAGCTATGTAATCAAAATATTATAAGCTTCTTAAGAAAAAAGTAAGCATTATTTAAATAAATTCTTAAATTTTAGGAATAATATCCTTCTTCATAATGGAACTCTAAAGTTAAATTAATATAAATCTAACCTTTAAGCATATAAATCAGTCTTCATATTCGAACATAAGAGTGAATATAATAGCTAAACTATTTTTTAATCAATAGGCAAATAATTTTAAATTAATAAAATAGCTATTAAATAGTAAAGCTCTAAATCTACTTTTTTATTATATTAATAAATATCTTACACTTTCTTTAATAATAGCACTTTTAAAAGAAGAGTAAAAATGTAAATTAATTAGAAAAATCATAATATAGAGTTATAAATTAAGTGAGAGTATAGTATATTATGTAATAAGCTTTAAGTCTCAAATGAAAACAAACTTACGCTATGAAAGATTAAGTTTAAATCTTTACGTCAATATAGATTAAAGGTAGCAGATTAAGGTAAATTATAGGTATAATAATTCTAAAGAGTCTGACATAAACTAGCAAATCAGTTAAAAACATAAAAAGCTAGGCATAATGAAAAATATTTAAACTAATACTAGAATTAGTAATTTAAAAGCTAGATATTTAAGAATAAAAAATTTACCTTCATAATGAATTAATGTTTTAAATATATCTAGCTTATCTAATAATAAATTATTTTAAATTAGAAATTTATAAAATAAATATCGATACTTCTAGGAATAATTTGTATATTTAAACTAAAAAGTTTAGTTTATCCTGAGCAAAATTTATAGAAATGATGCTTACTTATTATCCTGATGCTGATTGTTTATAAGGAAAGGATTTAGGTTTTATTAATGGAATAAGTGCTTACCTAGAATTTAAAATCAGAAATTTATGAAATGATATAAAGCAATTTTCCTACTCTAAAGATTATCCATATTTCCCTAATTGGTTTTTTTAGAAAAGGAATAAGTTCTTCTACTTCCAATCTGGATATAAAAATGCTAATTGTTAATAGAAAAAGGTAGTATTTCTTAGGAAGGGTAGAGAACAATAAAAAATTCTAATTGAAGAACTAAAATTTCACAATAGAAGGAACGGCTATTGATTTAAGATTCGCTCTTTCATAAATTATCAAGTCGCATTCATCATTTAATTGAAATCCTACAAGCTCTTGCTATATTTCAAAGCGAATTTAGTTAATAAATTTTAGCCTTTATAAGATAAAGTTTCGATTATTGTGAAATTTAAAAGGCCCTGAAAAACCAAATTTAAGCTGGAACAAAGAACTTTACTTAAAACGAAGGAAAATGCCTAGCTAGCAAAGGTGCAGAATTAATATACTTATTGCTTTAATAAAGAAATTTGCTATAAAACTAAATTCCTCACTACGTTTTGTAAGATCTTATGGCCTAATATTCAAGAGATAATTTTGATCTATTTGATGAAATAATATAAATATAGAGAAAAAATAGCAAATAAGAAATCTAATTAAAGCCATAAGTACTATAATAAGCTGATATATAGAAGCTTTAAAAGACTAAAGTAAGGTAGAAGGAAAAGAAAGAATTGAGAAATATTTCAGATAATATTTTTTTGATTATAGTGAAAAATGAGTGATGATTTGGTTATATTCATTTAATTAATTAATTAATTAACTAATTAATTATAAAAGTATAAAAACTTAGCTTTCCAAAGTTCAACAGCTAAAATAATTAAAATATTACTTTCTTTACTAAAAAAGCTGATAAATATTTCATCAACTCACTAATAGTAAATTTTAGAATGAAATCTTAATAAGTAAGATAGTGCTTATAAATACTCGAAGTTTTCTTATACAATAATTATCTTTCTATAAGCAAATATTTTAATATCTTCATACTAAATTTCTTTTAATTTAAGGATACTCAAAAGCATGATTACTAAAAATTAAAGTAATAAATAAAAATATAATTAGTGATATAATATTTAGAAAACTAATATAAATGAATATTCTAATTATAAAGCAAGTTTAAGTTTGTCATTGTATAACACTTTAATTGAGTACTCTTTAAATATCTTAATTTCTATTTTAATAGAGAAGAATGTTTAAGTAGCTTGTTTGATAAATTTTACTAGTTAAGGAGTAAAATTTATTTTTGATTTTATTAAGGATTTAGGAAAATATCCTAACTCTAAGTTTTAAATAGTATAAAGCTGTTTTTTTATATAATAAATGGTTAGTTAAATAAAAGCCTTTAAACTAAATGCGATTTATAGAAAAATAAGGTATAGAATATTAGTAGAGAAAAGAGTAGTAATGAATATCTTATTAATATTTAGCAACTTACAAATAACACATTTTATCTTAAAGTAAGCATTAGTAATTTTCTAGTTATACAATTTTATATTCAAATGTTGAAGATTTAAGTTAATTATATCCTATAACTTTTAAAATATTGGCAAAACTAAATGCTATAGATCTTTATCTAAAAGAATTGAAGTTTTAATTCTATATAAAATCAAGCCAATTTAATAAAACTATTACTTATAGTCTTTACTTAGAAGATTTAGTATATGAATTTAGTTATTACTACTACTTATAAAATACTTGCTCATGTTTTGCATAACTACTTCTTCTAAATAATAATAAATTTGTCTAACTACTCTAATTTAATTATTTTCTATTTAATATTAATTAGATATAATGATACTAGTTAAATGAATAATGTTTTCCTCATATTAGTCCTGCTTTATTTAAAATAGATAAATTTATTTACACCATCAAAATAATAGTTTCATTATAATATTTTAAGCTTTTGTCTGAGATTTAATCCTTTAATAGCATAGATTTCCTTGACTTAAATCATATTATTGTTTAATTATGCTAATAAATATAAAAATATGATTCTATATCTTTATTTAACTTTCCCATTTGACCATTTTAAATTTATAAAATTTTAGAATTCTGCTTTAAAAAGTAATATGAAAAGTAGTTACTGAGTTTTATTATTAGAGCATATCTTTTTACAAAAATGAAGATCTAAAACAATTTATTGATTAAGAAATAGTGAATATATTAAATAACAACTGGAATTATTTAAATCTTTTTTTGAAATACTGGCAATACTTAGCAATAAATTGGAAGCTAAAATTATACTAAAGAAGATGCAGAGTTTAGTCCAAGATACTTTCTATCATTTGTTAGTTCTTTATTACTCGGACAAAGAAAGACTTGAAGAAAAATAAACTGAATAGGAGTAAAAGTTAGAGAAAATAAGCAGAATTTGTTGAGAGCTAAAAGAATAATATGTGAATAACAATAAAATACCACAGAAAAAGATTTACTATTACATAGAGCTGATGATATTAAGCTATGATTTATATAAAGACTAAAATTTTAAGGAGAAGGAATTGCTCAAATGAATCTCTTTAGTGGAGTTTTCCATCTGCAATAATTTTACATGTGATAAAAGACTAAAAAGTATAAATAATAATTAAATAAATCAATTTAAAGATTAGAATGATATGGAAATAGTTATAGCGCTTCATTACTATACAATAATGGAGTAAGAAGGATTGCAAAATTTGCAGGAAATAATAGATAAATACTAAAATAAAAAAAGCTTTTGCATTTAGATGAGTTTACTTTGGTATCTTTAGGTAATGCTTAAAACTTCATTCTAAAATAAAAAAACTGGGGAATGCAACATCATTTTTGAAGCCTTAAAAAATTTCATTGAGAATTGAAAAAACAAGTAAATATGAGACTTTTCCAACCAAGATCTTTTGCCATTGTGGAAAAAACTTATCAAAAGTGTCATAAAAACATTAGTCAAGCAGTTTAATCACTTCTAAAACGTTTTTAAAGATGGAAATGTGTAGGATAAAATAAAAGAAATGATAGGAACTTTACGATAGACTGAGAAAGATATAAATATTTTAGAAGCATTGTTTAATCCAAGCCTTTATAAGACTTAAGAAGAAGATTAATGGAAAAATTTATGAAGACAAAAAGAAAAAGAAATTGAAAAGAACATTTAAGACTTAGTTAGTTAGGGCGATGAAGACGGAGTGAAGATAGCTGATTTATTAAAAAAAAATTAAACTTATTTCTAAGATTAACCACAGTCTTGAAATAATTCTATTTAAGATGAAAACCAATAAATCAATTCTTATTCGCCTAATTATATTGTGCAAAATAATTGAAATAAATTTCAAAGCTTCTAATTTCATGAAAGGGTAATTGCATAATTTAAAAGCTTTTAATGGATAAATAACTATCAAAATTAGATTTTGAACTGGTAAAATAGTCATAAAAATAATGAAAACTGACTAATTATTAAAGGTTGCCATGGAAGTGGCAAAACAGAGTTAGCTAAAAGCATAATTTAAAGAAAAGCAAAGAGCTATAAAATGACAAAATGAATCTAAGGATCTAAAAAGCATTTATTCTAATAAGATATGTTGGAAGTCGCTGATCGAGTTTTAGTGCAAAAAGATAAAAATGCAAAATATAAACTATTAGATCTTAAATAAGTACTTGAAAACTAAAATTCATGGCTATTAATAATAGATGATTTATGTGGAAATAAATTCAAATGAGCTTAGGAGTTTATCCCAAGCAAAGGAGGAGATGTAATCATAACAACAACTAAAAAACTTAATTAACCAGAAACTACCTGGACCACAATAGAACTAGGGAACAAAGTAATTAAAAATACTAAAGATATTAAATTAAATAATGCTTATACCTAAGAATTATATTAAAAATATTAGAATCAAAAAGAAGATGAACTAATTTATGAGCAATTAACATAAATACCAATGGCAGTAGAAATTCTGGAAGCGATTGAAGGCTTAAATGTAGATTTCTAAGGAGAACTAAGCGAATAATAGATAAAAATATAATTTACATAGAATACTATCGACAAGTCTACCAACTAGGCGAATTAAAGACTTAAAACGGAATAAGAATGATTTTTAGAAGATAGGGAAATTAAAAAATATAATTACAAAAATTTCAAATTAGATAAGAACTAAAAGTTGACAGCACGCTGCTGAAGTATGTTGAAAAAGAGACTATTCGTTCTAGATGAAAGAGTTCACAAACTTTGCATAATACTTTCTTATTTAAACTATCACTATGTACCCATTGATTTAATCCAGTTAATCTTTTTAGACTTTTAAATTGTGTAAACTTGAAAAAACGAGGAACAAATAAATCAAAAATAAGTTACTTAATATATGAGAAATTTAAATAGTGAAAATTAGAATATTGATGAAGTAATAGAAAGGGCTTTTGAATGAAATCTAATTGAAATAGACGTTAAGCAATAAATCTCTAAATAGGCTTTAAAAAACATTTAAGGTGAAAATTTTATTGAAAGATTTGGAATTAAGTACATAAAGCTTAAAGATTCAATAAAAACCTTTATTCAAGTATGAGATTATGAAATATGAACATGAGGAGAATCATTTTCAGCAATATAGATATTCTTATAATAATTAGAATAAGTAATTAAAGGAAAATAAAACTAATAATATGAAATGACTGAGTATATTATTTATATCCAAATAGCTTTATGCTTCTTTAAAAATATCACTCATAGAATTAAAAAAATATTTGTAAAAGAGGAGAATCATGATCTATCCGTTAAGTAAGTAACTGAACTAAAAGAAAAACTATTAAGCTTTTATAGAAATGAAAAATGAGATTAAACTTTTATGAACGATATTAAAGAAGACTATGATTATTGGTTATACTAATTATAGATAAATAAGTAAAATTAGTAGAGCAACTGGGCAAATGAAGTTTTTAGATGAGAAACAAAATTTATTATATAAACCCTTTATTAATGAAACTTTATATTTCATATAAATTTATTATTCTTGTCTACGTTTATTATCAGCTAATACAAATACTCTCTACCAAAATATTATTCTCACTATACCGTTGATTAATTAATCATTTCTATTAAATAGGGAATTTAATAAATAAGTTAAGTAGGCATATATATACAAGTAATCATTTATACTGAGGAACTTAATCTAGGATAGTTATATGAAGATGATAAAAAGAGAATTTCATCAAATAATTAATTTCTTATATAACAGAGAATATGTAAACAAATTATTTAATGCTTTAAATTTATTTCGCTCTTTAGTTTATTTATTTATTGGATGTATTTACTCTTTATATTTGAAAATATATGATTTATTCATTAATATATTTCACCATTCAGCTTAAAATTGTAAAATGATTTGTTAGTATCAAATTTCTTCCTGTGTTGCATAATTCTGTTTTTTCTCCTGATTTTTCCGGTTTAAGAGGGAAAAACTAATTCTTTCTTTCGATTACATGAAGTTTATTATTCGTCACATACTACCTTTTATTCTTTTTTTCTTGATCATTTACGTCATAAGTGTCACATACAATTGCAAATATAGTTTCATTTTCTTTGTCTATGAAGTATTCTTTTTTGTCTTCCTATATTAATGGAGTTATTTTTAAGTCTTCTACTAATTTTCTTCAATTAATTGGAGCCTTGAATCTAATAAACTCAATTTTTTCACATTATTTAAATATCATTCTCTAATTCTGTCATTCGTTCATAGAAACCGACTTTAGCGATTCAGTATAGCATACTGATTCCATTATAATCTTCGTGGTTTATTAGGTCTTTACTTATTTGAATATTTCTTCTTTCTATGAGTTAAAGTTCTCTTCGATTTTTTTTAGTTTGATAAGTGTATAAATTAGTTGTTTCATCTATTAAAGGTCCGTTTGCTCTATTTCAATATTATAAAAATGAAAGGGTCTATATTGAATTATCTTTCTTCATTTATTTCTAATTTTTTAGTTACTACTTTTATCAACAACAAAAAAAAGATGGAGAGTTGGAACAAAGGTTTTCTTATAAAAAAGACGATCGCATAGCACTTCTGATCATTCTTTCTAGAACTAAAAAACACCAACCAAGAGCTAAAAAACAATATTGCCAAATCTCAGAAGAAAAATAACTACTTCCAAAATTCCAAAAAAGAGGCATACATTCGAATAACTAATGAAGTTAGATAAGGAATAACTTGTAGAGATCATTATCGACTACACCGATAAAATAGAGAATCTCAAACACTACGTTATAAATATATAATAAGACTTACAAGATCATGTCGAAGATGAGAAGCCGCACCCTGAATTTATAACAAAATTGGACATTAATAATAGGTATTAAGAAATAGAATGCGATATTGTAAGACTAGATGAACTAATGGGATTAGATTTTCAAAAATATGAAAATTTCTTCTAGCAAATTATAGAAATTAAATAAAGATTAGCAAAATTAGAGAATTAGCAATCCTAAAAAAATAAAGATCAAATGATAATAGAAGAACAACCCATGACTAAATAAAAGTTCTTCAAAAAGAAGTGCCACATATGCGGCAGCTAATATCACCTTTGAAGACGATGAAAGGAGAATATGCAAATTAGATAAAAGATTTTAAACGAATTGACTACGTTTTACCCATCCTTGGATGATTAACTATGACGGAAAAAGATAATTCAAAGACCATTCGGAAAGCTCGGAAGTGAACTTGGGTGGAGACACCGGGGAGTCCGAGACCCTGTAAAAGGTAATACAGGGGGTTATGGATCTTTTAAGGGAATACTCCATTAGCCTTAAAATTTTTAATTTAAATTTAACTAATTTTATTGATTCCATTGAGTGGTCTCTTTTCTCAGTTTTCAATGGAGATATTATAGTTTTTTTTAATTTTATATTATGAATTTTTATTGAGATCTTCTTTACAAGTTAGATGTTGGACTATTTGAAGTAAAAACATGGTAAGAGAAAGTGATGCTAGTTTTTTTGTCTGCTCTGAGGAGGTGAAAAAACCCTTCTTGAAGCTAGCCATTTGATATTAAACTAATATGATTTCTTTCTAAATTAATTTAATAACAATTTTAGAAATATTTTTCATTAGAGAAACTTTTAGAAAAAGATAAAAGGAATCTAGAAAAAACAGAAGATTGAAATTAATTATAATAATAATGTACTTAAATGTTAAGAGTTTTAGCTTCCCTGAGTTTTCAATCAGATATCTACTGCCATTTTTTTTACGTAAATGAATACCACGACATTTTTTATATGTGGTAGATTGCCCTAATAATATCTTCAGTTTTTGATAAGATTTTCTATTTATAGATTCCGTTTTTCGTTATTCAGAGTTTATCAAGACTTCTTAATGTCCTTTGCTCATTTCTTATCCTTAGTTGTTTTCGACACTGACGTAAAATATGGTAAGTTAAATTGTAGTAGTAACAGTTTTCGATCACTTTTTCTAGCTATGTTTCCAAAACAATTTTTTTACAATTTCTTTATTCGATTTTGTAAATTTATATCATTTTTTCTTCTTGCTATTTTTCTTAGTAAATTAATTTAGTTAAGTCTTTTTCTCGAGCCATATTTTGTTATGGAATATCTATCAATAGCGATTACTCATAAAGTTACTTTTCTGCTACTAAAATTTTTTAGATTACTGGCGACGAAGTATTAATAACTCATTAATTAGTCGTAAATATTGTTTATTAATCCTCTGATTTTTCCCCTTATCTATAGATTATTTCTTCGTACTTTTAAATCACTATTTACATTTGGTGTATTTATTTTAAAGTTTTTATCAATTTCATTTTAAGGTTTTTCTATCTCTGCATTTCCTATAAAAGCTTTACCTTCCGATGAAGAACTTGATTCCTCTTTATAATTACTTTTTCTCCATTTCTTTCACTGCTTTTATATTTAAATTTCTTAGTTAATTTTAGAGAGACGAGCAGATTATTCCATTTTGTTTTTTAATCGAAATTAATTTTAAATTATTGAATTTTCTGATACTATCAAACAGTTTGGAAATTATTTATATCTCATGTTCATAAACTTCTTATAAATAAATAGAACTTATCTTTTACTTTTACTTTAACATTTATATAAAGTCTGTACTAGCAAGGTAAAAGAGCGGAGTTCATATTATTAACTAAGTTAATATTGTCTATATTCTAAATTAAAAAGTAATTATAATTTATTCCCTTTCCTAGTGCTTCTTAATCCAATAAATTCATAGCTTTCTAACTAAACAGATTTCAACTTCTTTCCCGCCAATCTCTAGATTGGTCTAGAGGCTAAATATAAAAGTATGAAAATCTCTAAAACTCTTATCCTTGTCATTTAAGTTTTCATTGAATTATTCTTTCACCTAGACGCTAGATATCTTTTTTCTTGTAAATTTCCACAAATTTGTTAAAATATAATTCTTTTCTTTCTCTTGATAGTTTTAGTTGTTAGTGTCTCTTTTTCGTTCTCCAACTACTTCTACAAGTTTCAATTATTTTACTTGAATTTGAGAAATTTCTAGCCTTTTGTCCACAGATGCGTTATAGAGTTATACCAGTAACATCTTTTTGTTTATCGTTTAGGTTGAAATCTTGAGTTGTTTTCCTCTTCAAATACCATTGGATTTTTCCTTTATTCTTTCAGTTCCATTTAAAACTGCTATTTTTACTGATTTTCTTCTATTTTTCTAACTTGTTGCATAGTTCTTTCTGCTTCTAATGCTAGTTTTGAGATTAATTACTCTAGTTTAAATATTTCAAAATGTGTTAAGAACTGTCATGAGTCTCGATTTTATATATTCTGCAAGTTCAAGTTTTTCGTTAACTTTTTATTTTCTTTCTTCAACTTTTTGAACTCTTCCTGGAGGTCCAGTACCACTTTAATCAGTTAATCATAGCTTATTTACTACTATGTAGTGAGATTCAAGACTTCCGAGCTCATTATAGTTTTAACCCATTTCCTAGACTTTTCTTCAGAGATGAGAGATTCATCCTTATGGGTAACCTTTTAATACCCTTTTCTTGGTAATTTCTAGGACGTCGTTAACTCCTACAATTTTGAAGCAACGAAGAATCCTACATTTTTTATAAACTTAGACTAACTTAATTTAATTTACTAGATAATTTATAATCTTAACTAGGTTGAGTTGAATAGCTAAATAGAACTTATAGAAAAAACTTTAAAGTAGTTAGGAGAAATAAAGTTTCAGTCTAAATAATTTTGCTAATAAACAAAATAATAAAAAGATAAAGCTATTTCAGCAAGAATAAGAATACTTTATTTTAAAGCTACAAAAATAGATCAAAAGCTATTATTCATAAAAGAGTGGAATCATTAATTAATTTATACAACTATGTTCCATTTTAAACTGTAAGGTATAAATTTAACTCTTAGTTTAATAAAAGCATATTGAGAAGCTAAAAGTAACTATAAAACTCTCTCCATTTAGCATAGCTAATGATAATAGCTAAAGAGATATATCTTATCTTAATAGTCTTAATAAATAGCTAAGTAAAGCTACTATAATTTTAATAAATAAGCTATATCTACTTGTAAAAAACTGATAAAATAGATATTTCCTTTTTGGCTATTGATTAGCAAAATATTTCCAATTAAAAATATAAAGAGCTATAAAAGCTTTAGTCTAGAATGATTTAAAATAATCTAGAATATTTAATATTTATTATCAAACTTTTAATTAGTTAGCTAATGCTTATAGAAAGCAATGCATTATTTACTTAAAAATTAAAGGAAATGGAAGTATAGGAGTTAATGTTCTATAAGCAAACTAAAGAAGCTAAAACTATTAAATTAAACAATTTCCTTATAAATTTCTATTATTTAAGACTTTAACTTCTATTCTTATATAATTAAAGATGTCATTCCTTTATCTTTAAACTAAGCTTTACTATGTAACCGACAACTTAAATTTATTCACCTTACTGAAATGATAGCACCAAGTAAAATCAACTTTCTAAAGCTCTTTCTGTCAGAGATCTAAAACTATCAAAGAGCTATAGAATCTTAAAACCAGAAAATTAGATAAAGTTACTAATTGTTTTAAAATGAAACTCTAAGGAGGGGGCTGTAGTGCTTGCAGTACCTGTCGTAAAGGATAAGGCATTAAAGAGTCTTAATAAGAAAATTAAAAAACAGAACTTAATAAGGGAAGCTAAGAAACTAATCAATAAGCATCAGGAAATATCTAGCAATAAAATACACAAATAAACAATATTACTTAAAATGTAACAAATATAGTAAATTAAACCAACGTATTAAATAATATAGTCAATCAATAATAAAGTTTAATAAAAGAAATCAAATAAGACAACTAAAATTAGATTACAAACGAAAGCATACTTAAGTAGATGGCAGAAATAAAAGACACTTTGACTTAAATTTCTAAATAAACCCATGAATAAAATGTAACAAAATAAATAGAGTAATAAGATGATACTAAGGATTTAAATCCATTTGAATATATTAAATAACAACTGGAATTCTTTAAATCTTTTTTTGAAATACTGGCATTACCTAACAATAAATTGGAAGCTAAAATTATACTAAAGAAGATGCAGAGTTTAGTCCAAGATACTTTCTATCATTTGTTAGTTCTTTATTACTCGTACAAAGAAAGACTTGAAGAAAAATAAACTGAATAGGAGTAAAAGTTAGAGAAAATAAGCAGAATTTGTTGAGAGCTAAAAGAATAATATGTGAATAACAATAAAATACCACAGAAAAAGATTTACTATTACATAGAGCTGATGATATTAAGCTATGATTTATATAAAGACTAAAATTTTAAGGAGAAGGAATTGCTCAAATGAATCTCTTTAGTGGAGTTTTCCATCTGCAATAATTTTACATGTGATAAAAGACTAAAAAGTATAAATAATAATTAAATAAATCAATTTAAAGATTAGAATGATATGGAAATAGTTATAGCGCTTCATTACTATACAATAATGGAGTAAGAAGGATTGCAAAATTTGCAGGAAATAATAGATAAATACTAAAATAAAAAAAGCTTTTGCATTTAGATGAGTTTACTTTGGTATCTTTAGGTAATGCTTAAAACTTCATTCTAAAATAAAAAAACTGGGGAATGCAACATTATTTTTGAAGCCTTAAAAAATTTCATTGAGAATTGAAAAAACAAGTAAATATGAGACTTTTCCAACCAAGATCTTTTGCCATTGTGGAAAAAACTTATCAAAAGTGTCATAAAAACATTAGTCAAGCAGTTTAATCACTTCTAAAACGTTTTTAAAGATGGAAATGTGTAGGATAAAATAAAAGAAATGATAGGAACTTTATGATAGACTGAGAAAGATATAAATATTTTAGAAGCATTGTTTAAACCAAGATTATATGAGACTAAAGAAGAAGAAGAATGAAAAAAATATTGAAATAATGAAAAATAAAACATTGAATAATATTGCAATTAAATGAAAAACGAAGAAAGTGAATAAGTCAAGGAGAAAATTGAAATAATGATATAGTTTTATTAAGAATTTTTATCTTATTCTATTAGATTAACTCAGCAAGATAATAGCTGAAATCAATAAGAAAAGTAATAATCTTTAACATAATCAAAACCACAAACTCCTTAACATAATCTGTTTAATTAATTGCCACTATTCGATTGAAACAGAATTATTGATAAACAAATTTATGGAAGGGTTTTTGTATAATAGAAACAGTATTAATGGATAAGCAAATATATTGATCAAATAGAAAAATTATAAAATGAAGATAAAAATGACTCTAAGTGAATTATTATTAACTGAGATCATGGTACAGGCAAAACAGAAATTGCAAAAAGCTTTGCAAATAGAAATTTACGTAAATATTAAAAAATTATATGAATACAAGGATCTAAAAAGCATTTATTTTATTAAGACATGCTTGAAATCGCTGATTTAGTATTGATACAATCAAACGAAGATGCTAACACGAAGTTAATATTTCTAAAATAAATATTCGAAAGATAAAAATAATGATTACTTATAATAGATGATTTAAACGGAGACAAATTTAAATGAGCTTAAAAGTTTATCCCAGAACAAGGAGGAGATGTAATCATAACAACAACTAAAAAGTTTAATGAAAAGAAAAGATATAAATTCTTAGAAATAAATTAGAACATTTCTTATAATTCAGAAATTTAAGGCTTGATATTAAAAGAATAGAATTTTGATTAAAAAGAAAATAAAAATGTAATTTATAAGCAAGAATATGAGGATATTCTAAATAAAATCGTTAAAATACCTATGGCAGTTGAAATTCTGGAAACAGTTAATGAGTAGGCGTAATATTATAAAAATTAAATAAAAGAATAGCAAATAAAAATAGGCTTAGAAGTACCTTTTTATAATTAGAAAAAATTAGAATAGTAAATATAAGATTTTTAAAATGAAAATAATTAATTTACTGACTTATATGAATGATTGCTTTAAGAAAATTGGGAAATTAGAAATGAATATTATTAAAAGTTTAATCTAGATGAGAACTAAAAGTTGACAGCCCGCTGCTGAAGTATGTTGAAAAAGAGACTATTCGTTCTAGATGAAAGAGTTCACAAACTTTGCATAATACTTTCTTATTTAAACTATCACTATGTTCCTATTGATTTAGTGGAAGACTTGTATTTAAATTTTGTAATCGTTAATTAATGAAAAAATTAAGGATTAATAAATAAATAAGTGATTACTTAACATATGGACAATATAAATGAATAAAATTATGATTTCGATGAAGTAATAGCAAAAGCTTTATAATGAAATTTAATTGAAATAGGTGCTGAAATATAAAATTATAATTAAACTATTCAAAGCACTTAAAAATATGATAATAAGAAAATTAAACTTAAAAATTCAATAAAAACGCTTATTCAAGTATAAGATAATCAAGTTTGGTCTTGAGGAGAAACTTTTTAAATCTTAGAAACCTTTAAAGACAAATTAGATAAAATATTTGAAGAAAAAGAACCTGCTGAGAATATGTAGAAGCCATGAATGAATAAATAATCTATTTATATACAAATAGCATTATGCTTTTTTAAAATTATTGTTCATCGAGTTGAAAAAATATTTGACGAAAAATAGAATATAGATAATTACATTAAATAAGTAAAGGATCTAAAAGAAAAATTAAAAAGTTTTTATAAAGATTAAAATTGAGATTAGCATTTTTAAGCCGGTATTGAAGAAAACTATGTGAATTGGGTTTATAGACTGAAGGAAAAAAAGAATAAAAATTAATAGAATAAATATCAATATGAAATCTTGTAAGAATGAACTACTGAGATGCGAGAGATTAAACTTATTATATAATTATTTATAAATAAATATAATTATTTCAAATAAAATAAATTTATTATTATTCTTATCTAGCTTTATTATCAGCTAGTACAGATACTCTCTATCTTTCAAATATCTTTTCTAATATACAGTTTGATAAATAAAAAATTTCTGCTGGATAAGAGAATTACTTTAATAATTTTAAGTTGATTAATGAGATAATTAAAAATAAGATGAATAAACAAGTTTAAGCATGCACATTACAAGTTACCATTTATAGTAATGGAGAACTACATCATAATTATTTATAGAGTAGTGAAAAATATATAACAAGGTTATTTTAGTTTATATATTTGATGTTCAAAATGCTTTCTTTCTTTTTTACATTAATTAATTCCATTGATTTACTCATACTGATTTAGGCCAATATGATTTATTTTGGTTCTCTTTAGATATTTTAACCTTAGATGTGTATTTTTATAATTTCGCTAAATTTAATTAGCATCATAATTAATTCTATCTAGCAAGTTAAAATAAGCTTACGAAGCTTCTTTTCAAAGCTAATTTTCAAATATAGGCATATGTTCTCTAAAAGTGACTTTGAATTAAAAAAGATGACTAAGTTCTATTTAATTTATCTTATAGTTACTAAGTTTACTATAGAGCAATCTATTTTTCCTTATTATCTTAATATTAATTATTTTTAGCTTGAACTAGTTAATAAAATCTAGTTTTAAAAAGAAAAAATTGAATATATCTTAAGCTTGGTTGCAATAGGAATTTACAAAATAACTAATTAAGTTAAATTTAATATACAAGCTGACTTACTACTTAAGTATAATCTATTAATCTTAGATCAAGATATTTTAAATTTATCATATGCATACAGACCTAAAAGTTAAAGTCTATATAATCTAAAGTCTTTTAATATATCTTAGCTATAAGAAAGAAGAAGGTCTATTTATTAATGAAGCTAAATTTAGTTGAATGCTATAAGTGGGAAAAATAGATTAATGAGTTAGAATTATAACTATACAAGAGACTTCATAGCAATTAGCTACTAATAAATTATAAAAAACAACCCATAGTGTCTTAAAGGGTACTCTTTAATTCAGTTCTATTAAATTAATAAATTACATCACAGATTTAAATCCCAAAGTTAAATATGTAAATAAACTAAACTTAACTAGATATTAATAATAAAACTATATAATTAGGCGTTGCATTCAAATAATAATAAAGTTATAACTATTAATCAAATAGATTTAAATTAGACTAGCAATAATTAAAATCTACCATTTAATTATTTTAATTAAGATGCTTTATGATAATATGACTAGCATAGATATACAGCCTTACTATATTATTTTATATCTTAAGTCTTTCATATAGCAAAATGCTAAGGTATAGTTACTAGTTGACCAATTGAGTCTAAGAACTAAAATTAATTAGTTTATACTTAATTTAGTATTTTATTAGGTTGCTTTTCTTTCTAAAAGTAAATATGTTAAACTTAAGAAAGCTTTTAATATTTAATAATAAAAGCTAATTTCTAAAAGCTTTAAAAATAAGCTGATATAAATTAAAAATAAAAGAACTAGAACTTTATTTATTAAAGCTAAAAAATATAAGATTAATATAATTCAAAAGCATTTAGCAGATGGATACCAAGAAATAAAACCTTGAATGCTAAATGTCTAAACAAGATTAGAATTAATTAACCAAATCCAGATAAATCAGTTCAAGTTTCACTTAGTTAATAATGAACTTCTAAAAAAGTAATTGTTTGGTATCTATAAAGAAATAAAGCAAATAAAAAGATTAAATGATTAAATGATTATAATTCGAAATAGTTAGCAAACTTCTTTCAAAAGCTTAATAGAGTTAATCCTATATTAGTTAAAGCAATATGATTACAATAAGTAATAAACTATGTAAGCTAATAAAAGCTTAGACATAAAACGTTGAAATAAGTTAATTAAGCAGTTGTTTAACTAATATCATCATTTCTTATAATTTAATAGAATAATAACTCTTTAATAAAATTAGCCAAAGCATGCTAATAACACTGAAAGATAAAATAAATTCTAAAATAAAATAATTAATTTAATTAGCTTTTCAGCTATAGAATTAAATGATGATTATCTTACTATTAATTTTTGAAATAGTAAAAAAAAGAAAAATTTATTATTAAAGAGGTATCAAAAATAGAATAACTGCAATTTTATGGAAAAATGGATAAAAATTTAAAGAATAAAGAAAAAATTGAAATTTTTAAAAAGTAAAACGATTAATGTCTCTCTTGCCTTTTGAGGGCAATCAGATAGATGCAAAAAATACTTAAATCATCAATAAAAGCCATAATTTAGATGAAAAATTGAAATTTATTGTAAATATATCGATTTATCATTTCAACTAGCCTCATCGACATAATATTTATGAAATAACTCAATTAAAATAGTTTTCAAACTTAATATCAAAGTCAAAAGCACTAAATCAATATAAAAGTTGAATTAAGCAAATATATTAAATTTTAAAGTTAGAAAAGCTAAATGCGTAAAACCATAAAAAAGAATATTGACTACACAGTTCAGACTGAATTAAAAATTATTAAAAGCTAACTTAAGAGTCTAATCTATTGAATGTGCTTTTAAGTACTATGCAACTTATTGATAATTAATAGTTGTATCAGAAATAAAAATATAATGATTAAATTACACAACTAGATTGCTAGACTTAATGAATATAAATTAAATGAATACCTTATTTGATTTATTTGTAGTAATCTTTTTCTTTCTTCTAACTAATTAGATAAAAGTAAATTATCCATTTTTTAAAGTTTAAGAAACTTGATTTAGGAGTTGAAATCAAAATTCAGAAAGTTTCATTTATAATGAAAATAGAGAAAGACTAATTAATCTGGTAGTTACAAAAAGGAGTAGAGACTGGAAAGGTTAAAAGTATAATGTCTAACTATTTGATATTTTATAAAGTTCTAATAGGGAAGCATAAGAATTTATTTTGAACTAGATAGCATCTTTCTGGAAGTGGATGTAACTCTTCAAGAGTTCGATAAAATTATAAAACTAAATATCAAATTTAAAAGGATGAAGTAAAAGAGTCGGCTTCTGAAACAATAAAAACAGATGCAGGAAAATCATATAAAAAAGAAATTAGTGAATAATCCTTATAAGATGATAAAGTCAGTAACCAATAAGAAAAAGTAGATATAAATCTAATATAAGAGTCTTTAGAGATCAATAAACCGCTTATTTAGCCTTAAAGCTAAGAAATAAGTAACGAATTTGAAGTTTTTTATCCTTAAATGCAAAATTTATGATAAAGATTAAGTTAAACGACTGAAAATCAAAAAGAATAAAATGAAAACTTAAGTAAATATCTTTCATAAT
Organism: Loxodes magnus; assembly: GCA_946699065.1. NCBI lineage: Eukaryota > Ciliophora > Karyorelictea > Loxodida > Loxodidae > Loxodes > Loxodes magnus. Next base: position 356,163 of record CAMPDV010000238.1, read on the forward strand.
TAGAAAAATAAGATATAGAAGTAATAAAATAACCTTACTAATATATAAAGGAGCAACTGAATTTTTGAACTGGAGTCATTAAAGAAATTAGTTAAAAGGATTAAAATGAACAGCTTAGAATCTAGAAAGATATTAAAAAAATGATATAACTACTTTATTGCCAATTATTGAGCCTTTTATACTTTGACAAAAATAAGAAATTAAATACATAAAATGAAATGAAAGAAATGTGATCAGCATGCTAACAGCTGCTAGCCTCTTTTCAGTAAGTTTAGAGCAAGAGTAAAAGAATTAATTTTTACATTTAAATGATCTCAAACAGTAAGGAACTTATTAAATTAAGAGAATAGGAACTTAAAGAAATTTAAGGTATCGAGAGTTAAATTTATAAGGATTAAATTACCTCTTAAGAGAATAACAGCTAACTTAATATTTAAAACTTCTTGGATAAAAAAAAGACTGCATTTAAAGTGATAGCCTTACATTATTATACACTATTTCCACCTTAAGATTTGCCTAACTTCGTAGGATTAAAGAAAATGCAAGACTCTAAAGAATTTTGCATTCAATCTAGTCTTTTAAATATGTGAAAAAAAATATAAACAAAAGCTAAGGGTAATGAAGCAACTCAATATATAAGTGAAGCCATTATCAAGTTTCTTACTAAATGCTTAGATGAAAACAGATTTTAAAATTTCTAGGCTAAATAAGACTCAGATGCTTGAAAAAGGCTTATAAAAGATGCTTTAAGAATTATGATAAAATGCTATGAAGAACTCCTCAATATCTAAACTAAAGAAAGTAATGAAAACTAAAACAAAATTTAAGAAATTTTGTTTCGGTTCTGAATCAACGAAAGAGAAGAAATAATATGGCAAGTGCTTTCAGATTATAAGTTTTACGGAAATGTTAAAAAAAATATAGAAACGCTTTGAAAAAACAAGAGTTAGTAGATTAAATAGAAGTGTCTTTGGGAATCTTAATAAATTAAACAAAATTAGTAAAAGGATAGTTCTTAGTGGATTTAGCATATAGGAAAGTTAGGAGATTACTTTGATCATAATTTCCTTCTTTAAAGTTAACCATAAGTCTAGAAACAATTAGATTTAACTAATGGTCCTTAAATATTATACTAAGAACCACTTCCTTCCAATCTTATACCTCATTAATGAGAAAAATTAACTGAAAAAAAGGTATATGGGAAAATAATGTCTTAATCATTGGTATATCTTGAAAGACAAAACTATTAATAGTAAATTAATGAATGGCAAGAAAATAACTAATAAAATAGAACTTGATTAGTAATATATGGCGATCATAGCTCTGGAAAAACAGAAATGGTAAAAAACTTCGTTTATTAGAATTAAAAGGGTTACGATTGTATCCTTTGAATACTAGGATCAAATAGCTACATATTTTAGACTGAAATGTATCAATTAGCTTCCTTTTTAGAAATAGATGCAATATCAAAAGAGCCTTATTTTGAACTGGGTACTAAACTTAAGCAAGTGCTAGAATCTCATTCGAATTATTTGCTAATAATAGATGATTTATATGAATAAGATAAAAACTTAAAATAGGCAAGACATTTTATTCCAAGTTAAGGTGGAGATGTCATTATTACTACCAATCAAAATATATTTGCCAATGAATAATAATAGTGTCAAATAATATTAATGGAAAATCTTGATGCATAGCAAGGAAAGTAACTTTTCGACAATATTCTATAGAAGAAAGGGAGTTTATTCGATTAAGTAAGTCTAAATATTTTTAATAATAGTCAAAATGTTCCTCTTGCTATTGAAATCTTAGCTGTTGTTTAAAAATAATGAGAATCAAATTAAGAATAATTTATTTAATAATTTAGGATCAACGTGGAAAAAGCTAATTCTCACTATAATTAATTTAAACCTACGAATAATTTGAAAATTATAGCTGCTAGTTGAAATCTACTATAGATCTAAATAAGTAATAAAAACGAAAGTGTTTGAATTATTATAACTATGCTCTCTTTCCTGAACCATTTCTATGTACCTCTTGAGATTATCTAGCGAGTATACGAGATTGTATATCCTATAAAAGTTTGGAAGAATAGATAATGCGTATAATCTATGTTTTTAACTTAAGAGTAAGGATAAAATAAAACGATATCTAAATCTACAAGTGAATAGAATTTCGAAGCTGAAAAGAGGATAATATAATAAGAGTTTCAGAACACAATAAATCTTGCGAGAGAATGGAAATTAGTAGAACTGGATAAAGATAATTTAAATATCAAGCTTAAAAGTCAAATTTAACGTCTAATTTTTTGGACTTCTACTGATTTATGGGTTTAAGGCCAAACAGACTATATAATGGAAGCATTTTTGTCGATTTTGAACTAAAGGAACAAAGAATGGCTAATTAAATAAAAGAAGAACATTATATATACAAATTATATCCAACAGGCAATTTCTTTATTTTTAGCCATTACTAGTAAAATCAAAAAGATATAATCAAGCTAAAAGTTAAAATAAATGTATTTGGATTTAGTTCATCAGATTTATACTAGAATTCAAGATTACTTTCAGTTTTATAGCAAAAGCAAAACAAGTTTCGAAACTGATTTTTTAGACTCTAATTAATAATTAAAAAGCATTTATTAGGAGTGGTTAAATATTGTATCCCCAAAAAACTCTGAAAAAGACTCTTGTGAGAGTCCTAGATAAAAATAATTTAGCAAAACTTACGAAACATTTAACAAGAAAAAAATGTGACCATTAACTTTTATATTAATTCAATTATAATCTCATTATATAATCTAGCTTTCTCTTTTAAAGTACTTAGAAACTAATAATTAAACCTCTTAAAGTTAGATAGTTTGCTAGTATATATACTAGTAAGAGTCATTCCAGTTTCTAAATTAGTAAACCTATTAAGATAATTAAGATTCTTAGTTGGATGAATTAAAATAAAGATTATAAGGTATTTTCATTTTAGTAATATAGTCATATTGAAAGATTGCTTAATTAGTAAGGAATGATATTTAAGCTTTTTATTGGTTTTATTATATTTAAGCAAAACAAAATAACTCTATTATTTAAAGTGATATAATGGACTTAAATAAATACTCAACTATAGATAAGCTTTAAACAAGGGAGTTTAATGGAACGCAAACCTTATAAGATTTGAGACTAAGTCTTTAACTAATGGAAGGCTCAAAGCAAAATGTTGGCGGATATTCTGATAAATATAATAAAAACTAACTAAGTTTAAAGACAGCATAATATGAAAAAAAAGGAAAGACAACTTGGTTTAATAACATATAACATTAAACTTGATTCAAGCAAAAAGCTGTTTCTTTCAAATTAAATCCTTTAGATTAGATAAGAGCTTCAGCTAGCGCCTTTTCATTTCAGCCTACAAATAATGAGTAAGAATAAAGACCTACAGAATAATCAATAATTTCATAGTTGTAAAGCAATCAGTATGAGTAAATTTTGAACTAAGATTAAAGCGAGCTTACAGCATCTTTTAAAGACTAAATATAATATAATGGTAAAACCAATTTATTCTGCAACTCTTGCAACAAGTAATTCGATGAGACAATACGCAAACCTCTAAAAGCACCATGCGGTTGTACCATTTGTTTAAGTTGCTTAGAATATTTCTTTGTTAACAAACTAAGATTTGAATGTGACATCACACATATTACCTTTTCTGATGTTGATCCTAAAACTCTGAAAGTCGATAAAGAAGTTTTGAGCTTATTATGAAAATTATTTACCTAAACTGGTAGAAATACCACAACAATGCAATAAGAAATGTCAAAACTAGATTAGAAGTTTGATTAATTTTCTCGTTCCTATAGAGAAATGCTGGAATAAGTAAAATTAACATAGAACTAGTTCATATGTACTTAATGTAATCACTTGCATAGATGCTAAAATACCTCATACTTATAAAATATACCACTATCTGTCGAATAAGATCCTTTGATTTAGTTAAAAGTAATAAGATACAAGTAATCGAACTATACGCAAGCATATTCTCTTACTAATTATTTAGTTGATATTTGCATGTGAGAGTCTTATAGGAACATTGCTATCACAGGAATAGAAGTATTTAGACCTTATGGAGATAGTCTTACTTAAAATATAGTAGATAAACTAATAATGCACGAAATTCATGAAAAAGAAAATAACTTTAGAGTGTTGTATGAGCATAAAAAAAGAGAAGTTATATAATCTACATTTAGCAATGTATCTTCAACTCAACGCATATTTTTTGACTAAAAAGTACAAACTTATACTTCTTAAAGATATATCATTTATCTCAAGTTATATGGACATAGAAGTTATAAGGGAGATCCTAATTTTTATTAACCAAATCATGAAGTTTTGAAGTTTATCAAATATAAATAAAAAGAGTAAGATTAGAAGAAAGATTTTTACACCAAAGCAGCTGAAATTATAAAAAAAGACCAGAAGTTAGTTTAGGATTAGGAAGAGATCAAGAAGGAAGTTGATTTAGAAATTGAAGAAAGCAATAGGAAAAAAGGCGAGAATAAAGAAGCCGCTCTAATAAAATGCGTCTTTTTCTAGTACTTAAAAGAAATATATTGAAAATTTAAATGTTTTACTTATTATTTAAAATGGGTTGCACATAAGACAGAGAAGAGAATAGAATTTAGTATATATCAGAAGAAGAAAATCCAGTAGCTATGCTAAAGCAATAAGTAGAGCAGCTATAAATAGAAAACAATGAATTAAGAAAATAATAGAAGCAAGTCCAAGATTAGCAGCACTTATCCAACAATAGTGATAATAATTAGGAATAAGCTAAATAAATTTTTACATTTGGATAATATGATTAATCATATTAAGAGTTAGAAGCAATAACTTTCAAATAAAATTAGTTCTAGCTCGAGAATAAAAATTGAGATGAGATAACTGACAGCAATGAAATGAAATAAAAGGTTTAACAATTCTATGACTTTATGATATGATAAAAGAAAATGACTGAATAATAATTATAACAAATGCAAAGCAAAGATGCTTAAATAAATACTCTTTAAGTCGAAATCAGAACTTTAGAAGAAAAATTGGATAATATCTATAATTATGCTAAACAAAATGTCTAAAAGTGATAGTTAGAGGAAAAATAAATCTTAATCCAAAAAGAAGCTAAAACTGATAGTGAAAAAGAAGATTATTAGAGTATTGATGAAAATGAGAAAAATTTCTCTAAAGTTTGATTTTTTCATCAAATAAATGTTAATTAATTTTTATAATTAAATAATCTTTCATTTGAGAAATCTCAATTCGAACAAATTTATATTTGTATGATACCATCTATTAATTAAAGAATAAATAATCTCAATAAATTTAAAATTTATCAAATATCAAGTTTCAATTTAATAAAGGAATCTTTGATCCGATTATTGTTTGATTTCTTATTCTAAATCCTTTTATTTAATAATTTCTCTCCTAAAACAATCTTCATCTTCATCGTTTTTATATTTTATATATGAAGCTTATTCTTTCTTCAGCCAAAGCAAGCTCAACCATAATTGAATTATATTCTTTGTATTTTTTAGAATTCAAATTTTTCCAAGTTTTCATTTTAAAGATTCAACTCATAATAAAATTTATGAAGTTTATAAAGCAAATAAATTCAATTGCATGCTTAATTCAAAGGAAATATTAAAAACAATAACTTATTTATTCCCTTTTGTTCATCCTCTAATTAGCATCAAAATCTAGACTCCTCAAAAGATTTTCCTTATTTTTTCAAATAGATAGAATTTTAATTTATAAAAGCTAAGTCTAATATTTTTGCATTAATATAATAAATTAGTTAATTATTATACATTTACAGAGCTAAATTCTATTAAAGCTAAATTAAAATTACTTTTATAGGCTAGCAGTTTATATATTAAGGCTTTATTGACATATCTTAGTTTTCGCATCTTAGACTTTAATTTTTAGAATTTTTCTAATTAATAAATCCTCTTATTTTACAATTAAATTGGCTAATATCTATCATTTTTCAGGATAAAAGATCGGTATAAATCTTAAATAAAGTTATTTAAGTAAAAGGACTATTAGCTCTTAGAAATACTCAGCTTTATAATCAATATATTATAAAATAACTGCATAAGGAACAAAAAACTTAAATCTAAATATCTGAATAAAACATATAGAAATCATTAATGAAAATATGTATCTACTAAATTAAAGAAACGCTCATTTTACTTAACTAGAGATAGTAATGTATTATTAAATGTATTGCTTGATTAATTATCTAACTAATTTATGAAAAGCTAGATCTTTGTTTTATTTAATTTTCTTGATTGATACATTAATCTATTTTTTGAATTTTATAAAAATTAATATAATGGAACCTAAGGATTATACATAATTAAAGTAGATATAGATTTAATTTAAAAAAGCAATATTTATTTTTCTTGTTTTGAACTATGTTTTCTTCTATTATTCTTTGGAGAAGAGTACCTTAATAGTCACATTATTTGTAAATAAATTAATAATGTTACTATTTTTAGCTTTATGATTGTTATTTTAACTTTTGCTATTGACACTTCTAAAAATTCTGTTCAAACTAAAAACTGTCTCTCACCATATCTTCTAGTCCATTTTAAGCGATTCATTCAAGAATTTTGTTGGCTTTAGCTGGATTTCCTGTGACAGATTCAACATCACCCGGTCTTCTTCCGACTACTTACTTAGCTATTTCTCTACCAGAAACTTTTTCCCACATTTAAACTACATCCATTACTGAATAACCAATACCAGTAGATAAACAGAAAGCATCAAATCCTGGTTTAATTTTTTCTAATGCCATAATATGTGCTAGCGCCAAATCTCTAACATGTATATAATCTCTAACACAGAAACCATCCTTTGTTCCCCAATCATTTCCAAATATTGAAAGCTTTTCTTAAGTTCCCCTCATAACTCTTCCTATAACTGGAAATAAATTAGTAACTAGCTAGCTTTTCTCTCCCAGAACACCATTTGGATGTGCACCAACAACATTAAAATAGCGTAAACTGATCATTTACCAAGTTTTATCATTTGTTCCTATATCTTTAACTATATTGTCAAACATTGCTTTACTTCCTCCATAAGGATTATCAGGAGTTAGTGGTGATGTTTCATCTACATATGTCTGCTACCCATAAACAGCAGCAGATGAGCTAAAAATTAGTTTTTTGACATTAGCTCTCTCCATCATTTCCAATAGTTTTATGGATCCTTTAACATTAACTTTATAATAGTAGAGTGTTCTTTAAATAGACTCCGGTACTTATTTTTTGGCTGCAATATGAATAACAGCTTCTATTTTCTCGCTAATCAACAATTCTTCAACTCTTTTATTAGCAAAATCCATTTCAACGATCTTAAAATTGACTTAAGGCATAACCTATTTAATAGCATCATAAATAAAGCTATCTGAATTAGAATAGTCGTCTAAAGCAATAACATCATAGTTTCTCTCCAAAAGTTCAAAAAGAACATGAGATCCAATATATCCAGCAGCTCCTGTAACAAGCACTTTCATAATTTATTTAATTGATTAAAATCAGATATATTGCTATTCTAATTTTACTCTATATCTATTTATTTTAACTTGTATAGTTAAAAAGGAAATCAGTTTCATATTACTAACAGTCAGAAATAATCTCACATCTTTAAAAAATATGCAAGATAAGAAAGACTAAAAAAACGATCAGATTCTAATGATAATTTTAAGTAATTTCCTTACTTTTCAATTTTTTTATTATAATTGAGCTATTAATAAACAGCTTTAGTTATAAGAAAGTTATCAACTATAAAAATTGGAAAAATACAAAAGGAAATTTGTTTGTTAGCTTATTTTGAAAAATAAAGCCTAAAAATTTATCTTAAATGAGATTGAAATATGGAAATAATTATTACAGAATTGAAATAATAAAAATATAAAGATGAAGAATAAAAAGCTATCATATTAATTAAGTAGAACAATTTCAAAAAACTAATGATTAATTTAGATATACACTATAATTGAGAATTATATGCTAGCTTATTTTTACTTTTTTATAGAATCATTTTTCAAAATAGCATTTCTATTGATATAGACAAGAATAAAAAATTGAAATATCTAAACTTTTATATTTAAAAAGGTTAATTTTTTTGGAACTTGACATTAAATTTATGTACTCTGAGATTTAATTATGAAGATTGAATCAAATTTGAAGCAAAATAATTTTGTTTAAAGTTCTTTAGTTTAACATTTCAAATTTTTTTTTGTTAAGAAGAAAGAAAGTTAGAAGATAAGCTAAGATTAAAGTTTTTTTAAGTCCTTTATACTTTTCTTATAAAAAGATCCATTTAAGAAATAAAAATGGAGAGTTTGGCTTAAGATTCTTAATAGAGTTAATATAAATAATTTTTAATTAGAAAGGGTTATAATAGACAGAATATTAATTTCATTAATTAAGGTTACTAACATTTTCAAATGAACTTAAATCCACTCAATCCTCCTGAGTAAGTTATTTGATATAGATTATTCTATTCTTTAGGATATTATAGATTGTTATGCTTTATTATTAAATGGAATATAATATGAATAAAAGGTTTAAAATAAATGAAACTCACTGACTAACGTTCAAAAGAATATAGATACGAAGAATCTTAGTTAGAATACCTTTATGATGGCTTATATTGTGAGAAATATTTTGCAAATTATAGCAAATTTGATGAAAACAATTTAATAGGTTTAATAAGAATCCTTTAAACTTCTGCTCCAAGCCTATTTTTCATCTTTGATAAGAACAAACTAAAAAATGTTATGGTACTCTTTTCTTAATGTACTACTATTGAATTTTTAGTTGGGTAGGTTTTAATTAATGAACGATAATAAAGCTTCTTGGTAGGATTTATCTATTTACAAATAGCAAAGATCTTATAAGAAGTAACTGTTTAGTTATAAATTAAAAGCTATAAATTACCTAATTATTTTATAACTTCTTATAAAGTCTTAATTAATACCTCCATAAATATCAACTTTTTAAAATAAGATAATCAGCTTTGTTAGATTCTCCAACTATAAATAAACTAAATGGTAAATGATTCAAGCTATCGGAAGATTGAGTATAATATTTAAAAATTGAAAATTAAGTAGAGATTAGATAAGTTTAGAGATGTAAATAGAAATAAGGTAAGTTTTTAAATTACACTACATATGATAAATAATAGCTGCATTAGATTTAATAGCCTATTTAAATTTAATGAAATATCTTATGCTTATAAGAAGCAACTTACTCTATTCCAAAGTGATATAAGTCTTACATTTAGGATTATCTGAATAATTGAAAGTAAATTAAATACTTTAATGCTTTTATATAGTTAAGCTAGATATTATAAGTTATAGTTTAATTTCTCAATAAGTAAATTAAGAAAAAATCTGACATGATGGTGTAAAGAATTTGTAGGTATTTTACTAAATCTGTATCTGTTAATTTGTTAAGAGAAAACGTTTAGAAAGTCTAGCATTTCAAGAATCAAATTCCTGAGAATAATGAAATAGACGAAAAATATTTCAACTATGTGAGAAACTCTATAATATATTAGAAACTAACTTTTCCTTCTATTATTTCTAGTTTAGACAAAAATAAAGGAAGCACATTTGCAGAATTTGGATGTGGTGACTCTCCTTTAGGAACTTTAGTTGCTTAATAAGGATCAAAGAAAGTTTACGCAATTGATTATGATTACAAAATTTTGGATTATCTAAAGAGTAAAATTTCTGAACTTGGACTAAACTAAATTTTTGAGATGGTTCGTATTAATGTCTTTGATGAAAGATGATCTCTTCCTGAAAAAGTTGATGTAGCATTAGTAGTATAATTATTGACCAGTATTATTACCAATAAGCAACAACTTGTAAAGCTCTTACAAAAGTTAAAAACTTGCATAAAACCCAATGGCTAAATAATTATATGTGATATGGCTTTCTACTCGTGCGAAGTTGATTAATGCAAATGTGTAGCCAAACAATTACCAGTTAAACCCTTTGATATTTATTCTTTCTTCTTCGAGAATACTGAAATCTTATGCTCTAACATTCCTAATGAATATGTAATTGCTGGGTTATAATAAGCAGGATACAAGAATATACAGCTAGCAAGACCAAAGCCAATAAAAGGTTACGAAAACAACAGAATGATTCTTGAATATTTAAATAGTAAAGATTTCGATGAGTATATTATAAAAGCTGAATGTAAGGATTAATGAAGTTAATTTAAGCTTTTAATAATCTTTTATTTATTTAGATATGTCAAACTATACACATTCCATTTAGCTATAAAGCTTATTTTTAAATCAATCTAAGCTTTATACGTACAATATCATTAGACCTTTAAATAATCTTAAAAGTAACCTAAAAATCATTTAGTAAAAGGTTGCTAGTGTGATGCTAAAAGTTAAACGATTTAATTTTTATAGAAGTTCATTTATTCAGATTTATTTAAATGGCAGAAGAATGAATTTTTGGTATAGGAATAATAATATTTGCATTAATTGGGATTACATTTGGCTTGTTATCAATAGCTTCATAGGGAATCTAAGGAGAAGGATTGAAATACAGAATTAAATTTTTGAAGATATTATCAATTGCTAATTTAACTCGATCTTTCACATTAGGACTTATAATAACCATTGACAATACTTAAATAGATAACTTTGAAGGTTGGCTTAATACTATTTTTCATACACTACCAGATTTGATATTTTTGACTGGGTACTATTTATTAGTCCTATTTTTCGCACAGATGTATTATTCAGTCTCTTAAGTTCACTATCCTTGATTGCAGAGTGTATTTAAAATTTTTAATGTATCTTATTATTTAATTTATACCTTTTTGACTTGCTATTTAGGTATTTACCAAGAATATGACACCTTTTTTAAGTCAATTTTTACAGTAATAGGAATTTTATACGGTCTACTTGCTTTCTTAATAGCCAACTTTGGTATAAAGTTGTTTTTGAAAATAAAGCATATGAATTTGATAGACGTATATGATGAATAAAAGGCACTTAATTAAAGAGTATTTATTTTATATTCAGATGATCATTTTATCTATGACATGCTTAATTATATTTTTGGTTAGAGGTTTATACGATATTATGGTAGCATCTGATATTTACCATGGAGACAAAAGATATCCTATTAACTCAAATTAATATATTTGGGATTTTTTAGTCTTCGCAATCTCAGAGTCATTGCCAACTTTAACTATTTTGCTTCTGACACAATCTAGAATCCAATTAGTTAGTAGTAGCGTATCTTCTTTAGATATGTAAGAAAATAAGAGCAGATTAAAATCTAGTATGATATTAACAAAAATTACTTCTTCTAGTGATCCAAACATCAATTTGAACCCAACATTTGAATCATTATCGAATGATAACTTTCCATTATATACATCTGTCTTTAGTGTTCAAAAAAACCCAGACTCTTGATTCATAATATAGATTATTTTTATTAATTGACTCATTTCTATATTAAAACTGTCTTTAGGACTAAAATCTTAATGCTTACTCATACATAATTATCTTAATTTTCTACTCTAAATTATATTAGAATTTTTCATTTTAGCTAACCTATTTTTCTTTTTATTTATTAAGTCTTATAATTATTAGGTTTTGAGATATAGAGACTTATCCAAAAAGTTTAAAGTTTATCGATTAAAACAATAATTTAGTATAAGGATAGTATAGAGCGATTACTCTGGTATTATAAAGATATCTAGAAATAAATGGGTAAAATAACCCCTATCTCAAATATAGCCATGAATACTAATTTAAGGTTTTCTATATAATTGATGGAAATAATTTAAGGATAACGCTATTATAAAGCAAGTAATGGCTTTTATTCTAATATTCAACTTTCAAGGTATTATTAAATTTGAATAGCCTTTAATCCTTATACCTTAATTAAAAGGATCTTACTAGGATATAAAAATAGTGATGATTATTTAAAATTTAATGCTTAGTTGAAAATTAAAAGAAAGAGTAAAAATATTAAAAGAATAGATTCAAGAATAATATTTAAATCAGAAAATTCATTTCCTTGCCATTTTAACTATCAGTCTTACTTGGAAATTAGGCATAAAATTATCTTAATCAACAATCTTTTCACAAAAAGTACAAATAGACATATCGCTAGTGCAATTCTTACAGAGATTATTTTAACAGCATTTTAATATCATAGCTTCAGCTAATTCAGTTTTGCACAGCTTACAATGAAATTCAGGTGGCAGAATTATATTTGTATATTGCATTTTATTTTCAAACTCCTGAATTTTCGGCATTATTTTTAAATATTTACCGTCAGAAGCTTAACGAAGATTTGATTAATCATTTTCATTTTCTGGATTTACCTCTTCTAAAAAAATTTTTGGTATTCCAACAGGTTTTTTAATTTTAGCGACTTGAGGTAGATCGTATTTAGGATCTCCGTTAGTAGGACAGAATTTAATATGATGATTAGGTTAATTGCAACGCTTGCAAATATAATTAGAAGGAAGTTCGTATTTTTTAAAGTTCGATTTCTGTTTTTTAAAGTCATTTGTTTCAATTTCTGTTTCTTTTCATTTTTCTTTCCACTAAGACTCAACCATTTTATAATTATATGTACGAATGAGTCATAGTTCAAATAATATATAGTACAGTTATTTAGAAACTTAAAAGAATGAAATAGTTAACAATAACTATTATACAAGATTTAATGCTTATCGTAGGCTTTTATCTCTATTTATCCTAATCATTATATGAAAATACCAACTCTCTTATTCATATCAGTTATGCTTAAGTGTTTTAAAATTTTGTTCAAGCTTTATAATCCATAGAATAGCTTTAACCATATAAATTTACAATTAAGTTAAATTAAAATTAACAGTAATGTAGGATATGATAGAAGCAATATCTATTTTATTGTATTTTTCAGTTAAATTTAGAAAGAATTAACTTAAATAAAGCTTTTAAAGAAATAAATTATAATATCTAAATAATATTTGGATAGATCTAAACAGATTTGAGTTAGTTGTTTCAAACTTATATATCGAATAACTAATGCATATAGAGATTGAAAAACTATTTAAATTATCTTCTATAATTTTAGCAAAAACCAAAGATACTAAAGCAACTACTGTTTTTTAACTTAGGTTAGTAAATATTACATTCATGAAATTATTGAAAGAGTAAATTTAATTATTTCGTTTGAGCATTTCTTGATTATATTAAATCATAAAGCATTATAATTTTTAATTTAGATATTATTTAGCGCTTACAGTATAGAAAATATTTTTTATAAGTTTATCAGTCTCCCTTATTATAATGGACCTAAATACTCGTATATTAGACATAAAATAGTAATAGCACTAAAATTATTAGGCAATCTCAGCTTTATATCTAGTATCTTTTTTTTATTTTTATGAGTGAGTACTTCATAGTTAGTGAAAGTAGTCTATAATTATTTGTAAGTGCTTAAAGTTAAAATTAACTTTAGCTTTTACCTCTAAATATTTCCATATAATTTTATCTTTCACTATACTTATCTATCATATCTAACTACTTATAGCTTGAGATAGTTTAATAAATTAATGGGGTTTTATTATATAGCAAAAAATAATTAAGAGGGATTTAATTTAAAAACAGAACAGAGACAAATAGTCAAAATAATCAAAAGCGGAGTAATAAGATCAATTACTATAAAGGAGTAGATTATATAATAATAGTAGTAAAGATATCTAAATCAAGATAAACTAGCCTTATAAGAGAAAGAATTATTAGACTTATAATACTCAAAGTGATTTAACCATAGTGCTAATTTCATCAATCATAATTGATATCTTTTAATCATCTTACATTATAGTGACAAATAATATAGTTTATAAGGGATTTTGATACTTTAAATTCATTAGATATATCTTAAAGTCTATTATAAAGAATACCATAAAATTCTTGCTTATTTCCCCTCATAATAACTCTTAAATAGTTATGCATTTTAGATTACCATATTACATAAGCATACTTTTAATAAGCCTCTCTAATTCTAGAGTTTAGCTTACTCTTATGAAGGCTAATTTTTGTAAATTACCATATAATAGCCAGCTTATTTTCTTTATAGCAACAATTTTACTTTAGACAAATACCCCTAAAGTTGATTGAGCAAAGACTATTATTTTGTAATTTCTTTTATAATATAAATAATTAGTTTATAAGGGTTTAAAATAAAGGTACTGATTGATTAAGAATTATACAATTATATCTGATTTAGATATAACTTATATTGCTTTCTGACTAAACTTAGATAACATAAATATGTAAATAGATGTCATTCTTCCCTAGATTTGTGAATAAGCTGTAGTTCAAGTACTTTGCTAGTCTAATATGTTTATACTTCATCAAGAGATAGAAAATACTTTAAAAATACCTGTTTAAAATTAGGTTTTGATGACTTAGCAAGGAAGAGTTATTAATAATAGAATGCAGCAAAGGATTGAAAATGATTAAGAGGGTTTAGTGTTTCTTTTCATCAAACAGCTAAATTCTGAAACTGCTAATTAGCTTCGCTAATAACTAGAAACTATCCAAAAAAAAGCAGAAGTTTAGTAGAATAAATAGAAAGATATTAGTTAGTCACTACAATCAAATGTAAGCATTTCATTATATTAGACTTAAGAAAGTCAGTTGAATAACTCAAACTAACAAACAGATATACCGATAGATTAAACATTAGACATTCTAAAAGAATGCAAGAAGATGCAATAAATCTTTGAATATTAGCAGTAATCTCTAGAAAAGCTAGAAGTGTATTTCTTAAACTACTTCAAGTAATTTTGCTATTATTATAGGGAAAAAATGTAGGTAGTAGAAACATTTAATAGCAAGATATTTGAATCAGAAGAGTTAATAAGAAAAACCAATAAAACAGTATTTGAGCAATAACTTAAATAAGTAAGCTGTTTATTGATTTAGACATACCAATATTCATTTAAGTTTGCGGATTAAAATAATACTTTTGAATCAGTTGGTGATTTAATCAACTTCTAAAGAGTTAAGATAATGTTCTAGAACTTTGTTAAGTTCTTTAATAAAGTGAAAATTAAGTAACTTGAACTTGAAGAGGTTATAAGTGAGTTTGAATATTAGATTTAAAACTAATTTCGCGGATGGAAGAAAAACTAGTTCGTGAATTAAGAATATTCTGAATTAGTTTCTCAGTGTAATTCCTAGATTTAGCATTATTTGGAGAAGATATAATAACCTATGATTGAAGAATAAAATGGACCGCTGAAAAAGAAAGTTAATTAAGAAATTGAGAAAGATAATTTCGCAGAAACTAATTAAATTGATAACTCTTTTAAGTTTCTTGAAGAGTCAAAAACTGACTAAATTGATTATTCATAAGAGCAATATAATGGTATGCTAGTTTAAGTTAATAAGTAATTGTTACAAGCAATGGAAAAAGGTAAAAGCATTAAAAATAAAAATTAGTAACGATTCTAAGAAATTTTAAATACTCTATTCAGTAATTTTACAGATTTCCATCTAAAAGCGCTTCCAAGAATCGAAATAATGAGCACGATAATTAATAAAACAGACGAGAAAAAGAAAATATTATATTTTCCCACTTCAATAAAAGAAACTTTTGAGGAGTCAATAAAGGAGGTTTATAGAAGAAAAATGTTCATTTAAAAAATGGAAAAGAAAATATAAAAGTTAAAAGATGAATATGTTAGTGAAATATAAAAGAGAGAAAAGTTCTTAGATAAATAAAGGCATAATTTGAAGATATGAAATTAGTCGCAATCTTTCGACTTATTTTTCAAGAAATTATATTTCTTCCCTTCTTTAAGCATATCTTTTTGCAAGAGCTCTGATGAGGTGCTTCCTGACTTTAATAAAGATGTATGAACATTTGAAGATTGGGATTGAGATTTTGTGGAAGAAAATTAATCGAAAGAGAAAATAATAAATAAACTAAGTCTAAGTTAGTAATAAATTTAAACACTAGAGAAGAAAATAGAAGCTGAAAAAAATAATCAGGAATAGCAAAACTTAAAAATACAAAGCTTAGAAAACTAAAATCAGAATCTTAAGAATCAACTTATCTAACAAAATCTTAAAATAAATCAGATCTAGCAAGAATCTTAAATCATACAGTAAATTACCTAACAAAAATTTGAAGATTCTTAGAATCTGAACTAAATGTTTTTGAATGAAAAAGAGTAATTAGATAGCAAGATATTCAATTTAAAATAGAAGTAGAGGAAATTACTAATTTAGCTTGAAAGTAAATAAGAAATTATAAAGGATGTTGAGGAAAAGATAAAGAGTATTATATTTAATTCTAAGCTAAGCTTCAAAAAAATTTCAAATGAGAATTGAGATTTTCTATCCTTTTTCGAATAATTTCCAGTAGCTCTATAGCAATTCGAGCAATTTAAAGTTTAGATAAATAACATAAAAGTTTTAGACTAAGTTGCCTTCATAAGAAGCTCTGCTAATTCATATTTATGAAGAGCTTTTACTTTGTATGATTAAAGATTTTATGTCTTAAACATTGATAATCTACCTTTAGATATTTAAAATACTTTAATGTAAGTTTATTTCATATTAAGTAACTAATAAGAGGACTATACGATAGGCTAGATAATAGAAATTCAACAGCTTAAAGCTCAAAATAATAATAGATTATCTTTAGAACCAGGAACAATTTATTTCGAATTAACTGCCATTCTTTAGCTTTAATTTTAATTTTTCTTCATTTTTAACATAGTACCACTAAAATTCCTTTTTAAGCAAATTACTAAAAAAGCTACTTAGCTATTCTTAATTTTTACTCTATAATCATTATTAAATATAGAATTGCTATAATTGCTTTATTTCTTTCCAACTTAAGTTTCTTTTAATACTAAACAATGGTTCATATTTACTTTGGCTATTTACTTATTTAACTTCTATTTAATAATAGCAAAAGTTTATATGTATAAGAGTCATTATTCCTACAAATAGTCTGTTCAATTTTCTTTCTTTAGTTCTTTGTCTTTAATTTGTTAATTTGTTAATAGGTATAGATAAGAATATTTAAGGAGATTTGCTGGCTGCTATTTTCTATCAAGTTATGAGAGTCATAGACAAATTTTAATTTATAAATGCTGGGAATAATTTAAAAGGCAGAAAAAAGGAAAGGAATTAAATAAATAGTAGCATCAATCTTATTTATAGTGAATGAAATAGATTTTCTATAATATTAGATTCTTCCTAAACTAATGTAAATGTTCATACTATCAGACTTATATATGCTATCTAACTTTATTATATTTACTCTTAATCACTTACCATTCATCCAAAGAAATGCTTTCTTTAATCAAAAATTAGAAACTGGAAGAACTAAAATGAAGATTTATTAATCCTAAAAGTTATAAATTTAAAATAAAAGGAGAAAGTAAAGGAAATTTTATACAGCAAACAAAAGCGTTGATTTGAGCTTACTTAAATATAAATCATTTTAAAAAGAGAATAAAGCTTAAATAGATAAATTAAAAGGTCATAAAGCGGATATTCTTCAAAGCTTCTTTACAATACTTCTACCATCCTTCAGAATATTTGACTTATATATAAATATTAACGAAAATCTTATTTGCCTGAATGAAGATAGAAAAACTCGAAGTGGAGTTTTGTTTAAAGTAAAGAAGAAAGTATAAAATAGAATTTTAAATTAGTAGTTATGTCTGAAGTTCTTCACAAAGTAAATAACTTAATTTTTCTTGCGTCAACACCTTCCTAAAACCCTAGATAGATTTTCCATATATAAGGCACAATACTAAACTCACTGCATTTTTCATCTTCCTCATAAATGAATTTCTAACCATATTGTACTTTATTACAATGGTAATGACCGATTTCTCTCTAGAGAACATTAACCACTTCATCTTCTTTGTTTTCAGCAATTTTATTTTCTAGGTGTAAAATTAAATCTTTCAGATGCTAGTCTTCTAAGTTTTTCAAATGCTCAGAGAAGTTAAGCATGCTTAAAATCAGATCTATAGAAACTTAATTTAAGCTACCAGCTTCGAAACCCAAAATTTTATGAATGCACTGTTGTAAATTCTAAAGAGTAAAATTCAATAGTTAAGAGATTTCTTTAGCTCTAGTTTTTTTCTTAATTAAGGTAGTTAAAAATTCCAACAGATTTAGGATAGCATACTAATGAAGCTTTTATGATTAAGAAATGTTGAACAAAATAGCGTTAAGTAAGGAATTTAGATATTCGTCCTTAGCAATTGCAAAGTTCTGCTTCATCAATTTAATGATAACTATAATTTCTAGACTCGAAATAGTTATGTCATTTAGTTAAACGGAGGAAATCCATTTCACTGATTGTATTTGAATGGAGGTAAAAGACTTTACGAACATTTAGTCTTGACTTAACAAAAGTAAAGTGACCAAAATGTAATAAACTTCTCTTATGTTCTAAGTGAATTATTCATTATTCATGGAATATAATATTTCAAGCAGAGGTTGTATTAGAGTTTCAGGGTCTATTAAAGTTAGCACCCAGTTATAGAAGTTCTTATTGATGGAAAGAAAAGAATAAATCAGTAGGCTGTTTAGTTTCCTAAGACTCTCATCTTTATTACGAAGCTAATTTGTTAAGATATCAAAAATTTACCTATAAAGCTGGTTATGATCCTAAATAGTGTTGAACATCATTCTGAATGGATTTTTAAATCCAAAAGGCTAATTTTAATACATTTTGCTGGAATATTTATACCTACGATAGTGTAGTAGGAGGAGGATTAAAGTATAGTATTTGTATATTCCCACATTTTCTATATCCAAAGAAGGAGTGAAATAATCAAGCCAGTTCCAATCCTTATTTAGCTTCTATTAAGTAATTATTTAGGTTAGCAAACAGCTTAGCACTACCTATGCATATTATTGATTTTCCATAAACAGATCTAAAATTGGAGAGTATTTGCATCCATGTATTCCTTTATAATAGAGATGGGAGCTTAATAGCGTCATAACGAATTAAACACTTGCTTCAAGAACTAGCCTATTAAAAGTGCCAAATTTAAATAAGTGGGCTAGGAAATCTTACCAGTATCCAAGCTAATCTATTTCAGTAGTGTGAACCCAAAGTTCAAGAATATTTTGTTTCTTTTTCTACTATTTATTACTCTACTCAACTTAAGAATCGTTACTATAATACTCAACTATATCTTAGTAGGATTATAGTTTTCCTTGAGCGTTGTAAAGACAAATTTATTCTCTGTTTTATAAAATGTAAGTTTTCAAATGCTAAAAAAGTTATGTTATTTGATCAGTGAAAAAGAATGGAAGTCTTAATCCTACTCCTTGACTATATTAAGGTATTTTTACTCTTACTGTTTTCCTTTCTGTATAATAGTTGAAAGTTATTGGAACTACTTTTAAAAGTCTGTTCTAATCTTTTACTAACTCACTGTTCTATTAACTTCCAAAAAAAAGTCATTCATAAGGCACTTTGTTTTCAAATAAATAGCTTAAGAACAAATTTAAAACAGACAATCCTGCAATAACGCAGTTTTGGTTTTTGACGCTTAAATTTTCCAAACTTACTTGATTTTGAAATCACTCATCTTGTATTTAAGTTAACATCTGTTTTAAATGCTAAATTAAGATTTCGATATTTTTGCTTTTAGTACAGTTTTTTAAGAATTAGTAGCAATATTTTTCTTTAGTCCTGTTGTTTAGTGTTACTGATAAATGTGGAATTAGTAAATCAAGATCTTCAAATATGTCAGGAGTCATTGATTATTCTCCTGTTATCACATCTAGAACCTTTGTTTCTTAAACTCCCATTTTTTTCTTTTTTAATTAAATAAATCCAGAAAGCTTTAGACCTATAACTTAAAGAGCTTTAAGCTTAATTATAAAGTCTACTATTATACTCCTTTAGACCTTATAACTAAGCTCATTTTACTATCTAATTAATCTTACTTAGAGAATTTGAGTATTTAATGGTTTCGATACATAAGCTTAACCATTGATTTAAATCTATTTATATAAAGCTTTTATTATAAACCTATTTAGAACCTAATTATAACCTACACTAATCAATAATTGATTTACATTAAAATATAAGGAATGGACTAATAAAAGCTTCATTCAAACTTAAAAAAATCCAATTTTTTCTTAATTTCCATCATTAGAAGTAAGAATTTCATTGAATTAATTAAAAGAAGCTTCAAATGAATTTAAAGCAAAAGGTAGTAGAATACATTTTAAGTTATTATATTACACTCATTTATATATAAGCAATTCCAGCTTTCTTAATATTAAAGAAGAGTATCATGCTAACTATATTAGATACTATTTTAAATAGGCTAGAATGTATTCTTTATAGTGTATTAATTCTCTTTTATCTATGATAAATAGGATCTATATCACAAAGTTGATGCTTGAAAAATTAAAATAATAAATAATAAAAGATTGGAAGGTTTTAGGTGTTTTGCATAATGCGGATCATTTCATATATTTGATTCTTTAACTAAACTTAGTTAATTCTATTCTAATTTAATTACTGATGCTTAATTTGTGCTTCCTTGTTAAAGTTACAATAGAAGATAGTAACTTTATTACTCTCACTTAGTTAACTTTGCTATTATAAAAAAATTGGAACTTAATGTCTAGAAATTTCAGGATTTAGCTATGATTATTTAGCTTAAATAAGTTTAGATTCATTCTATTGATTTCTAAATTTCTGCTTGATAAACAAGATTTTAACTACATCAATATTAAGTAAGTATTCATCTATTTCTTATGGTATTAATTATATTTATTTTAGTATAGCAGTGATAATAGAATAAGTTAAAAAATGCCTATAATCTTATTGAGTATAAGCTAGTCAGAAGTAAATTTAAATATCATACAACATATAGCAAAATATGAGCTGACAAAGGAATTAAAATAGTAGCAATGTTTAAGATGCAAAGAAATAGTAAAAATAACGGAGTTTAAATTATTAAATAAAGAGTTCCTTTATATCTTCATGCTAAAAAAAGAAAACTGATTGCTATAAAGCCTAATAAATGAGAATTTAGCTCTTTATATTTTTATATGGCCTCACTTAATAATAGCTTCCTTTAATAATCTAAATCCCACGTTTAGTTTTTAAGACATTCTAAATCTTCGTTTAAAATTGAACTTCATAATGTAGCTGATGAATCATCATAAAATTCAGATAGCGTGCAGTAAAGTCTTTCGTTATTATCATCACAGATAGCAGATAACTATGCAATGTAAACAATTACTAAATCATATCAACTTGTTCCACATCTTCCTTTTGATCCATCATTAGGAACACATAAACATTTTTCAGAGGCGCAATCATCATCTGATGAGCAAGTACCTCACATATGAGTTTTGATTTCTATTTCTTTGTCATTTTTTTTTTAATTTTCTTGTGATTCTTCAATTTCTTGGGATTCTTCATTTTCTAGATTGCCTGCGTCTTCTAAATTGCAAAAGTCTTAAATATTTAAGGAAGAATTGCAATTTAATTTAGTGTAAGTAATTTCTTAAATAGAGGTAAACTTTATTTATTATCCATTATCGATTGGTTCTTATAGGCAAAAAGAAGAAGATCTTTTCTAAGAGTTATCTTTTTATTACATTAACTATACAGCCTCTTTAAGCAGACAATAACTATTATCTTCGTCACAAGCATCACTCATATCATATAGATAAGCTATATTATTTATAAACTCAACGCAATGCTAATCATCACTGTTCAACTCCTAGTCTTCTATATTTTGTTGGCATTATCATTTAGGACAATCATTTTTCCCATTAGTCTTCACTAAAACAAAAGCAGCTGTGAGCGCAATATAAATTTATACCTTTACCATAGACTTATATATTTTCATCGTTATTAGCAAAGTAATACCCAAAGGCGTATAAGTTATTATTTTTAATATCCTTATAAATAAGAAAGTGAGCGAATAGAAAAAACTATGAATATAATTTATTTTTCTTAGAGTTAGCTAATTAATTTCTGATAAATTAAACCATAAACAAGATATAGGTATTTAGTATTAGATTTAGATTTCTAAGACAGATTATAAGCATTTTCATACTGTTTATACAAATTTATTAGTTACTTTGCTACTTTTATTAACTTTAATATAAAGTTAACTTTATTTTTAGTTATTTTAGCTGATCATTATTCAAAAAGTTTGATTTTAGAGTGTTAAAGTTAGAATTTTTTACTTGGAAAAGAAGAAATTTTGATGTTAAAAGTTACTTTAATTTTAAAAATTGTAATTGATTAATTTATCCTAAACAAATAAAAAATACTATATTTTTCATTTAGAAAATACAGAAGAAGAAATAACCTTCAATAAGATCTTCAAGAACAAAAACGTGGAAAAATGTTCGATTTTCAAAATTCGCTAGTCCATAATATCTAAAAATTTAGTAGTATGCGATCATATAAAAAAGATAAACTTAAATAGACTTTATCACTTAATCTTAAAAGAAAAGATATCAAATGAAAAAGGAAAGCTTAAATGACAATTCTAAATCTATCAAGTTAAAAAAATTACTGGATTGCTAAAAATTTAATTATATCTATATTTGAATAATAATCTAAAGTTTGCTCAAACCATAAAAGTTTTACAAAATAAACTTTTATGAATACATAAAGAATTATTCTACTATAAACAGAAAGTAACGAAAGTAAATCTTTATAAAAATGCAAACTAATTATAGTAATAAATAAAGTAAGCATGTTTAGTTAAATTTAATCTCTTTAATAATAAAATAGAAATAAAAAGGTAAATTCATTATATGAAAGCCACTCAGTCTTATTTGGATATGATTATCTCAAATGGATTTAAATCCTTAGTATCATCTTATTACTCTATTTATTTTGTTACATTTTATTCATGAGTTTATTTAGAAATTGTAGTCAAAGTGTCTTTTATTTCTGCCATCTACTTAAGTATGCTTTCGTTTGTAATCTAATTTTAGTTGTCTTATTTGATTTCTTTTATTAAACTTTATTATTGATTGACTATATTATTTAATATGTTGCTTTAATTTATTATATTTGTTACATTTTAAGTAGTATTGTTTATTTGTGCATTTTATTGCTAGATATTTCCTGATGCTTATTGATTAGTTTCTTAGCTTCCCTTATTAAGTTCTGTTTTTTAATTTTCTTATTAAGAGTCTTTAATGACTTATCTTTTACGACAGGTACTGCAAGCACTACAGCCCCCTCCTTAGAGTTTCATTTTAAAACAATTAGTAACTTTATCTAATTTTCTGGTTTTAAGATTCTATAGCTCTTTGATAGTTTTAGATCTCTGACAGAAAGAGCTTTAGAAAGTTGATTTTACTTGGTGCTATCATTTCAGTAAGGTGAATAAATTTAAGTTGTCGGTTACATAGTAAAGCTTAGTTTAAAGATAAAGGAATGACATCTTTAATTATATAAGAATAGAAGTTAAAGTCTTAAATAATAGAAATTTATAAGGAAATTGTTTAATTTAATAGTTTTAGCTTCTTTAGTTTGCTTATAGAACATTAACTCCTATACTTCCATTTCCTTTAATTTTTAAGTAAATAATGCATTGCTTTCTATAAGCATTAGCTAACTAATTAAAAGTTTGATAATAAATATTAAATATTCTAGATTATTTTAAATCATTCTAGACTAAAGCTTTTATAGCTCTTTATATTTTTAATTGGAAATATTTTGCTAATCAATAGCCAAAAAGGAAATATCTATTTTATCAGTTTTTTACAAGTAGATATAGCTTATTTATTAAAATTATAGTAGCTTTACTTAGCTATTTATTAAGACTATTAAGATAAGATATATCTCTTTAGCTATTATCATTAGCTATGCTAAATGGAGAGAGTTTTATAGTTACTTTTAGCTTCTCAATATGCTTTTATTAAACTAAGAGTTAAATTTATACCTTACAGTTTAAAATGGAACATAGTTGTATAAATTAATTAATGATTCCACTCTTTTATGAATAATAGCTTTTGATCTATTTTTGTAGCTTTAAAATAAAGTATTCTTATTCTTGCTGAAATAGCTTTATCTTTTTATTATTTTGTTTATTAGCAAAATTATTTAGACTGAAACTTTATTTCTCCTAACTACTTTAAAGTTTTTTCTATAAGTTCTATTTAGCTATTCAACTCAACCTAGTTAAGATTATAAATTATCTAGTAAATTAAATTAAGTTAGTCTAAGTTTATAAAAAATGTAGGATTCTTCGTTGCTTCAAAATTGTAGGAGTTAACGACGTCCTAGAAATTACCAAGAAAAGGGTATTAAAAGGTTACCCATAAGGATGAATCTCTCATCTCTGAAGAAAAGTCTAGGAAATGGGTTAAAACTATAATGAGCTCGGAAGTCTTGAATCTCACTACATAGTAGTAAATAAGCTATGATTAACTGATTAAAGTGGTACTGGACCTCCAGGAAGAGTTCAAAAAGTTGAAGAAAGAAAATAAAAAGTTAACGAAAAACTTGAACTTGCAGAAGATATAAAATCGAGACTAATGACAGTTCTTAACACATTTTGAAATATTTAAACTAGAGTAATTAATCTCAAAACTAGCATTAGAAGCAGAAAGAACTATGCAACAAGTTAGAAAAATAGAAGAAAATCAGTAAAAATAGCAGTTTTAAATGGAACTGAAAGAATAAAGGAAAAATCCAATGGTAATTGAAGAGGAAAACAACTCAAGATTTCAACCTAAACGATAAGCAAAAAGATGTTACTGGTATAACTCTATAACGCATCTGTGGACAAAAGGCTAGAAATTTCTCAAATTCAAGTAAAAATATTGAAACTTGTAGAAGTAGTTGGAGAACGAAAAAGAGACACTAACAACTAAAACTATCAAGAGAAAGAGAAGGATTATATTTTAACAAATTTGTGGAAATTTACAAGAAAAAAGATATCTAGCGTCTAGGTGAAAGAATAATTCAATGAAAACTTAAATGGCAAGGATAAGAGTTTTAGAGATTTTCATACTTTTATATTTAGCCTCTAGACCAATCTAGAAATTGGCGGGAAAGAAGTTGAAATTTTTTTAGTTGGAAAGCTATGAATTTATTGGATTAAGAATCACTAGGAAAGGGAATAAATTATAACTACTTTTTAATTTAGAATATAGACAATATTAACTTAGTTAATAATATAAACTTCGCTCTTTTACCTTGCTAGTACAGACTCTATATAAATGTTAAAGTAAAAGTAAAAGATAAGTTCTATTTATTTATAAGAAGTTTATGAACATGAGATATAAATAATTTCCAAACTGTTTGATAGTATCAGAAAATTCAATCATTTAAAATTAATTTCGATTAAAAAGCAAAATGGAATAATCTGCTCATCTCTCTAAAATTAACTAAGGAATTTAAAGATAAAAACAGTGAAAGAAATGGAGAAAAAGTAATTATAAAGAGGAATCGAGTTCTTCATCGGAAGGTAAAACTTTTATAGGAAATGCAGAGATAGAAAAACCTTAAAATGAAATTGATAAAAACTTTAAAATAAATACACCAAATGTAAATAGTGATTTAAAAGTACGAAGAAATAATCTACAGATAAGGGGAAAAATCAGAGGATTAATGAACAATATTTACGACTAATTAATGAGTTATTAATACTTCGTCGCCAGTAATCTAAAAAATTTTAGTAGCAGAAAAGTAACTTTATGAGTAATCGCTATTGATAGATATTCCATAACAAAATATGGCTCGAGAAAAAGACTTAACTAAATTAATTTACTAAGAAAAATAGCAAGAAGAAAAAATGATATAAATTTACAAAATCGAATAAAGAAATTGTAAAAAAATTGTTTTGGAAACATAGCTAGAAAAAGCGATCGAAAACTGTTACTACTACAATTTAACTTACCATATTTTACGTCAGTGTCGAAAACAACTAAGGATAAGAAATGAGCAAAGGACATTAAGAAGTCTTGATAAACTCTGAATAACGAAAAACGGAAAATTATAAATAGAAAATTTTATCAAAAACTGAAGATATTATTAGGGTAATCTACCACATATAAAAAATGTCGTGGTATTCATTTGCGTAAAAAAAATGGCAGTAGATATCTGATTGAAAACTCAGGGAAGCTAAAACTCTTAACATTTAAGTACATTATTATTATAATTAATTTCAATCTTCTGTTTTTTCTAGATTCCTTTTATCTTTTTCTAAAAGTTTCTCTAATGAAAAATATTTCTAAAATTGTTACTAAATTAATTTAGAAATAAATCATATTAGTTTAATATCAAATGGCTAGCTTCAAGAAGGGTTTTTTCACCTCCTCAGAGCAGACAAAAAAACTAGCATCACTTTCTCTTACCATGTTTTTACTTCAAATAGTCCAACATCTAACTTGTAAAGAAGATCTCAATAAAAATTCATAATATAAAATTAAAAAAAACTCTAATATTTCCATTGAAAACTGAGAAAAGAGAACACTCAATGGAATCAATAAAATTAGTTAAATTTAAATTAAAAATTTTAAGGCTAATGGAGTATTCCCTTAAAAGATCCATAACCCCCTGTATTACCTTTTACAGGGTCTCGGACTCCCCGGTGTCTCCACCCAAGTTCACTTCCGAGCTTTCCGAATGGTCTTTGAATTATCTTTTTCCGTCATAGTTAATCATCCAAGGATGGGTAAAACTTAGTCAATTCGTTTAAAATCTTTTATCTAATTTGCATATTCTCCTTTCATCGTCTTCAAAGGTGATATTAGCTGCCGCATATGTGGCACTTCTTTTTGAAGAACTTTTATTTAGTCATGGGTTGTTCTTCTATTATCATTTGATCTTTATTTTTTTAGGATTGCTAATTCTCTAATTTTGCTAATCTTTATTTAATTTCTATAATTTGCTAGAAGAAATTTTCATATTTTTGAAAATCTAATCCCATTAGTTCATCTAGTCTTACAATATCGCATTCTATTTCTTAATACCTATTATTAATGTCCAATTTTGTTATAAATTCAGGGTGCGGCTTCTCATCTTCGACATGATCTTGTAAGTCTTGTTATATATTTATAACGTAGTGTTCGAGATTCTCTATTTTATCGGTGTAGTCGATAATGATCTCTACAAGTTATTCCTTATCTAACTTCATTAGTTATTCGAATGTATGCCTCTTTTTTGAAATTTTGGAAGGTAGTTATTTTTCTTCTGAGATTTGGCAATATTGTTTTTTTTAGCTCTTGGTTGGTGTTTTTTAGTTCTAGAAAGAATGATCAGAAGTGCTATGCGATCGTCTTTTTTATAAGAAAACCTTTGTTCCAACTCTCCATCTTTTTTTTTTTGATAAAAGTAGTAACTAAAAAATTAGAAACAAATGAAGAAAGATAATTCAATATAGACCCTTTCATTTTTATAATATTGAAATAGAGCAAACGGACCTTTAATAGATGAAACAACTAATTTATACACTTATCAAACTAAAAAAAATCGAAGAGAACTTAAACTCATAGAAAGAAGAAATATTCAAATAAGTAAAGACCTAATAAACCACGAAGATTATAATGGAATCAGTATGCTATACTGAATCGCTAAAGTCGGTTTCTATGAGCGAATGACAGAATTAGAGAATGATATTTAAATAATGTGAAAAAATTGAATTTATTAGATTAAAGGCTCCAATTAATTGAAGAAAATTTGTAAAAGACTTAAAAATAACTCCATTAATATAGAAAGACAAAAAAGAATACTTCATAGACAAAGAAAATGAAACTATATTTGCAATTATATGTGACACTTATGACATAAATTATCAAGAAAAAAAGAATAAAAGATAGTATGTGACGAATAATAACTTACATGTAATCGAAAGAAAGAATTAGTTTTTCCCTCTTAAACCGGAAAAATCAGGAGAAAAACGGAATTATGCAACACAGGAAGAAATCTGATACTAGCAAAATAATTTACAATTTTAAACTGAATGGTGAAATATATTAATGAATAAATCATATATTTTCAAATATAAAGAGTAAATACATCCAATAAATAAATAAACTAAAGAGCGAAATAAATTTAAAGCATTAAATAATTTGCTTACATATTCTCTGTTATATAAGAAATTAATTATTTGATGAAATTCTCTTTTTATCATCTTCATATAACTATCCTAGATTAAGTTCCTCAGTATAAATGGTTACTTGTATATATATACCTACTTAACTTATTTATTAAATTCCCTATTTAATAGAATCATTAATTAATCAACGGTATAGTGAGAGTAATATTTTGGTAGAGAGTATTTGTATTAGCTGATAATAAACGTAGACAAGAATAATAAATTTATATGAAATATAAAGTTTCATTAATAAAGGGTTTATATAATAAATTTTGTTTCTCATCTAAAAACTTCATTTGTCCAATTGCTCTACTAATTTTACTTATTTATCTATAATTAGTATAACCAATAATCATAGTCTTCTTTAATATCGTTCATAAAAGTTTAATCTCATTTTTCATTTCTATAAAAGCTTAATAGTTTTTCTTTTAGTTCAGTTACTTACTTAACGGATAGATCATGATTCTCCTCTTTTACAAATATTTTTTTAATTCTATGAGTGATATTTTTAAATAAGCATAAAGCTATTTGGATATAAATAATATACCCAGTCATTTCATATTATTAGTTTTATTTTCCTTTAATTACTTATTCTAATTATTATAAGAATATCTATATTGCTGAAAATGATTCTCCTCATGTTCATACTTCATAATCTCATACTTGAATAAAGGTTTTTATTGAATCTTTAAGCTTTATGTACTTAATTCCAAATCTTTCAATAAAATTTTTACCTTAAATGTTTTTTAAAGCCTATTTAGAGATTTATTGCTTAACGTCTATTTCAATTAGATTTCATTCAAAAGCCCTTTTTATTACTTCATCAATCTTCTAATTTTCACTATTTAAATTTCTCATATATTAAGTAACTTATTTTTGATTTATTTGTTCCTCGTTTTTTCAAGTTTACACAATTTAAAAGTCTAAAAAGATTAACTGGATTAAATCAATGGGTACATAGTGATAGTTTAAATAAGAAAGTATTATGCAAAGTTTGTGAACTCTTTCATCTAGAACGAATAGTCTCTTTTTCAACATACTTCAGCAGCGTGCTGTCAACTTTTAGTTCTTATCTAATTTGAAATTTTTGTAATTATATTTTTTAATTTCCCTATCTTCTAAAAATCATTCTTATTCCGTTTTAAGTCTTTAATTCGCCTAGTTGGTAGACTTGTCGATAGGATTCTATGTAAATTATATTTTTATCTATTATTCGCTTAGTTCTCCTTAGAAATCTACATTTAAGCCTTCAATCGCTTCCAGAATTTCTACTGCCATTGGTATTTATGTTAATTGCTCATAAATTAGTTCATCTTCTTTTTGATTCTAATATTTTTAATATAATTCTTAGGTATAAGCATTATTTAATTTAATATCTTTAGTATTTTTAATTACTTTGTTCCCTAGTTCTATTGTGGTCCAGGTAGTTTCTGGTTAATTAAGTTTTTTAGTTGTTGTTATGATTACATCTCCTCCTTTGCTTGGGATAAACTCCTAAGCTCATTTGAATTTATTTCCACATAAATCATCTATTATTAATAGCCATGAATTTTAGTTTTCAAGTACTTATTTAAGATCTAATAGTTTATATTTTGCATTTTTATCTTTTTGCACTAAAACTCGATCAGCGACTTCCAACATATCTTATTAGAATAAATGCTTTTTAGATCCTTAGATTCATTTTGTCATTTTATAGCTCTTTGCTTTTCTTTAAATTATGCTTTTAGCTAACTCTGTTTTGCCACTTCCATGGCAACCTTTAATAATTAGTCAGTTTTCATTATTTTTATGACTATTTTACCAGTTCAAAATCTAATTTTGATAGTTATTTATCCATTAAAAGCTTTTAAATTATGCAATTACCCTTTCATGAAATTAGAAGCTTTGAAATTTATTTCAATTATTTTGCACAATATAATTAGGCGAATAAGAATTGATTTATTGGTTTTCATCTTAAATAGAATTATTTCAAGACTGTGGTTAATCTTAGAAATAAGTTTAATTTTTTTTTAATAAATCAGCTATCTTCACTCCGTCTTCATCGCCCTAACTAACTAAGTCTTAAATGTTCTTTTCAATTTCTTTTTCTTTTTGTCTTCATAAATTTTTCCATTAATCTTCTTCTTAAGTCTTATAAAGGCTTGGATTAAACAATGCTTCTAAAATATTTATATCTTTCTCAGTCTATCGTAAAGTTCCTATCATTTCTTTTATTTTATCCTACACATTTCCATCTTTAAAAACGTTTTAGAAGTGATTAAACTGCTTGACTAATGTTTTTATGACACTTTTGATAAGTTTTTTCCACAATGGCAAAAGATCTTGGTTGGAAAAGTCTCATATTTACTTGTTTTTTCAATTCTCAATGAAATTTTTTAAGGCTTCAAAAATGATGTTGCATTCCCCAGTTTTTTTATTTTAGAATGAAGTTTTAAGCATTACCTAAAGATACCAAAGTAAACTCATCTAAATGCAAAAGCTTTTTTTATTTTAGTATTTATCTATTATTTCCTGCAAATTTTGCAATCCTTCTTACTCCATTATTGTATAGTAATGAAGCGCTATAACTATTTCCATATCATTCTAATCTTTAAATTGATTTATTTAATTATTATTTATACTTTTTAGTCTTTTATCACATGTAAAATTATTGCAGATGGAAAACTCCACTAAAGAGATTCATTTGAGCAATTCCTTCTCCTTAAAATTTTAGTCTTTATATAAATCATAGCTTAATATCATCAGCTCTATGTAATAGTAAATCTTTTTCTGTGGTATTTTATTGTTATTCACATATTATTCTTTTAGCTCTCAACAAATTCTGCTTATTTTCTCTAACTTTTACTCCTATTCAGTTTATTTTTCTTCAAGTCTTTCTTTGTCCGAGTAATAAAGAACTAACAAATGATAGAAAGTATCTTGGACTAAACTTTGCATCTTCTTTAGTTCAATTTTAGCTTCCAATTTATTGTTAGGTATTGCCAGTATTTCAAAAAAAGATTTAAAGAATTCCAGTTGTTATTTAATATATTCAAATGGATTTAAATCCTTAGTATCATCTTATTACTCTATTTATTTTGTTACATTTTATTCATGGGTTTATTTAGAAATTTAAGTCAAAGTGTCTTTTATTTCTGCCATCTACTTAAGTATGCTTTCGTTTGTAATCTAATTTTAGTTGTCTTATTTGATTTCTTTTATTAAACTTTATTATTGATTGACTATGGTATTTAATACGTTGCTTTAATTTATTATATTTGTTACATTTTAAGTAGTATTTTTTATTTGTGCATTTTATTGCTAGATATTTCCTGATGCTTATTGATTAGTTTCTTAGCTTCCCTTATTAAGTTCTGTTTTTTAATTTTCTTATTAAGAGTCTTTAATGCCTTATCCTTTACGACAGGTACTGCAAGCACTACAGCCCCCTCCTTAGAGTTTCATTTTAAAACAATTAGTAACTTTATCTAATTTTCTGGTTTTAAGATTCTATAGCTCTTTGATAGTTTTAGATCTCTGACAGAAAGAGCTTTAGAAAGTTGATTTTACTTGGTGCTATCATTTCAGTAAGGTGAATAAATTTAAGTTGTCGGTTACATAGTAAAGCTTAGTTTAAAGATAAAGGAATGACATCTTTAATTATATAAGAATAGAAGTTAAAGTCTTAAATAATAGAAATTTATAAGGAAATTGTTTAATTTAATAGTTTTAGCTTCTTTAGTTTGCTTATAGAACATTAACTCCTATACTTCCATTTCCTTTAATTTTTAAGTAAATAATGCATTGCTTTCTATAAGCATTAGCTAACTAATTAAAAGTTTGATAATAAATATTAAATATTCTAGATTATTTTAAATCATTCTAGACTAAAGCTTTTATAGCTCTTTATATTTTTAATTGGAAATATTTTGCTAATCAATAGCCAAAAAGGAAATATCTATTTTATCAGTTTTTTACAAGTAGATATAGCTTATTTATTAAAATTATAGTAGCTTTACTTAGCTATTTATTAAGACTATTAAGATAAGATATATCTCTTTAGCTATTATCATTAGCTATGCTAAATGGAGAGAGTTTTATAGTTACTTTTAGCTTCTCAATATGCTTTTATTAAACTAAGAGTTAAATTTATACCTTACAGTTTAAAATGGAACATAGTTGTATAAATTAATTAATGATTCCACTCTTTTATGAATAATAGCTTTTGATTTATTCAGTTTAAATAATTGTATTTTGTGCTAGCTAAAGGAACTCTAAAATTTAGTTTTTATATCTTCTTTATAAGAATATTTTAAATAAATTAAATTAGTTTCTACTATTATACTATCTGCTCTTTAATTTCTATTTCTAAGCTTATTTATCATTATATTTGCTTTGTTAATTTAATTAAGTTATTCTAAGTATATAAATTAGCTTATTAGAGTTAGATATACAGTTACGATTAAAGAAAAAACTTGATAGAAAATCTAGATAGGAAATAAAACTTAACAGTGCTTATTTAGATTAGTGCATATTAACTTTATTAGTACTCTATACTCTTTATTTTTATTTTATTTTAGAGATTTAAGTGAAAAAATAAGAGTCTTAATGATAGATATACTAGAAATTCATATATAGCTAGATTTTTTATCTTAATGAATTTCCTTTGATATATCTTAATAATTTAAAATGAACTAAACTATTCTGTAATTAGATGTAGAGTATTAGCTATTTATCTTTTCTTTAATTCTTTATGAATCTAGCAGCATAAAATAAGCTTTCATTAATTTAATTTCTTAAGCTAAGAAATGTAATTATCCTGAAATAAGTAAATTAATCTTACTGATATAAATGTAAAGGATAGATATTATTAATCAATATATCAAACTATCAGCTTCATTAAACTTATGAGGAATGTCTAGCTATTTTATCTATGTCTGTAGGTTTCTAATCTTATTAACTTCTACCAAAAGCTAAAATTTACGAATGTCAAAATAAAAATAGTATAAGTAGCTTACTAGCATAGATTAGTAGTTTAAAGGTGATTTATAATAATTGCAAATAATCATAGATCAATAATTTAGCTTTCTTAACCAAAATTTTAGACAAAAGAATAAATTTCTAAGATGGAATGAAGTATTACTAGCATAATAATAGATTATTATTTAAATAAGAATTAGAAATATTTAAGTAATCTAATCGTTTATTTATAGAATTTACCAAAACTTTTAATAAAGGGGAATTATATATAGCTAGATATCGACTGAACTAAAAAGCACCCTAGAAATAAATTAGATAAAACTCATAATAGTATTTAATATGAAATACATTGAAATAATGCTAGTCATCAATTATTTTATCAGTTCTTTTTATTTTATCTCAAAGAACTTTATTTATCTAGTAATCAGTTTAAAGAAAGCATTAATAAGGATTTATGTGAACGCTTCTAAATCTTAAAATAAGGCATATTAAATAGCAAGCAGCCTGCTATTAATATACAGATAATTAGAAATTATTAAATCCTTCAGCTAATGTAAATTTTTAAATACAAATAGGTTATTATAGGATTAGCTATCATATATAAAGCAAAAATATATAATAATAGTTAATAAGCCTTAATCTAAAATTATCCCTTATATTTATCTACTTTTTATTCTTTTTTCAACTTATTCTTTAAATTAAATTACAATTATAAATAATTGCAAATTTTTAGCTATATTAGTTATTTCAGATTAAAAGGATACTAAAAGAGAAAAAGTTAGCGAAAGAAGTTTGCTTTGTGGTAAGAGATAAAGATTACTACTCTAATAGTAAAGACATATTGTGTTATTTAAGGAAGCTAGTTATAGTTATCCTAAACAAAATTTAAATTGAGAAGTCTTAGTACATAGCTTCATAGTATGAGGGTTTCATAGAATATAATTTTGAAACTCAAATTTTAATTTTTAATAAAATGGAAATGATATACAACGCTTCGCCTTCTTATAAAAGAATAGCTTATTTTTATGATGATGAAATAGGAGAGTTTAACTATGGAAAAAATCATTCTATGAAACCGATTAGACTTAGATTAACTCATGATTTAATAAGACAGTATGGAATGCTGAACAATTTTAAGCAGTTTGTAAGAATTTTATTTTTAGAGCTTTGGCTTGGCTTCTAAGTCATAGTTGTGCTAGTTTCATTCAGAGGACTATATTAACTGCCTAATTGATGAAGATAAATCTTATTTAGAAAAAACAATTTCAGAAATTTATGCAGAAGATTGTCCAATTTTCTCTAATGTCTATAAGTACTGCCAAATGACTTGTGGAGGGTCTATCAATGCTGCTAAAATTTTAGTTAATGATTTTGCAGATATCGCTATCAATTTTTCAGGAGGCTTACATCATGGTAAGAAGGAATATCCTTTTGGCTTTTGCTATGCTAATGACATCGTATTAGCAATTTAGGAGCTTGCAAAGGCTTATTATAGGATATTATACATTGATATTGATGCTCATCATGCAGATGGCGTTGAAGAAGCTTTTCTTACAAGTAATAGAGTATTCACTTGAAGCATACATCAATATGATGGAGTTCATTTTTTCCCTAAAACAGGAAATATTGATGATGTAGGACACAAAGAGGGTAAATATTACGCATTAAATACACCCTTAAAGCCTGGAATGGTAGATGAGATGTACAATAAGATGTTTAATGAGATATTTGATAAAATAAATATGGTATTCAATCCAGAAGTCATAGTAATGCAATTAGGAGCTGATTCTATCGCATATGATATGTTAGGAGGATTAAATCTATCAAGTTAAGGACATGCAAAATGTCTATAAAAAGTTCTCGAATCATAAAAGCCAATACTACTCCTAGGTGGAGGAGGATATACGATCGAAAATGTATCACGCTTATGAACTTACGAAACAGCTGTTATATTAAACCAGTAAGAAAATATTCCTAAAGTGTTACCTTAGACTGAATATTTAGAATTTTACACACAAATACAATAGCCAGTTTAATTACTGATAGAAGCTGATCCAACTATCAAGAATGAGAACACTGATTAAGATGTTACTAAAATTTTAGAAAAGACAATGAAGCACTTAAGTAATGTCGACTAAGCCAAAACTTTTACCAATGCTGCTAATACAGAGTATGGAATTTATGATTTTGGCTATTGGGATGATAATGAAGAATATGAACAGATGGAGTAGATAGAGCAGATGGAATGATATTCTAGCAATGTACCAAACCTGTTCTTATTTAATTTTTCTATCCTTTTGTAAATAATTCTTAAAAGATCATTATAATAAGACATCTAACTAATTTCATTATGCTGAAAGTATTATTCAGTTCATATTCAAAGATATTTAGTAGCAAAATAATTAAAGGAAAGTACCTTTACATCAAAACCTTTAAATTATTTAATTCTTTACTATTTATTAAAGTTTTACTATTAATAATGTTCATTTAATCTAAAAGATATGCTTTGGAAATAATAATTATAGATAAGTTTAAGCATTATCATCTAGAATTGATTATAGAATCAAATAATTTACCTTTATAATTAGCATATATCATTTATAAAATATATAACTATACAAGAGTTATTTCATTCAATTTCTAGTATAAATAGATATTCAATCTTGCATTCTGAAGCTTATCTTATCAATATACCTGATGATCACTTCTTAACATAAAGTGTCTAACTAAAACTTAAAAAATCCAATAGCTTTCTTTTTCTATTATTAGCAAGTGTTGAATTTATTTTTAAAGAGTATATATAATCTTAATATTAGCAAAAGGTATTTGAGTATTAAATTTAAATAAAAGTAATTCATATTTTTTTCTTAAGCAGTGCAAAGCTCATTTTTATTGAGGCTTTTACTCTAAATCACTTGAATCTCTATTTTAGGTTAAATTTTATTTTCATATCATGAAATTATCTTCGAGCTTTTAGTTAAAATATCTATCGAATATTGGAGATCCAGCATCCATCTCTAACTACTGAATGATATTTTTTAGCTAGTATACTTAATTTATAGCTTTGCTAAAGTTTTACTAATCTACATAAATTTTTTATACTTTATTAATTATTATTTTGTACAAGCCTACTGCAATTTGTAGATCATTAATGCGAGCAAAAATATCTCCAAAAGTCTTCTAATTTAAAATTTGTATTAAAGGACCTAAAATTTCAAAAGTCTCTCCTCAATTCCATACTTCATAAGACTGAAATTGAAATAATCTCATAATTTGACTCCTTAACTTGATGTTTACTTAATCAATATTTTTAATCGACTTGCTTGTTTTAATTTCTATTGGATCTATCTTAATATCAACCTCTATTACACCTCATTATAATACATTAGCAAATGCTTCTTAGAATTCCACCTAAGCTTTTTAAGGATCTTACTCAGTTTAATAGAGGTTCTAGGTTTCAGTTGGATTTTAATTTTTCCCTTCATTTAATAAAAATTAGTTCTTTCATTATTTTACTGGAGCAAAGTTTAAGTAAATAATTTAAACTAACTCAAGTGGAACAAAGCAGTGATTTAAAAAGCTTAAGATTACTATAAGCTTGTAAGAGCTTTCGCTTTAATACTTAATTTAAGATTTTAAAAACTCTCAGCAATTTTATATAGCTTTTAAGTTCTTTCTAGTTACTTTCTATAGATTTAAATGGCTCTTCTATTATTAAATTTGTTCTATGGATTTAAATAAAAGGGGCTCGTCGGATTACTAGGTTTATTTAACGGAAATTCTTCAATAGGTACATAAGATTTCAATAGCAAATGGAACATTTTGAGCCTTTTCAAATTTTATTTGTTTAATTGCTTAGCTATTTTTGAAATGATGTAACAGGTTTTTTTTAAATTGACTACTTTAGTCTGGTTTAAAGTTCTCTATGTTTATTATATCAATTTAGCTTATGTCGCTCCTATCTAATTTTGAGTTAGTCGTAATTATAACGTCACCTCCTTATGTCGGAATAAATTACTTGACTCAGTTAATATTCTTACCTTTTAAATCGTCTATTATAAGTAAATAATCCTTATGAACTTCTAGCAAATCTCTTAGTTACAGTAGTAAGCTCTAATTGCCCACTTATTTTTGCTGTTAAATCTACAAGGAATAAGCGAGCTGGTACATTTCAGTATAGAATATATATTTGCTAGATCCTAAAATTCATATAATGAAGTATTAACTTGGTTCTTCACTAATCTTCTTTACAAAATTCTTTACTATCTCTGTCTTTCCTGCTCCGTAATCTCCTTATATAATCAATCAACTCTTTTTTGACTTATTGCTTTTAAGTCAGTCATTTATTTAATTAGAATAGTTTTCTCTTTCTAAATAAAACTATGTTAAAGGCATCATTTTTTATAGCATTTTCTTCTAAAAATATTCTTGATACTACTGAGGAAGTTTCTAGACTAAAGAGTTACAGTTAGAAGGTTAAGACAAATCATTATCTGCTATATTTAGATGATCTTAATCCTTAACTTAATGACTAAAATCTTTCTCTACTTTCTTTTGCTCTTATTTCTGATTGTTTATTATAAGTTATTCCTAATTAGCATATTTTTGGCTTATATATTACAAATTAGGATAAAGCTTCATGCATTTTTATATTGTCTAAGAGAATTCAGCATTTTGCTCGTTTTAATAGTTATCGATTAGACTAGTAATCTCATTTTAAAATTAAAGACTTTAGTTCCCCAACTCTTATCCTTTCTTAAAGCACGAAAACATAATTTTTATCGCTTTACTAATAAGCTTATCTCAGACTGGCAACTCTTACTACTTAATTTAGAAATATTTAAACTTGTTCTATCCTTAACATTTTCATAGAAAGGATTTTATTATATTTCATATATAATTTAATGTTTCTTAGTCATATGCTTTACTTAGAAATTTTCTTAGTAGCTAAAAGAAACTAATTTAAAGAACTACTTCATTTGATTCTTTCATTTCATCTATCAGTTTATAGATGTCTTCTTATTTTTAAGGAGGAAAGAGCTAATAAAAGTCCATAGCTATTATTTTCCAAAAATTATGCTGTTCTTTAATCAAATTTGCCGCATTTAATTTGCTTACTTCTTATATTCGTGAGGCCTAATCCTGCTTGTATAAAGAGATTTCGATAAGTAGAATTTCCTTAAGTTCTTCCTAATCTATCTATAATATTTTATCCTTAATCTCCTTAGTATACAGTATCATGTTAATAAAGTAGAAGACTTTAAGATTCTTGCATTCAATTTGCTAGAAAGATTATCAAAGTTCTTCGCTATATTTCAGAATGGGTGTAAATAAATTAGAATTAGTTTGGTTATTATTTTTGAAGGCATAATAGGTTGCTAAAAGGTGAATGTAAGTTATTTAAATAATCTTCTTGATTCGCTTTTAGAGTACTAGCTAGTCCTGCTTATAACTAAGAGAGTTTAACTTATTTAAGAAGTTTTTTTAAATGTCCATTAATATGTTGAAATACTATACTGGATCTTAAATATGAATCATGTTTATCTTCTCTAAGTTCATTATGCATCTATTCGTCATCTATTATTGGTTATTTGCATAAGAAACTTCATTTTACTCATCTAAAAGCCATTAAACCTAGTTATATATTTAGTCAATGTCATTTTCCTCTTGGAAAAACTGCTTATCTCTTTAGTCATTCCACAAAACTAATGGATTTATATCTGTATTATCTAAGGCTTAGTATTTATTTTAAAGCTAGGCTTTACTTTATTTACTCTGTGCTTAGATTATTTTACTTTTGCTACATCCTCCTCCAAGTAGGTTTGAACTGAAACAATAAGCATAAGTTATTCCTTCTTAACTTTTAGCATAAAGCTGACTAAATCTGCTTATATAAGGCATAAATTTAAGAAAAGATTATGATCTGAACATTCATAAACAGACTGTTTATTGCAAAACCTTTGTTTAAACTGATTTTTCTTTTTTCTTATTCAGTTTCATTATTAATTCAAGATAAAAAATCAATTTTAACTAAAATCTTAATCCTTAAAACTAAAATTAAGAAACTATTAATTCTCACTATTTCTAAAAGCTTCTGTCTATTTAGTAAAGAAATATAGATAAAAGTAATGAATAAAGGATTAAAATACGCTAAAATTAAAATGATATCGTAAAATAGAGCAGTAAGACTCTATTTTTTCTCATCTTAATTTAAAAATTAAATTATAATATAAACTTTCTAAGTACATTGTATTAGAGTTTTTGGCTATATCAGCTTTCATCCTTGATATTATACTTCGCTTTTATAAATTATTCTTCAGGCATAATTTAGTTCTAATTTTATATCCTAAGTTTAGTTTTTCTCTGTTAGTAAACTTAATATTTTCACTGAGAATCATAATAGTTTACGCTTATTGAAATGGTTAATCTATTAATTTTTCTTTGTATATTATTATTGTAATTAATATTAGTTAGTCCAATTTATTTATATTAACTATGAAGGAGTTTACTGTTCTGATTTATTAGTTAATCACTGCTATAAATTATTACAATAGGCTTATACTATTGTGCTTTATAGTCTATTATTCACTTATAACCTTATATTTTATAAATTTGCCTTATTAATTATAAATCTTATTAAACTTAATCCTTCCTGAGAAGGTTTAAATATAATATCTGCATTCAATGATAGATTGCAAATAATCCTCCAATAAGCTTAAATCAGTTGAGAAGAATTCTCCTTATTATAGAAATAGCTAGATAGCTAATAAGCTATCCACATGCATATAGGTTAAGTAGCTATACAAAGATATTAGTACTATTTATATATCTTTCATATTAGCCTTTCTTTAATAAGTAACTGAATTATGACAACTATTCCTTTATAAGTTGTGTTACTATAATTATAAAGACTCTAATAGGAATTAGCTAAATAGTTCTTAGAAGCTATTAATAAATAAAAACTAATAGACTTATAGTTCAATCTATTAAATAAAGAGTATTACTATATAATGTGAGTATATACTAAAAGGGTATATGACTATATTATATCCCTATTCTTACTTTTTTATAAAGAGACACTAGTTAAAATTTATAAGTATGCTAAGAAATAAAATAACTAAATATAGAATGAAATGAGATAAATAGAGAAATAGAGGACTATTTGCATTGAGTAATAAATAAGGCTTACTTTTTAGTGCTAGATTATAGTAGCAACAGAAATGTTTATTGATTATATATTAAAGATTAAAGCTATAGATATAAAAA
The DNA here is from genome assembly GCA_946699065.1 of Loxodes magnus. NCBI lineage: Eukaryota > Ciliophora > Karyorelictea > Loxodida > Loxodidae > Loxodes > Loxodes magnus. The sequence continues at coordinate 396,574 of CAMPDV010000238.1, forward strand.
AACTTTAATTTAAGATTTAAATTAAGTTAAAGAAAAATAATAAGAGTTTTGCTCTTTAAAATATAGAACTTAAAGCTCACCTTAAAATAAATATGATTTAATGTATTACTTATAAAGATAAGAATAAGTATAATCAGTTTGACTTATAGAATACTATATTTAATTCTTTAAAGAAATTAAAGGATCAAATACTAACTTAGAATTTTAAGAGTGGGTAAATAGTATATCACATTTAATTTTTGTGACGATAGTTAATTTTAATAATAGGGGTAAGAATTTTAGCACTCGTAATAATCCAATCTTGCTCTTAAAATAATGAAGTATGGTAACTTGAAAGCATTTAATTTAAAAGTAGTAAATACAATACTAATATCCAGTAGCTAGTAAATATAAATTATATTTAGAAGTTTATTTGGATAATTTTCAAATGCTATGAATATTTCTCCCTGTTTCTTCTTCTTTTAACTCTTTTGCTTTTTGAATTTTTTCCTTAAACTTAAACTAGTCAAATAGATTTTTGCTTTCTTAGTTTACCTAGCTCTTCTATTTTCTAAACTCTAGATTTTCGCTCAATAAATTACAAAACAAGCTTCTAAATTTTTCACCCGTTTTCATTTATTTAACTATTAGATCTATATCTTAAGGGTTTTAAATTTAAGCCATTTCATCTTCTTGAGATATATCCTCTTCTCCATTTTATTCTTGCTATTATTTAAAAGGCGTAATTTCCAGTTTTGTTTAGGTGACTGAGTTTATTTCTTCCTACACTCTTACTTTAAGTTCGATTCATAGTGCTTTTGTTCCTACTTTCAAGATTAAATTTCTATGAACTAGTATCTTATTGTTAATATCTTGGAATAGAAAGATTATCTGATTATATCCATTTTCAAGAGCTTCTTAGATCAATTTGTAAATATATAATCCAGAAAACATGAACATCAAAGCACCAAGAACAGAAAACAAGGCTATTCCTATATAAGCTTCTTATAGATTATTTAAATACAAAATTAGAGATAAAATGAATCCAAAAATAGGAAAAATCATTGTTATAAGAAGCAATTTGCGAACCATATAAGCTTCCTTCATATTTTCATTAAGCACATCAGAACACACATTTATAATATTTTACAGAGACTTTTGTGAAAACATTTCTTCAAACTTATACTTTTCTTTAATGATAAATCATGGTCTCGCTAGACAAATGCAATTGAACTTTAAAGGATATATCTAGTTCTTGTCATCTTTTTAGCTTTTTGGAATCTTTATAAAGAAAGTTATTTTCTTTGTATCTTATCGCTTTAGTTTATTTTAGGCATTTTGCTTCCTAACATAACTAGAGTTTATCTTTCTAAAAGATCTTTACGGAGATACTTATTTCATATTTAATACTTATTACACAAATTCTTTAATTATGCACTTTATTTACTTTCAAATGATATTAAACCTTTTAATCTAGACCTTCGTATATGCATTTGCTAAGTTATTCAATAGAAGTATATTAGGATAAAAATTTCAGGTATTTAAGTTTCCTTAGCAGCGTTTTACACTTCCTTTAATAATTAAGTTGGTTGCTTTTATTAAAAAAACATACAGCATGTTAGTAAATTTTAATATCGTTAATAAACACTGTCAATTATTTATAGAGGTATATTGCTTAAATCCTTAATTTATAACTTTTACTCTTTTAATTCCCTATTAGATTTCTAGCATTCTAAACTCTTTTCTAGGACTAAAACTTTCTATAGATATATCACAAATAAAAACCTTTTTAATTTAAATTGATAAGCCTTTAATAGGTTGAACATAGAATTGCTGTCCTTCTTACTAGTGTTATAACAATTGAATAAATAAAGAAGAAAGATAGTTGATAAGTAAAAAATGGATTTATAATAAAAGGAGTTTAAGATACTATAAAGAACTCACTTTAAGTTTATTTTTGTCAAACTAATTGTATATTTCTACTCTTTATTAAGAAAGTACTAAAGAAATGAGCTGTACATTTAGTGGAGATACTTACTTCCTGAATATAAACTAATGTATATCTTTATATTTTTATCTAATATCTAGTTATAGGACAAAATTAAACGCATAGCAGTAAGGAATCATTTTCTGATCTTAATAGAATGCTAAAAATTGGATTAGTTATGTAGGATTTTTTAATAGTATAATCAAATGCTTAATTGAATTTCTAGTCTCTTTCATTTCTATATCATTTCTATTTTAACTAATTCCATACCAAAACTTAAGATCATTAGATAATTTTTAGAGCTTAATCTAGAGATCCAAAGATAAAGTTTTATATACGGAAGTTGCAAAAGAATGTCTAAAGCATAAGGATTGAGATAACTGATGCTATGAGTGTATATAGAATAGTTATTTTCAGCAAAGTTAAAATTAGACTAAAGTTTATTTAACTGCTCTTATATAAATTTTAATGGAGAGGGTAAAAGCCGAAATCTACTACAATAGTACAACTCCAATACCTAAAATAAGAAATGTATCAATGAAGCGTAGTTTAAACTTAAGTCTTGAGTCTAGAAAATCAAGTAACAAAAAGCTACTAGAAATTCAGGATATTAGCTATTAGAAGATTCCTCAGAAGAATTTTATTAACTTCAGTTATTTTCCTAGAATAAACAAGCAACTGAATAAGATTAATTAAGAATATAATAGATTGAAGCAGAAGATTGATGGAATTAAACCTTTAAAGTTGCAAATGATAACATCATAATAATTTAATTAATCTTTTAAGCAATAGAAATACCAAAATAAAAGCCTTTTGTTTTCTCCTACTAATAGAATTACTAATAGAATGCTTTCCAAAACTTCAGTTTAGACAAAAAAGCCTTTAATCATAAAAAATATTGTTTATAGCAAGGTTCCAAGTCATTTCATGTTCAAACATAAAACTAAAGAACACAGAAGATAGAACTTAACAGTTATGATGCTTTAATTTATTTAATTACCTTAAAGAAAATTCTTATATTGTGAAGTTTAAATCAATTAAGATTTTGAAGCCACTATTAGCAAGGAAATTTATAATGAAGTTTAGTCTCTATTTTATTTCATTTAAATTACTTATAATTATATAATGCTTACTAATTTAACCCTTTTTAAAGGCAGAACATAAGGTTATACTTTCTTTATAATCTGATCTAAAATCTTTCTTTCTGTTACAAAAATGGCTTTTATAAAACTATTTACATCAACTATTAATCTTGCGTTTTCTCTTACTTCTAGATAATTTCAATTAGTTGCAAGAATTAGGTTTATTAAGTCTCAATTGAATGTTATCTCTACATATATAAAACCTCATATAGTTGTAAATAATTAGTATTAAAGTAGGCCTATCAAATGATTAAACACAATTCATTAATAATTATTAGTAAAATATTTAGTAAATGATGGGTGCAATTTATTAATATTTATACCTATTTAAATTTATTTAAGTTAAATCTAAACTAGAAATTCAGGAAATAAATAAGCAAAAATATAGAATCTAAGGTATTTATGTCTATTTGAATTTAAATACATGTTATTCATAATTTTGATCTGTTATTTTGATTTAATTTAAATACATAACTTAAATAAAGTAGCTCTTCTTAGTTCAAAAGTACTTACGCTATGGTATATATTTGATTAATCATCTATATATTCGTTTATGTTAGTTTTACTATTTCTAGCTATATTTTATGTTAATAAATTCAAATATATTCCACTGCTACTTTTTTATATTCTGGTTTATTATGAATTCATTTTTAATTATAATTATAAAGTAATCTTAGCTGTATTTTTAAATTATGTTATAATGCTACTAAAGCCTAGCATTGTTATATAACTAAGAAATGCAATAAAACTAAATGTATTTATTTCGTATTCTAATAAATAAAGTTTAACTTCTTTATGTTATTTGGCTTTTTTAAAGCTTATTATTACACTGATAATTAGAAATAAATTTGATTTTTTTATTCTTTTTCCTTTTAAAAGATTGTGAACATTTCTTTTAATCCTTACACTTGATTAATAAATTAGATTGACTATTTAATCAAATTATTTGACATATTTTGCATCTATAGTATAAGAATAGATTAATCTTAACTAGTAACTTACTATGTTAGTGATCTTAATATAATGCTAGCAGTGCTAAAAAGGGCATATGATAATGATTTATGATGTTTAGCATTATAAGATAGAAAATACCTAATTTAAAACTTTATAGATTAATCAAGAATTTTACTTTGACAAATACCTTTTTTTAACTATAACTACTTTCGATTTTTCTCTCTTTTGATCCTTCACTACAGGATATTGGTCTTACTATTTGCTACTTTAGTTACTTTACATAAATGTCCATCTTTTCTCACCATGAGAATGTTTCAGAATATTGCTAAAGCTTAATCCGCTTTGAATGCTCGGTGATTCCGCACTGCTTATAATAGATTGTTTAGGACTATTAGAAATTTAATAGAGATGAGTAGGTGATAGATTAAGAGGATTTCTTAATTTGTATTTGCTTTAAAGGGCAAAGTAGTTGCTTTTAAGTATTTGAATCAAAGAAGGGTTTTCATTGCCTTTACTTTTTGAGGAAAATATCAATTGATTTTTAGTTTAATTATCCTTCTTAATTAATTGACTTGGAGTCTACTTTTATACATTTTTCTTATAAGTTAAAAAATTAATGTTTATTATTGAAGCTTGAGATTTTGAACTAGTAATCTGAGCGTTCTAATTTTGTTCCACTTACAGAACTTAGTAATTTCTAGTGTTTTTATTATCTCTTTTATAGAATATAGAAGAATCAGTTAGATTTGTTATGCTCCTACTAAGTTTAATTTAGTTCTCATTTGATAACTAGCTTTAATCAATCAAAGGCATGCCTTTATAATCGATTTGATTTTAGATATCTTCGTTATCTCCCTATTTTGAAAACTAGCAAATTGCATCATCAGTTTATATAGCAGAATCTTAGACTAATTTTCCTTTAGAGTTTTTATACGCAATTGTAATAATTTTCATCTGCTTTTCTTCTTACTTTATTTTCCTTCTTCCAGGACTTAGTAGCTATGATTTAATTCTTTATTATTTTTAGGTATATTAAGTATTTAAGCTAATAGGAGAATGTATAAGTGATTCCTACTGGCTTTTCTTGTTTAATAGCTATAAGTTTTTATTATTTATAAGGTTTACCTAGCAATTACACTCATTCTTCATTATAATTTCTTTTCCACAATTTTTACATTTTTTTATTGAACGTTGTGAAAGTGAAGTGCGAAGCTTTTAGTGTAAAATTAGCTTCTAAAATCTCTTTTTTTAAGTAGAGCTAGTAGAAATTTTTTATCTTATAATTGATTTTTAAGTTTAGCTACTAATCTCTTAGGGTGGTAGGATTTTTTAATATGATTCCGTCTTTCAATTATCATCCGAAGGTTCATCATCTGACCCTTCAGTATCTGAATCATTTTCCATATCGAATGCTTCTTTTTGTCTAAGGTAATTATCAAGCTCTTGCAAATAGTCAACTTGAAGTAGGTTTTTTACCTCTTCTGAATATTTATCATCCACTTTTTATACTTCTTAGGTTTATCTCTTAATTTACTTAATCTTTGGTAAGGTTAATTTCTATTTAAGCTCATTGTAGACTAATAAAGAGAGGCAGACTTATCTTCCCATATCCATTAATTACTATGTAGTGAAGTGTGTATCTTAGTAAATTCCAAAATCAGCTCCACAAAATGAAGCTTCTATAGTAAAGATATTTTTGCATCTAATCTCTTTAAACAATGCCATTCTTAGTGTTTCTTCCTTACTTTTCTGCATAGCAAATCTACAACTTAAAAAATTGAAAATATTAGATACTTTTGATAAGATGGTAGGGAATATGAAATGGAAATGAGAATCATTTATAAGCTTATTTCCATAGGCAAAAATATTCTTTTTTCTTGAATGTCCATGAAAGTCTACTACTAGTTCTAGTTACCTTTCTTGTGAAAATTGCTTTATCATTTTTTTGCTATAGTAAACTTCAGGATGTAAACGCTTATCTGTATTTTTCCATCTTCTGTTTAAATCTACTCCTACTAATGAACATCTATAGTTGCCATTAATAACTCCATCAATATTAACCATAGGAACTATTTTAAAAACATATTTATCTCTTAGTATTTATGCTTCATAGTCATCACTTAATAAAAAGTCTAAAACTCCTTTCATCATTCAGCTTCCATTAGATTCGCCTGGATGTGTTCGAGCTTAAAAATAAACTCCTTTTTTAGGCTTGTTTTTTTCGCTTCCACTCTAACTAATAGGAGATGTTATAGTAAACACCTCACAGGGATTTCCAGCTAGCGTTTTACATAATTCTTCTTTAGTAATCAAATTTCTTTTCTTTTTATCCTTCAAAATTTTGTGTATATCGCTAAGAAGTTGAGAATAAGTATAGGGGTAGCAATAAGCAAAATAGACAGTATCATTATCATACTTGAAATCGATTGTAAAGGTTAAAGTATAATAATATCTATTTGGATAATTAAACTGTTCTGCATTGTTACAGTAGTATTTAATTTCCTTTCCATCTCTATATCATCCAGTTCCTTTTAATTTGTTTTCTTTTTCAGAAAAACATAGAATCTTCATTCCTTTGTTAAACAATGAGTTAGGCTTAGCAAAATTTATAATATTAAATTTGATGCTCTTCTTGTATGTTCTAGACACTGAAAAATAAAATCACTATGTATGTCCTTTAGTATTAATATCTATTTGTAGTAGTAAATTATACTCAATCTCACTCTGTTTTTGGGCTATTTTTAAATTCCCACTTTCAAATCTTGACTCAAATATTAGAACATTTTCATTTGCTTTAGGTGTATATCAAGGTATCATTTAGCTTGGAGACACAAAATAGTGACTTTTTGAATTTTACTCAATTAGTTCTTTTATATTTTGTATATAATCTTCCTTTCCATTAGTTCTTTGGTATACTATTCCTTCACAATTGCTTCCTTCCTCCTCAAAATTTAGAAGCTATCATTAATGCTAATTTAAGCCTTAAAACTAATAACCATACTGATCTCCTATTTTTTCAATTGACTCCTTTCCAAACCTTAACTTAATTGGAAAAATTTTTAGTTTAGAGCCTGATGAAGGAATTCATTCATCCGCATCTTCTATTAAAGGCAAAGGAGGTGGTATATGATTAAGATAATCGAATTTTTTACAATTTCTTTCTTCACATAAAGACTACAATTTTCCTTTTTCTTTTATTTAACTATTATTCTTTTCTTTAAAAATTGTTCTTTGAACCTTAGTTTCCATCTGCTTAAGAATTTAATTAACTGAATATTTTTATTTATTTATCCAAAAGTTAAATGATTAATTATGAAGGCAATTAGCAAGCTTTTGCTTACATGTCTTACTTTTCCTTATATTAAGCTATAGTTACCACGGATATATATAAGATAATTCAATCTTACAATGCCTATTGATATTTCTCGAATATTTCAATGTTGCATAATAATATAAATAAGGCAATTTTTTCTAGGATGTTTTTATTTTATGATACATTATTTATTTAAATAGCCCTAAAGTATGTATTTACTATATTATTAAGAGCAATAATGCTATGTGCAGTTTTATACTATCCGTTATATTTTATATTCATGCTTTTAATTGATTGATTAGTAATCATTCATTAGATTAATTATACTAGCTACAAATACACTGCCATTTTCTGCATTTTCTTATTGCTATTTAGATTTTAATCAGATTGAAATTAGTTGTTAAAAATTCGTAAAGCATTATATTAGAAAGTAGTTAATAAAGGATTCTATGATTTGATTTTGAAAGATGCTTAACATATTTCTGGCTTTATTTTGATAGAATAAATTTTTAAATAAGTCTTTTCAGATTTCAAATTTCGCTTATCTTAATTCCCCGTTGTATATGATTCCCTCAGCAAGTGCTTCTGCTTTATCATTTCCATAAAGTTTCTATACTATGGCAAAAGCCCATTCTAAGGAAGTACCTGGACCTTGAGAAGTGATTGTGTTGTCAGATTCTACCACTCTCTATTCAACGTATGAATCTCCAAGAAGGGATTTATATGTAGATCCTGGATAACAGGTGGCTTAAGCAGGCTTTACATCGTTTTTAAACAATACCATAGCAGGTGCTGCGCAAATAGCTGCAACTAATTTGTTGCCATTATAATGTGATTTAAGCAAATCAACTGCTTAACTATTTTGTCCAACTTTTTCAGCTCCCTTTCCTCCAGGAAACAGAATAGCATCATATAATAGATCTGATACTTCTGCAATTTTCTTATCAGCTTTAATAGTTGGTCCATTCATTAATTTAGTATCCAAACTTTAATCAACTGTGGCAATTGTAACTTTTGCTCCAGCTCTTAGCAATAATTCAATAGGTGTAATAGTTTCAAGGGACTCAGAGCCTTCTCCAATCACAATTAACACTTCTTTTCCAGACTAATTTTATTTACCTATAACGTTTAGAAGTAAGAAAGAGATGAATAGTAATTAAGCTTTCATATTTATTAAATTTCTTATTATCCTTATCTTTATTATCATTCATTACAACTATCTAATAAATCTACTAAGGCTTAATACTTTCTCTCTTACTCCTTTGTAGTTATTTTATTTTATAGTCTAGTTATGTTCCTTATAGAAAAAACTTGAGTAATACTCTCTTAAATCTAACTTAATTTTTCCCTTTAATGATGTAAAGTATCTATTTATATCTATTAGAGAAGATATTCATCTTTATTATATTTTTTGTTCTTTTTTATATTTTATATCCAAACTTAATCATCTTGACGATAGAAATTGGATGAAAATAGGTTAAATATAAATAATTCTAAAATGAGTATAAAGACAGTTAATTAGAATATATTAATTTATGCTTTTTGAAGTACTTTTAGCTTTTGGATTCTTAAGATGAAGGTTTAGAGATATTATATTATGAAGTAAATATTAGCTTTAGTAGATTGTAATTTTAGGCTATTTTCATAGTAAAAGGAAAGCTTGATATTTATATAGAAATAGGTGTATTTGAAAGGTTTTTTATTTTGTGAGTTTGTTTATTGTAAAGAAAATTGTATTTAGCTCAAAGCTCATAACCTGGAAATCCATTCGTTGGAGAATTTAAATTCTTAAGATCTAAATATAAACTGATTTAGCCTGCTAAACCTTCCATAAGACTATAAGGAGTATCTGGTATATTGTCAATCAATCTTTAAGGATCTTACCATTGCGCTTATTAAGATAAAATTGCTTGCTCCTTTGTCAGTTTAGCAAAGCAAACACTTCGATATAGCCACATATCCTACTAAGTAGCTTTATAAAGAGATAAAAAGGCATAAGAATTTCCACTAATTCCGTGACAGAGACCATTTCCTTTCATAAGTATTCCTCTCTTTCATAGATCATTTCCTGATTTTACAGCGGCATTCAAATATTCTTCATTTTTGAAATATAAATATGCAGTGCACATTGTCATTATAAATCCTGTTGCACCATGACAGAAATGCAGAAGTTTATCTTCATTTTTCTCCATTGAACTAGGAAAGTTTCCTGACTTATATTAAATAGTTAGAGTTCAACCTAGAGTTTTTTACACTACTTGAATAATATTACTATCAACTATTTCTGGAAAGTTAATATATGATAGCATAATCATTTACAAAACTCCTAGTAATCCATGAGCTGCTCCTAGGTAATACTTTCCTTTTCCTCTAGGCCATTTGTACAGCAATGTTTAAGAATTTTATTAAAATCCTATTTGATCTAGCTATCTTACTACTCTTTAAGTAGACTCGCATAGTTTTTGATAAAGTACTCCTGGACAATATTTATTTAAAAACAAAAGGCAATATAAATATCCAGCATTTCCAAAAAGTAACTCATCTTAAGTATCTTCAGAATGAACTTGGCTTTCTCTTTCTAGTACTAAATTAATATATTTCTAGCAATTTTCTTAGTCTTAATTCATTAAATAAATTGAACTAGCAAGAGCATAAATTCCTACATCACCCATAAAAAAACTAGTGGAGCTTCCAGATTATTCTAATTTCTTAATAGCTTTGAGGCAGGATTATAAACTAGTCATTGCCTAAGGAATATACTGCTAATTTCCGTTTTAAACAAGCTTCCAATATAGATACAAATTACCTCCAGCTCCAGTATAAATCTTATAAGAAATTTTATTTTTTTACTTAACTGAATACAAAGTCTAGTCACTAGCAGGAGGATATTCAGTTTACTACAAATTTAAGCTTTATTCAATATAAGAGTCAAGAAAGCTCAAGTCAATTGTTGAGAATTTATCAGATAGAATATTTTCAACGTATCTCTTCATTTTAGAAATAGCTTAATTCTCTAAATTAAAGGAGTAAATTTTATCAGTATGAAGTAGGAACTCTTTTTAGATCAATAATATCAGCATACTTATTAATTTAAAGTCTTGCTATGCTTAACCTAATCAGCATTGTATGAAAATATCTAAATATTAATTTACTTATCTTTCGGTCTTCTTTATAACCTTGCTTAATACCTACAAATATCATGGCTTATAAGCAACGAGATAAAAAATAACTAGTAAGTAATTTTATGTAAGCTATCCAAATAATATTTAGATATATCGATTAAACTATTGCTTAATACCCTAAAGTATCTTAATTCCATTATTGATCTTTCTCCTTCATTCTTAGTTATATGATAGAGATTAGTTTTGATTATATTTACTTACATAATCAGAAGGATTTACTTATAATAAAGTGAATTATAACTTTAAGCTATTATTATCTATTTTAATTTTTACTCTCTTGCTTTATATCATTCTTTACTCTTCTTCACTATAACTTTTAGCATCTTCATCTCTTGCTTTATAATACCTATAATATAGACTAAATCTAACTTGTAACATGGAAAAATAGGTGAGTTAAATAGAGGATAAAAGGATGGAAAAATGAATGAAGAATTGGTCTAAAGAGAAAATAGTAAAGCTAATCCTAATTTAGATTTCTAATCTGCTCTCTTCAAAATAATATAATTTATAAGTTCTAAAGTAAATAAAGAGGCTTTATATAGCTATAAGGGTGCTTGCAAATAGGAAACTAATAAATGAGATGATATTTAAAATTAATTTAGTATAGTAAAGTAATACATTTGAATATAGAACTAGTTTAAATAAACTATCTTAGACCAACTACTAAGTTGAACTATAAATAACTAATCTATAAGCTTTTATTAAACTGAATAGTAATCAAGCTTGGAACTAATTTAGTTTATGTTAAAGATGTAAATGAAAGCAATTTGTAAGAGCAAAGCTATATTAGCAATCTACTAAGTAGCATCTGAAAGTTATATTAAAAGTAAGATATTTATAAAGTATAAGCTAGATATTAAATAGAGTAGATAAGAGTAAATTAGTATAATTAATTGACTAAGCATTTAAAATTAATATCTAGTAATTATAAAATGGATTCTAGCCTTTTATGTCCTTTATGTTCTAATAAGTTCAACACTTAGAATAATATCCCTTAAGTGTGTGTTCCTTGTGGTCACACTATCTGCTCTAAATGCTTACCTTAAAATCATTCAGCAGTAAAGTATTGTTAATTAGATGGATAAGAAATCTTACACATTGTAAAAAATTAAATAATTTTGGACTAAATTCAGGTAAAAGTAAATTATGAGGAAAACCAAAATATGCAAAAGCATGTTGAATATCTAAAGCAAACTAGAAAAGTTTAACTCCAGTAAGTGATTGGGAATGTTGTGGGATAATTATAATAATCCATTCCAAGTTAATGAGTTTAGATTGCTTAGTTGCAGGATCTCAAGTAAAATTACATTGAGTAGCAGAATAATTATATAAAAGAAATTATACTAAGAATCTAAGAAGCAAACTAAGCTAAATAGGCAGAATTTGAAAAATAATTTCAGTAAAAACTGAGTGAGTTTTAGAGCAACATATAGGAGAATTAGAATCTATTAGAATTTCTTCAATAGCTAAAGGTTCCTGAGCAGATGGAAATTGATTAAATAAATGATATCGCCAACCAGATTGTGGATATTATAGAGAAATAGTAAATAAAAGTATTAAATGTTTTGTAATACCAACCTCAAGAACAGTTAGACTTTAATAACTTGGCTTGAAATTATGGATTTGAAGTTAAAACTCAATAATGCTAATTATAAGAATCTTTAATCGAAGGATTAAGAAATATCACTACACCTTTCAAAAAGGCTTTCTAGTCTTCTGAAGTAGAAACTAATTGGAACACATAAATTAAAGAGTTTAGTGAGATTTAAAACTTAAAGCAAGAAATTTTAGAATCCTTAATGATCTAAAATTACGAGTTTCCATGAAGTATACAGTAATACGCTATAGTTCCTATAATTTAAGGAAGACATGTCATTGCTACTACGGGTATGGGACAAGGAAAGACAGTGGCTTATAGTATAGCAGCACTGTAAATGATTGACACTGAAATATTGGAGTGTCAAGTCATGATTATATCAATAAGCAAGGAATTCGCTCAATCAATAGTTAAAATATTGAAAGATTTAAAAGGAAAAATGAATGTTAATATAACTCAGGTTTAAGATTAAAGTTTAAGTAAATGTTAGATTTTAGTAGGAACTCCTTAATGAATTGAACAAGTAGCATAGAATTTGCAACTCAACTACTTGAAGCTTGTAGTTTTTGACGAAATTTCATAGTTCTAGAAAAAATCTTCAAAGGTCCAAACTAGTTCATTTAACCTTATTAAATAACTGCCTGAAAACGTTTAGATTTGTCTTTTCAGTGCTAAATACTTAGAGGCTGAAATAGTATCAGTTTGCTAAGAAATTTTAAAAAACCCTGTTAAGATTTAAGTTAAAAGAATTCAAAACGTTAAAAAAAATAATTCTGAAAAGGAAGAAAATAAAGCAAACCAACAGTTGACGACGAAATTCCAAAAGTAATAGACTAGTCCATTTTAAGTGCAACCTTAAGCTTAATAAGAACCATAATAAGAAAAAAAAGCTAGAAATAGCGTTGCTGATTATCAAATTAAGGGAATAAAATAGCAAGAAAACTTAATACCATAAAGAAAAAGTTCATTTGAGCAAGAGTAAAAAATAGAACTTCCCCCTTTTACTTAAAAACAATTAGAAAGCCTATAGTAAATAAAAAGTGAAGGAGTTTATAAAGTGAATGTTAAGAGCGAACTTTTAAAGCATGATATGCTTATTTAAATCTTAAAGAGCATTAAATTTTCATATGCTGTAATATTCTGCAATACGGAATCTGTTTAAACTCTAAAATAAAAGCTTAGTAAAAATAATTATATTTCGTTCTAATATGAAGGTGGAGAAGAAAATTAGCAGGACTAAAAGGTAGCAAAATTCTTATAAGAAAATATTATAATTTTCGTTTAAAAGAGCAACGTAGAAGAAAATTTTAATACTGATCATATAGACTTAGTATTAAACCTTGATGTTCCATAAAATTTCACCAAGTTCAAATAGAGAAAAAGATTTATAAGCAAAAACTTCAATGGAAATAAAATTTTATTGAATATTGTTACTCCACAAGCTCAACTAAGTTTAAAGCTAATTGAAAATTAGCTCGGAGAGAAGATGATGAGTTTATGGTGATACTTTTCTTTATGATTAAACAGTTTTTTAAGTTATTGTTATTGGAAACTAAATTTAATTTTCTATATACTTCATGCTATTCTCAACTTAAGGTAATTTTTTCGCTTTGTTAATTTTTATTATATACCTAAATGTAGAAGGCGATGCTTTTTAGCTCTTTAAGTTTAAATAAAATCTAATTTAAATATTTACTTAATGCTTCCATTTTAAAGGCAAAAAAGCTATATGAAACTATTTCATAATAGAATTATTAAATCTAAGAAATAGCTCTGTTTTGATAATAATTATTTAGTTGAAGGATTTTCCATAAAATAAGAAATTATAAGTTAGATTTTAATTGAGAAACTTAGAAATTTAAAATATAGAAATAATACTTAAATCATAAAATCAGATTTGAATATACACCTTAGGCTTTGAGAAGGTTCTGATCGCACTCTCAATTTCTTTAAGCTTTTTTTCGTATTCTGCTTTCCTCCTCAATATGCTAGGAGTGTTAGAAGTTATCGGTAATTTATTAAATGCAGTTAAAACTTCATCTCTTCCTAAATTTAAATAAAATACCTTAATAGAGCCCTTTTAAAGTTTCCAATCTCTCTTCTTCACTCATCAGTTTAGTTCCAGGTGGACATTCATCTTGTATTTATTACTGCAAAGTTTTTTTTTCTTTTTCAACTTATAATTCTTTTTTTCTTTCTTCTATATAATAAGGTGTTTTTCCTTGATTTTCATGTTTAAATTATTATACTTCTGTTTAGGGTAATTATTTAGGCTCTTATAGAATTGCATTTTTATAGTTTTCTTTTACAAAATTTTTTTAACCAGAAGCCTACGAAATGTTATTTTTAGTTTCCTCTTCATATTCTTTTATTTACTATTTCTTTAGTTTCATTTTTTCCTTTTTATCAACCTCTGGCTATTACTCTTCATTTTTGGGTTTTTAAGTTCTGAATAAAACTGATTCTACATTTTTATACTTCTAAAGTTTAAACAGCTCTGGGGCAGGAACTTAATCCTAAACTTTCTTATTTTAAGACTGCTACTACAGTTTTTTAATGGTCTAGTAATTATCCCTAGCATGATCTTTAGGCTTCTACCCCTTTCTCTCTAACTACCCTCTGTATCCTTAAATAGGATTTAAAATTTCAGCTACTTCACTATGATTATCACGATATTAATAAATCTTCGGTTTATCCATTTTTAAACTAGGTAATAATCCTTCAAATTGATAGAAACATAATTGAATAAGAAAATTAAAATGAAATTGAATTAAAGGAATTAAATAATGAAGGAGTAATTCACAAATTTCAAATAAACATTTACACCTTTAACCTCTCCTATGCCTACTTTATAAACTCTAACAGACCATTGTTAAGTACATTCAATTACTAGCTTCTGCTTTAAAACTAAACTAAATTGAAATTCTTACCTATTATACTTCTAATGTTTATAACATTAAGTGAAATTTAAGACTACTAATATTTCTGGTGATTAATTAAAATCAGATTTTACTATTCTTCTACATTTTAATTTATTAAAAAACCTTCTTTCTGGAGTTAAAGTAGCTAGTTTTAGAGAGATTCCTTTATAGCTTTCTTAAGTTACCTTTTTTAGTTTTAGCTTTGATTTTCTATTTTTTATTTTTTTTAAGATGGATATTCCAGATGTTAAGTATTTTTTATTTATAGCTATTACAGCTTTTTATTTATCTACATTTCTTCCATTTTTTCCTCTGCATAATCCTTTCCAAGTGAATCATACAAAATACTCATGTTAGATCTTATTAATTTTATCTTTTAATCATCCACTAAATGAACCAAAAATTAATTGGCAAAATCATTCTATTAACGCTGCAAAGAACTTTACTTCTAATCTGGTTCATTATACTACATCTCCTTTTATATATCAACCTGGCTATTAATCTCTTTTGACCTACTTTAACTATTCTATTTGTAAACTCTAGCTTCGATTTCTTTATTTAAAGATATAATTTACTATAGGTCCTAAAATATCAGTTCTGTTGAAATATATTAAGATACCTTCAGTTTCTATGCATTCTTAAAATGTTTTCGAATAAGCTACATATCAAAATTTGACTCTAGAAACTACTATCCATTCCTAGCATTTTCTATAATAATCCTAAATATTTTCTAAATATGATCATTTACTTATATATATTTCTATATATAAATTAACTTCTTATTATCCTATTCAATTCATACTCCCTAACTCTCTTACTTTTTTAAATAACCTTAAGCTAGTAAATTGTTTCTGCTAGCCTCCTTATGCATTTTATTTGTAGATATTCAATTAATGTTGCTGTTTGAAAAAATTTATTTAAATAATAGTGCCAAATTATAAATAAATGGCTTTTCACTGCTTTTCAACTTAACTACTTTACTTTTTATGGTCTTTCTCTCCTAGTGCTGCTTTGTTAAAGTTATGAAATTTAATTAACGGTCATTAGTCAAGTCTATATTAATAAGGTTTGGGTATAATAAAAGAATGAAGAAAGTAGGATATAAGATTATTCTAGCATTTTAAAGCAAATCATCAAAATTCACTATATAAATTTGAATTTTAAATAACTGAAGAAGTGAAAAAATTAAATTATGTAAGTTAAAATATTAGGTTGATTAATAAAATTACTTTAAAATGTTTAGTCTGTTCATTATAATCTTTCTCTAATCCACTCTACTATATCTTCAATAACCTAAGGCCCTTCAGGCTCGTTTTAGATGCAGTGCCAAGCTTCTGGATAGTATTTCCATGTCTTGTCTTCTATTTATAGCCTTTTATAAAAATCATGATTTTCAAATTCATTTACAGATCCATCACTGCCTCCTTAAATAAATAGAATAGGTTCTTTTATATTTTTCTCTGCGTTTAAAGATTTTATATTTTCAACGGCTCTTAAAACTTCAACTATGGTTTTAGCAGGAAACCATCCTTATAGCACATAAGGATCTGCAAATCAATAATCATCGAAAATTGGATTTCTTATAGATCCTCCCTTTTTTATTTCAGCTACAGGAAAAGAAGGTCTTATGAAATTAACTATTTTTGCTGCTAATCTCTTTGAAGGTTGAAGATTAGGATTTAATGAAATACATGGGGATTAAAGTATCAGTCCTTTTGTGTTTTTTTGCAAAAATACTTAAGCATATGTAATTTGAAGGGCACCTAGCGAATCACCAAACAAAAAGATAGGTATATCTTCCTTCTGGAATTCTTCAATGAATTTAATTGTATCTTATATGGTTTAAAATCAATCTAAATCTTTTCGCTTTCCTTAACTTCTCCCTGCTCCTCTTCTATCTACTCCTATTGATTCTACTCCAATTTCTGAAAGTTTTTTTGCCATATGAGCGAATCATCCTATATGTCCTGAAATTCCATGAAACAATAACACTCTGGCTTTAGGTGGTTGAATATTAGCAGGATATTTATATATGCATAGGTAAGTATTTTTATCTACTTGAAAACCTTATTCTTATATAATAGGCCATTCATCCTAGTAGTAGTGAAAGATGGCATTTAAATCTGGTTTCTAAGCTTTTATTTTCTCAAACTTTTATAATCTAAACTATTATTCGCTTAGATTTTACATTTCTCCTTCATTCAGTTTCTCTTAAATTTCCTATCTATTTTCTTACCCAAAATTGCTTTACAAAGTTCATATTTCACGCTAAATAAATTTACTTTTATTAGGCTTCTTGACTATAAAGGGAAAAAATAAAAACCCAGCAATCGCAATAGAAACTTCTTTTCTTATTCTGAAAGGTGCAATTCAAGTACCAAAGACCATTAAATTTTAATCAAATATGATGGCCTTAAATTAATAAATACATAACATTATCTTAACTTAAACTTCTGCCTCATTAGCAAACTATTCCTTCAATCTTTGACAAAATGATTGTATCCTATAAACATTAACTATACTAATTTTTACTACTAAAATATTAAATTTGCTAACTAAAAAATTATCTATTTTATATTACCTTAAATCTGGCATTTTAAACATGCTTATATAATATTTAGAGCATTGATAAGTGAATGTTATAATTAGGCTCTTTAACTAAACAATTTACTTTAATGCTTCTTTAAAAAATCAAAAAGATAATGAAAAGCTCTATATCAACTAAAATCTTCTAGGCTTTATTCTCTTACAGCTTGTTTATAAAGGCAGACACTAACGGTTAATTAAAATTAATCCTTTAAATATAAATTTCCCTTTAGTTACTTATAAATACTAAAAATAGTATAAATAACTCATTTGCTAAAATAGTTTTTTCAGTTACTCTTCACTTTGCTTAATCATACTTAAAAGAAAGGGAATTTAGATTTATTTCTGTCTAATAATAAGAATCTAAATTATAAACCTTCTTTAAATTTGCTTTTTTGGCTTAAATTAGTCATCAACCTCAGATTTTGGAGTTACTCTTAAATATAAACAATAGAGTTATCGTATTTTTGATTTTCTAAATGACTGTTTTTAGTAGCGAATTAGTAGTAGCTGCAGAGAATAGAATATCAATACATAAAGTAAATTAACATTTATTTACATTTTCTAACTACAATTTAGTTGATTACTCTATTTGCTTATATTATACCAAAACTTAACTTTAAATTAAATTCAGGCAAGAGTACAAGTATAATTATGAAAGCCTATAGCTCATATCTTTAATATAAAGAATATTAGAAATTCTTCTCTAATTTAAGAATAAGTTCTGCATATAATAATAAGCTACATAAGCAAGATACTATTCATAACTAAAGCATTTCTATTGCAATTTATTTAAATTAATACTCTTATTATCTTATAATAAAGTAAATTTAATTGAAATCAATTATAAATCATTGAGTATAAGTAATATCTAAGCTACTAATTAACTAAGCATTAGATTATCTATAATTAAAGCATTTTATTTACTTAGCAATATGCATCTCTTGATTTGTTTACAATTAATTAAAGGTAATAAAGAAGATATAATAAGTTATAAGGAAAGCCTTATAACTTTAAAGTACTTAATAGCTATGGAAGTATAATATCTCTATTCTTTTTCTGCATTACACTTTATAAATTACTTACACATATTAAGGCTACTAAGAAGCCTTCTTTTTACTTTCTTAGTATAGTTTATATAATAAGGTTAAATTAAAAATGAATTACCTATTGTAAGAGTTATCTAGTTTATTTATTTCAGGTAAAAAAGCATTGTTAGTTAAGGAAAAAAAGAATCAAAGAGCGTATTTAAGATAATCTAGACATTAAAAAGATATCGGATAAATAAATATAAATAGCACAAAGCCCTTCCATATATTTTTGAAAGTTATGAAAGGATTAATAAAAAATAATGTTAGTTACTATACTTAAATAATATATAAATAATCCAGCTTTAAAACATTAAATATTACAAAGCTATATTTTAATACTAATTGTATTTAATAAGCTTTTATATCTATTAATTAATGAGATTATCAGCTTTGAAAGAAACTAATTTATATAAAAAATAAAAATCCTAGGAAATACTATTAGTTGTATAATTAATGCTTATCAAAGATTTATTGCAATTGTTTAGTACTCAAGAAACTATAAATGAGAAAGATAGAAAATTAGTATAAGTTGAATTGTAAAATTTTCTATCAGCTATTAGATAAATATAAAATTATTTAGATTATTATTTATAATAAACAGCACTTTAGTAAAAATAGATTAAGAAAAATAAGAATTGAAATTGACAGGATTTAGAATGTATAAATTAAAGAAAATTTTAGATAGAAATACTGAAAAGTATGAAAAATAGAAGGGGAAATTTAAAAAAGTTGAATCAAAAAAGAAGAAATTTTTAGAATTAGTTATTGATATAGTTTATACTGAGAGTTCTGCTTGATTATAATTAATATTAACCTATACCAGTATCATATGACTAATGATTATAAACTAATAGTTCTTTATTAAATTTATACTACTAATTTATTTATCTTTTTACTCTTTCTTAATTTAATTATCTTTCCTCATAGTTAATTTTAGGTGATAGAGTACATTTATTTTCTTTTAATTCTCTAATTATGATGATATCCTTATAAAAAACATCCAGCTTATTTGAATCTTTTAATCCAGCTATTAAAATAAGTAGATCATTTTAACTTAGGTATGTTTATTTAATTTAGCTTGGAAATTAATTTTTAAACTTAGCATCTCTGATATAACATACCAGCGTCTATTATTTATATTTAATCCTTAAAATTAAAATATGAGTTCACGTCATTTCGAACTAGATTCTAAATATGAGTTTATTGAAGAGTTCAAAGTTGACAATCACCATGGAATAATTAGATTATAGAAAGGAGAAAACGATTTCTAAGAAATATCTTATAATAAAAGAGTTAATGTGCTACTAGTTCTAGATAAAGATAAAAATCAGAAAATAGTTTTAAAAAAATACGAAACTGATAATAAAGATATTTACTATGATTCTTTTAAAGAACTCAAAAAGCAATAGCAAGCTTGCAGTAAAAGTAAAGACTTATTCTGCTAAGTTTATAATTTCAAATAAGAAACACCAAAGAACAACGAATAAAATCTATATAAATTAACTATAGAGTTAGAGTACTGTAGTGAAGGAGATTTACAATAATTAATTAATAGCTACTAAAATAAAAACAAAAAATAATAAATTAAACAATATTGGCCAGAAAATCTCTTAGAGAAGCTATTTTATGACTTAATAAATGCTGGCTGGATATTATAATAAGAAAACATTGCTCATAGAGATATAAAACCATAAAATATTTTTCTTACAAATGACAGTAAATATAAACTAGGTGATTTTGGTGAAGTAAAGTAATTGGGAGAAAAGGCTACGAAAGAACACACTTTAAAGGGAACTGAAATATTTTTATCTCCTTAATAATATGAATTTAAACTATAAGGTCATTGTGTTTACAATCCCTTTAAATCTGATGTTTTTTCTCTAGGAGTAACTCTAGTTAATGTTATGACTCTATAACCACCTATGTTTTTTAATCATAAAAATGGATATGCGTGAATAAAATAATCAATATAGAAATTAGAATAGATATATTAGACAGAAAGGTATTCAGGGATATTAATGAAGATGTTATAACATGATGAAAATCTAAGACCTGATTTTATCGAATTAAAGCATTTAATTGATAGTGGCTAACTGTTTAACTAGGAAAAGCCATAGCGATTAGAATTAGATTAAATAAAAATCTAATTATTT
This sequence comes from Loxodes magnus, assembly GCA_946699065.1. Taxonomy (NCBI): domain Eukaryota; phylum Ciliophora; class Karyorelictea; order Loxodida; family Loxodidae; genus Loxodes; species Loxodes magnus. Next base: position 417,479 of record CAMPDV010000238.1, read on the forward strand.
GAAAGTTTAATTTTTTTAAATCCTAGTAGTTTTGTACTATTTGATCCTTCACTTAAAAATTATAATTCCAAATGTAATCTTAAGAGCAGCATGGATTTTTATTCTATTGGACGTTCCATTCAAGTTGATTAATAAAGATTTTACTACTCAATCTAAAACTAACTTAATGAGTTTAATCTTTAGAGAAATTAAATTTAGAGGAAGTTAATTCCAATAACCTACTAGTGTTAAAATCATTATGTTGATCATGGTCTTCTAAAAGTAAATCAGAATATTTATTTGATGTAGGGTACCTATAATGAAGTTTTTAATGAATAAACTAAATAGTTCAGGAATATCAGTAGCTGATAATCCAATTATCAAACTACTTGCTTTGGAATTGAAATTCTCTATGACTGAATTTATATTCTAGGAGGTATCGACTTATCTACAAAATAAAATACAAAATAAATATCAAAGTATATAGTTTAGTTAAATCAATGGGTAGTCGACAATGATGTTAACTTACCAAATCGTGCAGATGAGGTTTTTAGTTGCCGTATTTAAGATGAAGCTATGATCTTCGGATTTGACTTTGAGTTTACATATCTTTTTGATAGTTCTCAATTTATACCTCATGGGGATTAGTTCAAACAAAATTTAAGTCCAAATTAACCCATTTTATACTAAAATGTAATATACGCATATGATACTGAAAAATCATTATGGTAATATGATTTAACACAAGCCGTGTGGGAGAAAACAAGTTTTGAAGCAAGCAAAAGTAAAAGTTGCTGTTATATCTTCTGAAAACTTAAAATTTTTATTATAATACTATTAAATATCATTCTATATATAGCCTAGATAAATATTGATATTGCTCACTAATCATTAAATGCCAAAGCCGCTTATAATAGAATTTATCTTCATTATAATAAATTAACTTCATTTTTTGCTTTATTACTTCGAAGAGTAACTGAAAGTTAAGATTAGCAAAAGTTAGGTAATTAGAAAGGAAAATGCATTTAGTTTATTTGTTATTAAAGTGTGATAGAAGTAATTTGATATAGTGTTTAGTGATTTAAGTTAAAGAATACTAGCAAGTATTTCTCTAGATTACTTAGTACCTTATAAACTAGATCTAAAGCTTCTTTGTATCTTAGTACTTTTATATAAACCTTAATTTATTTTAAATTTGATAAAATAGATTCATTTACTAAGCTAAACTCTTCTTAACTCTTTGAGTTATGACAAAGATGATATACTAGGAAGAATAAGAGCAGCATTGAATTGAAGAGCTTCTTTTTATTAGTAGCTAGTAGGGTTTGAAATAATTTGAATTTAGTTTTTAATTTAAATTCCTTAGTTAAGCTAAGAAATTTAGGCGCTATAATAATATGCAGAGTTAGAATGGAATATCTCAATTTCCTTCTTAGAGTTTCAGATCTCCACAGCCAAACGCAATTCAATACTAGAACTAAACTTCTTTCTAGTACCAAGCTAATTACTCAGCTCCTGTTTATGCTTTCAATATGAACGTTTTTTCTCAAATGCCTCCTTAAAGTCCTATTAAAATTGAAGGGTATATTCAATAGGAAGACATACCATAATCATAGAGAACTTGAAGAACACTGGAAGATAGTTATGAGCTTATTTGGTAAATAGGACGAGGACAATTTTCAACAGTATACAAGGTAAAGGAAGTTTAGACAGGATTAATTTATGCTGCTAAAGTATTTCAGAAGAATTAAAAAGGAGTTAAGAAGCAAATAGTAGAAAGAGAAGTCTAAGTGATGCAACTTTTCTTGAAAAATAACATTTAGAATGTTGCTTAAATTAAGGATTATTGAGAAGAACCAAGCTGCTTTACAATCATTATGACTTTGTGCGCTAAATCTTTGTAATCTTTAATTATGGAATGCTAATAAATATCTGAGCCTTAACTATGGATTTTTATTGATTAGATAGCAACTGCATTAGAAGGTATACATGCAATGGGACTTATTCATACTAACATTAAGCCAAGTCATATTTTGATAACAGACTAAGGATATTTAATGCTCTCAGACTTTAGTAATTGCATTTAGATAGGAGAGAACATTAAGTATTACGGAAATCAAGCTTACTTAGCTCCTGAATGCTTCACTGATGCAAACAAAGTTTCTTACAAATCAGATATTTTTTCAGTTGGATTGTGTCTGTACTAATTAATATGTGGCATAGTTTAACTTCCTACAACTGGACAAGGTTATTAAAGCTTGAGGTAAGAGAAGTTAAAATTTCCTAAAAACAGGATAAGTGGACTGTTAAAAAGCACAATTAGACAAATGACTAAACCTCTTATAGAAGAAAGGATTTCGCTTTAGTATATTAAAATGTACTTTCAATCTCCTGAGGTTTAGTTTATGAATACAATTGATCCAGATCTAATGAAAGCGCCTCTTCCTAATAATACAAAGAAAAACATGAACTCATCATCTAATGAAAGCATGAAATCGTCTAAATAGTCATCGAACTTTTGATGTTAATACATATTTCTCCTTACTAGTTAAATTTATATTTCTACTAAAAAGAGTCTTAATTATTAAAGAAAGCCAAGATATTAGCTTTAGCATATCATATACATTTTAACTCTCAAGCTTAATATACCAGCTATAATTATCTTAAGTCAGCTTTATTAGATAAATTATCTAACAAACCCATTTTAATTACCAACTGCTTAGATTTTTAATTTACCTATTACTATTATACTGTTCTACTCTTATAGTATGCTTTCTATCTCTTATTGCTGAGAATTTATAATATAAACCTAATTAATAATTAAAGCTATAGAATAACCAAAATAGTGATTACACTAATGAGATACTAAATTATCTCTCTAGTTTGCCAAGAAGAAGATAAGGACAAAACTAAAGAAGTTAATGATAGCAGGGACTAAAGTACCTTGAATTAAGATATAATAGTAATTAGTATTACAGTACTAGGGTTAAATATCTTAATCCATAGCTTAATTAAATAAACTATTTAGTTATTTACTAAGAGTATATAAGCTATAATTAAAAAGAGTATTACTATATACAAGCATTCCTTTTTATTAATCAAGTCTATTTAAGTTAATTTCCAATTTATATACTAGAAATTCTATCTTTCTAGTTAATTTTCATTCAATGTATTATAACTTAAGTCTTGAATCAATTTATTAAAATAAAAGAAACAAGTATCAGGATTATATTATTAATAAGCATTAAACTAATAGAGTGTTATTAACCTATGACTTTAACTGGCTTTATAAAATGGATGTTTCAATTAAAATGCTTATCCATAATAAAAATGGTAGCTTCCTAAATAAAAAATGAATGAAGCTATTACTTTATATGAGAGCATTTTTATCATTTAATAATCCTTATTCTATTAGATTTAAATCCTTATTATCTATCATTAACCAATTACCTTTAAAAAGCTTTAAAATAAGCTAAGTATTTTATTCTACCTATATTTGGATGAAGAAAATGAGAAAATTTAAATAAAGAAATTTTGTAGCTACAGGAGATAAGAAGCATTTTCACGAAACTAGAAAGTGAAATTAAAAGAAAGCAAACGAGTTTTAAATAACATTTCAATATGAGTGTCTAAATAGCTCTTGTTTAATATGTATATGATTAAGTTAGATGCTCTTAGAAATGAATAATTTAAAATAGCATGGAAATTTATTAATCAAATGGAAATAAAATGCTTTTCTTTTTAATTAAAAAAGGCCACATCAACAAGATTTATGAAGTAACGATTAAAAAAATTAAGTAACTCCAATAAATTAGAAGATTTGTTAATCACACTATCAATTAACTCAAATACAAATATATACTTAATACATTAGAGCTTTATACAAATTAATTTTAGCAATCTTAATTTATTTTAATTAACTAGAAAGATTGATTCATCAATATAAAACAAAGCTTCATAAGAAAGCCTAACAATCAGTTTATATAAAAATATTAACTTTATAAAGCCATTAAAATAAGAGCATGCAATGCAACCGTAATAATCAAAAGGAAATTTACTAGATATTTAAAAAACTTAAACTAAAATAAAATAGTCTGGTGACATCTTTAATTGTTAGAATTACTTCCTTCAATTAAAAATGCTTTAGAATTATTAATAAGTTATTCATCTCCCACTTTCATCTTCATCTTATACTTCAGCTTAATCATCTTAGTTATCGATTTTTTCCTTCTATTCTTCCACTTATTCTTTTAGCTCTTCTTATTATTCCTTTTCTTCCTCGTTCTCTTCACTATTTTCTTGATTTTTTACTTCCTATTCCTTAGATTCAGGACTTTCCAATCATTCTTCTTCCATTTCGAATAGTTCCAATCTCCTTTTGAGCAGCATCCTGTGGAAAATTTTTATTTGTAAATCTATGTATTCTATCTTGTTTTTTGGGAATTAGTTGATATAATTTTAATCATAGGTTATTAATCTTCCTATATCACCTTATTCAATCTTTGTTTTTAGCCATTCTCTTATATCTATGAAACAATTGCAATCCATAATATGTTGGAACTTGTCCAATTCTCCACAGATGCAATGAGGATTCTCGATAGGATAATGTCTGTCTTGAAAATCTTTTCGAAAGTTGTAGCTTTAAGTTCTGAGTTTATATATACTGATTATTTCTTTTCTATATTATTTATTTAGTTTCGGATAGGTAATTTCTGGGAATTACCGTTAGTTACAAAATTATTCTATAAAAATCTTTGCAGTTGGCATACATTTAAGTCTTTACTAAGTTATTTTATAGAATTTTTGTTGAATCTAGTTCTTTATATATTTCGTAAAGGTAGTTAAGCTACTATTATGTTCCTAATTATTAAAGTCAATTTCGTAGTATTCAGATAATCTTGCTAATTAGTCTCTATATTAATATCCTTCCTATCAATTATTCATAAAGAGAGTCCCTAATGTTGATTTTGGAAGGTTAATACTTTCTTATCGTATTTTATAAAAAAATCTAAAAAACCTCAAAGCCATAATATCTTTAAATGGCATTCAGTTAAGATCTATATAGCAGGACTCATTAAAAGTGTTTTCAGGTGCTTAGAAGGCTTTCCTTGCTATTAATCTCATACTTTTGTCAATTTTATTTAGTGTTCCAGTTGCTCCATTTTAGACTACTCAAGGTATTAATTCTCCTCCGTATTCAACTTTAGGGAGCATGAAAATCCGGCACAAAGTCTTAAAATGTCAAGGTGTTACATTTTTATATCTTGATAATGTATATACTACTTTCTTCATAGCAGACAGATAATTAGATGAAACTGATTTGCAGTGATTAATTAGATCCTTTTTTTGATGGAGAATTACTCCTAAATATGTTACTTATTACTTTTAAATAATTGGATTGTCTTTTATTTTTAAGTTTAACTTAACTTCTTTTTGATTCTTTTTTAAGAATTAAATAGCTTCGCATTTTGAAGCATTAATATTCAATTAAGTTCATTCGAATACTTTTTATGTTTCATTTATTAAAATCTGCATGGACTTTTCAGATTTGGATAGGAGAATTAAATCATCTGCCCATCCTCTACATGCGAAACTTCTGCCAATAGTATACATTTGAATCCTATTATGTTACTTTTACTTTCTAAATATCTGATTACAATATCATAGTACAGCAAAGCAAGCACTGAACCATGTGAGCTACCTTATATAACTCCATTATTGTATTTTATCTTCCTAGATAAGGTTCCATCTATAAGAAAGGAGGAATTTATGTTTTTATAGAAAGATTTAAGGGCATTTATAAGTCCTAAAGGAAGCTTGACTCTCCTGAGTTAATCGAAAAGCAATCTTCTTTCTATAGTATCAAACATTTTCTCTACATCTATTAGTGTGGCAAGGAGTTTTGTCTTCCCTTTTGCTTATTTCCGATAGGATTCTATTATTTACTATATTGTCAAAATTTGCATAGTAGTTTATTTCCTTTTCATGAATCCCATCTAGCTTTCATGAATTAAGTTTCTTTTATACATTTAATCATATAACCTTTTAGTTAAAGCTTTATCATATATTTTTAGTATAGAGTTCATCAAAGAAATAGGTCTCCAATTTTTCCAATCATCTTTGCTTCCTTTTTTAAATATAGGAATAATAATTGAGGTATTAAGTTCTTCAGGTATTCTACCTAACCTCAGCATATTATTCAAGAAAGAATGAAGAATCAAAATAAGATAATAACCTCCATACTTCAATAATTCTCCCTTTATATCATCTGGACCAGCTCCTTTTCCATTAGGGATTTGTTGAATAATTTCCTAAATTTCTTAAATCGTAAAGAGTTGAAATTCTTGTAAATAGGAAGGTATTTACTCTTAAATTTCTTTAATATTTCAATAAAATAGATTAAAATTTTTGTTACTATTGTCAAGCTACTATTAAGTAAGATTTTAATGCTTATTAAAACAAAATTCTCTCATGAATCAACAAATTGGTTTTTAAGCTCTTAATTAAAGTTCATTTTGTTTCTTATTTTTGGGTTCAGAATCTTTTTCGCTTGTTAAAACATAATTTTTGATTCTTCATTAAGATTTAGAAATTTCTTCTTTGCTTTATCTTTTAACCATTTTCATAGATGATATTTATATTTATTTCAAAGTTTATTAGCTGATTTCTGAAGATTAAGGACTCTTTAATTAATTCTTCCAAAATAAATTTGCCTTTCTTTATACTCTTAGTTAGCTCTTTTCGCATCTATATACTTTCTTGCAAGATCTTGAGGAAGTTTGTTGTATTTAGGATCAGGAATAAATGATCCTAGTACTGAATCTGCGTTTTCTTGAATATTTCTGCTAATGTACATGTACTATTCCTCTAAATTATTTCTATCTATTTGAAAGTAATAATTACAAGTTTGTATAAATGATTGTTAATATCTTTATCTATCAATTGGAGCTTAAAAACGATTAATTTTATATTTCTCTAAATTATTTTTTTATTATCATAATATTTTGTATTAAACAAAAAGTTAACTGTAATTGGAATGTGATCAGTTTTTAAGCAGCCATTGTGAACCTAAAAATTTACAAATTAATTATTATTTAAATTACTACTAATTAAAATATAGTCATTACAGTACAATTCTCCCGTCCCTTTGTGTATGCATGTATTACTAATCGTATTATTAACTATTTGAAGATCATTTTATTGCAAGAATTCTTAAAATCTAGTTGTGTTGTCATAATCGTTTTAAGTATTATTTCCGTAATTTTATAATAGAGCATTGAAATCTCCTATCAATATATGAGGATTATTTGGAAATTATCCAATATATGTATTAATATAATCATAAGCTTAATCTTTAATAAGACTACTTTTATTATTGTCAGGCATATAGCAAGATGTGATTAATATATTTTCCATTTTGACTGAAACAAATCGATTTTAGGTTTCTATATTTACTCTAGATTCAGTACTATTGATTTCATCTCTAATAATCAAGCTTACTCCTCCTCCTTTATCTGCATTTCTAAAGTATGTCCTATATCCTTTTATTAGTATAGGAGGAAAACCTTACTTTTGTCATGTTTCATTAATTGAGAAGATGTCTATGTCATTACTTTTGATAAATTCTTCAATCATTAACTGCTTTCCTGCTATTCCATTAATGTTAACGTGTCCAATCTTGATTCGAGTTCTATATTAATATTAATTATTATCTTTATTACTTTCTTTTGATCCAGCTGGAAGTCCATTTTCGTAAATACAAATATTTTTATTCCCTTGTTAATCATAATCAACATTTACAAATTTTTTACCATATTCCGGATGCTGATGAAAGAATTAGATAATTATAAAAATTACTTATTTATTATATTTTTATAACAGCTTTTGATCCACAAATATTTTGATTTTTTTAATATTATCAATAGTTCCAAAGGTTAATTCTTAATTTATTGTCACATACCTGCCTTAAGTTTACTTATTTCATACTGTGTTTTTCTTCAAGAACCCTATAATATAAATTCCTTGAGCAAAGGCGATTTAAAATTTAAGGATCGCATTATTTTTTCACTTTCTTTTTGATCTCTATATTTAATACTACATTTAGCTACTGGAATTTAAATATAATCTTTTTCCTATTTTCTTTTAAGAGAGTTTGATTTTTTAGCAACAGAACATTTTTAGTTTTCGATTTTATTGAAATCTGTCTAGTTCTATTAATCTTTTGATTAATTTTTAGCTTTAAGGCTAAATAATCTATTCATTAACATTTTATTAATTTCTTATTATTTTCTCAGATTTTCCTCTTACTTTTAATTGTTACATATGAAATCTATATTTAACTAATGATAGGATTACTAGAGTTTTATATAATTCTTTTCTTACAAATTCACTTGGCAAAATTGGTCTAATTGATCAACTTTTATTGTGTTAGATGATATATCTAAACACTGGATTTTTACTTAAATTTGCTTATCCTATCCTATAACATCTGTTTAAGTTTAATTAATTTTGGTTTAATTTGTTTCTGTTTATGTTTACATTTCAAAATATATTTTTTAATATTTTTATAGTTGCTTAGTATAAAAGCTTGTTATGTTTTCAATTTCATTTTATTTTTATATTAATAATCCTTACAGGATTTATTCTTTTTATTACTGCTGTGCTTGTAATATCCTGATCTGTTCAGAATTATATTGTTATTGATTTTCTAATTCTTAACTAAAAAATAAGATTTAATTTTATAACTCCTAGCACTGTTTATTGTATTATTAATTTTCAAATTACTAATTTTTTAATTCGACTTCAGTCTTATTCTTTAGCTAATAAACTTATTAAAGTTCTCATTATATTTGGTCTGATTATTATTGTTGATATTAATATAACTAAATTAAACATTGCAGATAGTTCATTTATTAATAAGTAATTATTTCATTGAATTACAAATTTGTTTATATCGATTTATGATTTTCAACTAAGTCAGTTTAAGTCATTTATTGATTAAAATAAGTTTATTCAAATTATTAGTTTAAAAAGTCTGTTTACATTTCCATCTCTCTAGTATTATTCCTTTATTTATAAACTTCTTAAAGTAACTATTAAGTATGATATAATATAAATTATTTGATATCCTTAATTTTCTTATTAATTTTATTTATATAAATCTTGTACTGCTCATAGATTGCTTCATATGAGTTAATCATTTCTTAATTGTTTTGATTAATTTGTGCAAGAATATCTTTTTATTTTTCTAAAGAAATGCTACTATCTGTTAAGTTTTTTATTTATGTCTGAAGCTTTTTTACTTCATTCAAAAGCGTTTCATTTTATTTTTTAATTAAAAGAGTATCTTAAATATCCATAGTATTATTTCCTGCTTAAAACTGGTTAGATAATATAATATCCAAAGTATCTTACTATAAAAAGGATATTTTTGATACGATTGGTGAGATTGAGGTACCAAACTATTTTTTTTATCTATAAGTATATTTCTCAATCTTTAGAATTCTTGATAGTTAGTTTCCACTTTTTAGGGAATTTCGAAGTAATTTTAACGGAATACGAAGGAACTTGTAACTGGAGATTAACTACAGATATTTAGTAAAGCTCTTAACAAGTTAATTATCTTCTTTACGGATTTGAATTGAAATGAATTAGGGTTACTTTTTAGAAAGTAGTCGAGCATCTACTTATGCTAATTTCATAAGATTGCAGCTTTTTTATTTTTAGATAAAGAAGAGTCGTCAAGATTATAATCCTGCGATATTTAAAAATCATCCATTTTTTAATTTTATTTACTAGATATTATACATAAGCATTTATTTACATTATATTTCGCTAATATATGTTGCTTCTACACTTCGTAATATAAGAGATAGCAACTCTAACGTTATACTTCTTCTATAATTTACAGCTTTAAATATCTTTAAGCATCTCAATATTTTATTTCTTTATTTATAAGTTTTACCTTCAAGTGTATTTAAATACATTCTCTTCTTTCATACTATTTAGCTTATGTGTAAACTTATATAATCTTAAATCAATTGAGCTTTTTTCTTTACCTAGCAAAAAAGAAGTAGCAATATAAGATTGATCAGCTAAGATAGTTGGATTTAAATTTAGTAAATACTAGAGTTTAAAAAGATACTTTAGTAATTGCATCTAAGCATAGCTAAGCTTTTATTAAATTCTTATCTAATTAATAAAATAAGTTTCTTCAACTCTCTGCTAAAAAGATTGTATTCACAGGCTTTTAGATATAAATTTTTATCATAATTTAATTTAAGAAATGCTAAAGTAAAAATGCGATGCTTGCTAAAGAAAAATACATAATAATTGAAAATAAAGATAGCTGAAATAGTACTAATTATTAGATTTTAATATATTCACTTTATTAAATTATTAAAAAGATTAAAGTAAAAAATAATCAAGAAGTACAATAACTTAAGCTAGAAATTTAAGTTAAACTTATTTATGAAACTAGATAACTTTCATTGAAGGAATGTAAGATTATTTAATTTATTTGGCTTTAAGTATTATTGATATGACCACAAATACTAAATTTTTATTTTTCTCCATATTAAGAGAAAGAAAATATTAGTAAAGAGTAATATAAAAGATTTTTGAAGTATGCAATATGATTATTTAGTCAACGAGAAGTAAAATTGAAATTAAACTAAGAAAAGATAAGACAATTTGGTACATACTGCTAGATAATTAATTAACTGTACTTTCTATTAAGAAAGTGTCCAAGATATTAAGTATCTGTGCTAAACTTGTAAATAAGCTTTCAAGTAATAGCAAGTCTTTAATAATAAATAAACAAAAAAATAGTAAAAATGGGAAGTAATCTATTACTATCTATTTTCTCCCTACAAAGTCCTTATTTAACTTTAATCTTAGTAAAAGAAATTGAAAATAATAAAATTTCACTATATTAAACTCTTAGAGTCTCTTCTTTATTTAGCAATAAAGAAAAGGCAAACTCATAAGAAAAGCACAGAGGTGCTATATGATCTCTTAATAAAAGATCTAGGATCACTACAGCTGGAATAAATCAGTTAAATTCTGAGCTAATTAAGGTAATTATTAGAAAATTGAATTTTATAATAATTTAATAAATTTCTTCGAATCTACTAAAGTAAACTCGTAATTTCTTAATACTTGGGAAAAATTGTAGCGCCTTTGGAAAGCTGAAAATCGCAACTATAGGAAGAAAAATAATTTTACTGCTAAAATTATCAGAAAGTATAGAAAATATCTTATTAAAATGTAAATATTTTAGACAACTAGTAAGATATCTAAGATACTTTTTAAATAGCACAGAAAATTAAAATGAAATGATAGTTAAACATTCGACATCAATCACTTAAACGTAAGACGCTTATATCATTCATGCATAAAATTAAATAAATAAGTTGTTAATCAATTAAGATATTTCAAAAGTAATTGCCTCCAATGTTCCTAATACTACAGAAAATCTAAATAATCTAATGGAAAAGGCACTATATTTAGTATAATTAACTGAACATAAAGATCATAAGTAAAATGTAATAAAAGAAAATCTACGCTTTAATAATCAAGAATGAAGAACATACAACTTTAAAGTAAACTTCTTTATGAAAGATTAAATTTAAATAAAGTTAAGAGAAGATTAAATTAGCTAAAATCTGAAATTAATAATCTTTATTATGAAGTAATGCTATTTTAATAGTAGCTATCTAGATTAAATAACATTTAGTAAAGAAATTTACTAGCAAAGATGATTATAGAAATTGAATTATTGGAAGTTAATTATTAGATTCAATAATTAAATTAAAATTAGTAGATGAATATAGAATAAATACAGCAAAGACATATTATAGAAAATGCTTATTTTAAATCAATAGTTTTAATTTAAAATTAATAATTAACTAATCAACACCATATACTACAAAGCTAATTTACTAATTCAATACACAATGAGAGAACAAATATCAGTAGAAGGCTATCAATACAAATAAATTATAAGAGCTAATATAATAAAAAGATTTAGATTATCTATGCATATTATTTTAAAAATCAAATGAAGCCACATAAATAACAAACTTTTAAGAATAAACTGCTTAAAAAGTAATAAATATCTTTAAGAAATATTTACTTAAATATTTCAGGAAATTTGCCAAAATAATAACTTTACTTAGACATTTCTTCTATATTAAGACAAACAAATTTAAACTAAAATTCAACGATTAGAAGCTCAGATTTCACAAATGAAATTTGATTAAGTGAGTTATCTTGCTAATCAGACTTGGCTGATAGAAATTACTTATAATTTTAGCAATTATGTAATTAATGAATTTAGGTTTATTTTAAGTATTAAAATTAATAGGAAAAAGTTTAAAAAAATTATAGTTAGTTAATCAAAAATTAAATCAGTCATTATTTGAGCAAGTTACAAAAACTTGAACAGCAAATTAGCATAATTAGATAAGCTTTAGTTTAATTGAAAATTAATTTAAGATATTTTCTGAGAAATCAAAATCTCTCAAAAGAAAACTTGAGGAAGAAGCTAATATGAAATGAACAGTGTTAAAGGAAGATATATAGCAATTAATGAGGAATTAACTAAAGGAACAATAGATAATACCTAAAATTAAATAAAAATAGACAAAAATTTCTAGAATAATATACAATTTAAGTAATACACGATTTATTTTAGTTTTATTATTAGCATTCTGAATACATAAGAGAATTCGTACATATTTAAAGAAATGAAAAAGATATTAAACATGTATGCATTTATTAAGGAGGATATCTTGAGGATCTTAAAATTACAATTAATAAAGATAGGATAAATAAACATAACTCTATATTCATCAAATAAGAATCTGTATACAAATTTGTATTAGGCAAAAAGATGTAAGGATTCAAATCAGAATTCTTCGTGGTCCAAAAAAAGCAGGAGTTAACAACATCCTAGAGAGACTAGGATTAGGAAAAAGGTACCTAAAAGCTCCCTCATCTAAATGAGTCTCTCATCTCTGAAAAAAAGCCTAAAAAATAGGCTTTAAACATATTGCGCTCTGAATTTTCGAATCTCATCACATAGTAATAAATAAACATAGATTAGCTGATTAAAATGGTGCTGGATCTCCAACAAGAGGTCAAAAAGTTGAAGAAAGATAATAAATAAATTCGATTATAGAGCGCGTAGCACTCTCGTAGGTGCGCAGCTCATTAAATTAATTTTATTTAATGTCGAAAAAATATTTTATTGGTCTCTCTATCTTGTTTTCTCTTCCTGTAATACGTCCCTATAATTTTTTCTTCCAAAACATAGGATGTAATATGCACGGGTACATTTCCCCGACATATGATGAAGAAAGTTTCGTCCTGGCATTCAGAGTAATCCAGGTTGTCGTATCTTCCTTCTCTTGTTATTGGTTTCTCTTCTTCCGATTTATCCTCCGTCCGCGCTCATTTTTTTGTTGCCTTGCTGGGCCTCCAAGCAGCATCCAAAGGAGAGGGCTTTTCACCTTATTTAAATTAAATTATACAATAAGAAGTTAATGGAAATATTTTAACTTACAGAGGAAATAGAATTGAGACTCATAGCCTAAGAAGGAGATCTTAACGCATTTTGAAATATTTCAAAAGACTAGATTAGTTAACCTAAAAGCAGGTAATAAAAGCAGAAAGAACAGATAAACAAGTTGAAAAAATATAAGAAAAGTAATTCAAAAAAATTGCAGCGTTAAATGGAACTGAAAGAATAAAGGAAATTTCCAATGATAATTGAAGGTGAAAAAACTCAAGATTTCAACCTAAACGACAAGCAAAAAATGCTATCACAGTAACTCTCAAAAGCAAATGTGGAAAATGGCCTAGAAAGTTCTCAAACTTCAAAAAAGAATACTGAAAGTAGTAGAAGTAGTTTGAGAACAAAAAGAAATAACAATAACAATTAAAACTATCAAGAGAAAGAGAAAAATTATTTTGTAACAAATTTGGGGAATTTTACAATAAAAAAATATTTATCATCTAGTTGAAAGAAGAATTCAAGGAAAATATGCATGACAAGGAGAAAAGCTGTAGAGGATTTCAGCTTTTATTTTTAGCCTCTAGAGCAATATAGAAGTTGACGGGAAAGAGGTTTTAAATACCTCCAAGAATCCCAAAAATTTAATTTTGTAATTTTAAATTTAATTAGACAATTATTTTGATATATTTTCAATAAACGAAATTTGAGCATAATAAACTTATATTCCTATTGTTATAGAACAATAAGGCATTTATTATTAAAATGCAAATAATCGAGACAGTGGTATCTGCTTACTGGTAAAAAAAAAATATTTTTTCAAGCAAAATATAATTTTCGAAACTTCCTGGATATTTTATTTGTGTTAGAATTGAAAATTTAACAATTGCATTATGTTATTTACTAACAAATGAAAATCAAATTTTACTAAAGACATTACTTACGAGGACCTTACTAATATTTTAAATTTAGATTTATAAAATCCTAATATTTTACGTGATGATTTTAATGCTAAACTTTCTTGATATGGAAATAGCTCACTACAAATGTACGATAATACTTAAAGATTTTTGATTTGATAACGATACATTAATTAAAAGTTGTAAATGATAAGAAATGTAACACTTTCGTTTATAGAGCTAACTATAAAAGTTACTATAAAGATTATTTTTTAGTCACATAGCATCTAAATAATGATAATTGCTTTAATTTTATATCAGTTTCAGATGCAGGTTTTATTACTGATAATTTAACATTTATTATTACTTTGAAATATGATTTAAGATAATTTGGTAAGATAAAGATTATTGTATACTCTTAAAAATTTTAAAACTACAAGAACCTCAAACAGGAAATTATTATTAAGGCATGCTTTAAGAATAATATAAAGTATTAGTTAATAGACTCTAATAATGCTGATGAATTGTATCAACTTATCTGTAAATTAATTAGTTTTAACGCTAAGGAAGCTCTTGGCATGATATCTCAGAACAAAAATTATTATAAAATGCCAAACTATGTGGCTAAGCTATTTCTGTAAGCAAAAAACGATAATGTTTCTTATTAGGGAGCCTTTATGATATTTGGACGCTATAATAAAGAAGTTACTTTACTTTATAAAGCTAAGCATTAATCTTATAAAAAGTATTTATATAATTGTTGAAAATTAAACTAATAAAAAGCTAAGAAGGAACATTGTGATTTAAGTAAAAAGGCATAAATAAGGCTTAAGTAGGCTAAGAATTTAATAAATCCTAGAGTACGTAATTAAATGAACTTAAATTGCAACTATAACAATCATTTATTGAAAATCGAGAAATATTTAATCAGCATTAGAATTTACTTGAAACTGAATTAAATTTTTCTAGTAAAAAATAGATGAAATATATAAAAGCAAACCCTTTAATTTAAATTAAAAATAAAGCTACTTTAAGAAGTGTTTTCACTGAACAAGGAATTAAATAAATAATAGTTTACCAAGCTAATAATAAAGCTTCAGGTAATTATTGATAAGCTGAACTTGTTAAATATAGAGGATAAGAATTACATAAAATTATCACTAATTTTATTAATAGTATACTCAGATTACACTTAATTCCAGATGCAATGAAAGATATTCATATTCTAATAATGTTTAAGAAAAGAAACAAATTTTCATGTTCTAGTGGCGTCCACTTCATTAAATTGTCTCTTAATAATATATGATAAAGATTTAACTTAGAGACTATATAAATACATTGACCAACTACGTATTGCTCATTAATCTCAATTTTGATTTATGTATAAAAGTTCAACTACTTAGCAAATTTAAACCATTAACAAATTATTGACCTACATCGAAAATGATATGCAGATAATAGCTGATGGCTAAAATGATTGTTGAAGAAAAAATGTTTGATAGTATTTACAGAAAATTACTCTTTGATCATCTTCGAAGGCTCAGACTTCCTCTAGGATTAATCTTGGCTTAAGAATTCTTCTATATCAATTTAAATGCAAAGTTTATTATTGATGGATATCTTATGAAGACAATTTAATATAACAGTGGAGTTTTACAATGCAGCAGTCATATACTTTTACATGCAATCTTATATTACGATAATTTTATAAGATATTTGGAAGATAATCAGAAGAAATTAGGATTTAAAATACTATCTAGAACCTTTGTAATAAGAGTCTATGCTGATGAATTGATAAAATTATCTGATTCCTAGAAAAATGTATAAACTATAAAAGTAACAGCCACAGTTTTTACTTGAGTATAGTTAATGATCAATTTAGCTTAACGTATAGCTATAGAATTCTTAAAAATAAGTAGCAATATGAGAGTTAAACTTTTATTACCTTAAACCTAAATGGAATACCAATTTATCAAAATATTAAATAGTTTATTTAGAATATCTTCTAGATGCAAATAAAATTAAAAATTGGCCTTTGTATCAGTAACTTCCTAATACAGAATAGCAGTTTCCATATCTGCTACTATACTTTTTAAATATGGAGCAGTATTCTCAATCATTCAAATCTATTTGTCGAATTTTTATCTTACTTAAAGCTGAATATGGATGTGATGCTACTCCATAAGCTGCTATAGCAGGAATAAAAAAAATTACAAGTAAAGATACTAAATAGCAAGATTAATTTCCAGATTGGCACTTAGATCTTCTGAAATGACATTCAATTACTTTTTTCGTTTATTTGAATTGGCTTTCATTTATTCACATAATAACTTTAAAATGTTTGCGCTTCTGCTAAAAATTTATCTTAATTAATAAAGACAATCCAACATCGAATATTGCGTTTTTATTTGATAAATGTGATAAGTATAATTTACCTTACTAGAAACTTATAAACAAGTGCATATTGTATAATTATGATATTAACTACCTAGAATAGTAAGGAATTTAATAAACAATTAGTAAACAAAATAAAAATAAATTTACAACAATGTCTCTAAAGAAACTCAACTATGCCTACAGCAAAAAGAATTATGGATCAAATAGGAAATTAAAGTATGTTTACTAAAATAGCATCTACTAAATATAAAAGACATATGGTTAGAGAAATTATTTCTATTTATAAACTTTCAATTTATGCTAATAATTTCCAATAGGAACTAAGTATTCGCCACTACAACATACAATATAGTATTATTTTCTTATGTGGCATAGAATTTGAAGAATTGAACATATTTTTGATTGGTATTATTTTAAAGATATCTTTTAAAAATTTGAAAGTCATATAGATTTCAAAAGCAAAGACAAGAAAAAATTAATCCTGCATGACTAAAACTATATAAATCATCATTTTTAATAAAACCAAATTCCTAAAATAAACAAACTAATCAAATCATTCTATTCAAGCTTTAGAAAAAGCTTTTTAATCATTTTAGTTATAAGATGAAATTTTAAATGAATCAACAGAGGCAAGACCAAAGAGAAAAGCTGTATATCTAGATGTTGAGCAAAGAAGACCTGAGAAAGAAAGAAGAAGAGATGCTGTATTGAAATATATTACTTTTACTTTAACATTTTGTAATATTTATGATATAGGCTATTAATTATTATATTATGTCCTAATAAAATATTTAAACACTTATATTTAATTGATTGGCTGACTTTAATCTTAAATGATTAAAAACCTATTAATAGAGGTAGTTATTAATAGAAAAAATTATTGCTAATTCTATGGATACAATATAAGACAAAAAAGTAATGTGTGCCTTTAAAATTGTAAGACTACTTATCAATATACCCTAATTTATACTTGCTTATGATATTATGTATGCATATTTTATTTTACAGTTAAATATACTGTATGCCTTTTAAGAATTAACTAGTTAGCCATATTTAACCTTTCTTCATAAGTTGTTTAAACATTCACTGACAAGCTCAATCAAGTTTCTTTTAGCTATGATTTAAATAATTTTGAAAATAACTTTACAAATCTTTAAGAGCAAACAGTTAGCAAACTAAGATTAAAGGTAAAATAATAAGAGCTAAAAGAAAGCAAGCAGTAAACTAATTTAGATAAAACGCTTTCTTATAACTTTTGCTTCTTCACATTAAGTTTCTTTGGTTTTACTATTAGGAGTTATTTAAACTATTTAAACTTTCAAATCGGAGGATTAGGTAAATTAAATGTAGCTTTAAGGAATTAATCTATTAGGATAATGACTTATTAAATTTTTAGATTAAAGTGAAACAATAAAATATCTGAATGCTTATAATATTCAAAAAGCAATTATTTTCCTTAAGAGTAGAAAAATATTACTTAAAACATAAAGCAATCTAGAACTATCAATGTAGAAAGTAAGTTATCTAAAAATTAAGCAAGCTTTTTCGAGATTAGTTACTGAAATATATAATTAAAACTATGCAATTAAAGAAATTTCTTCATAAAGTATTCAATATTAATGGAAAAATTAATAAACTAGAAATATATTAAACTATATAAAATTTCGTCGAAGTTTTTTCATTATAAGAGCTTAAAAAATTAATTATTTTAATAATTAAAGCTTTCAAAGTCTGCAGGTATTGTTCAAATTATTAATAATAATAGATATAGAAGTTTCAATATTTGTATATTGGTACATAAGTGCATAGTTACATGAATGTAATATGTAAGATATGTTTAAATAAAGATTTATTTTCATTAAACATCAATCAAGCTTCTTTTTTTTATTTTTCAACTTGAATATTTCTAATTTTCTCTTCTCTAATTTCTTATGAAAGGATTTGACTAATTTATCTACTTTAGGAAGTAAAGTCTTGAGAAATTCTAATTGATATAAGTGTAATTATATAAAATATTTACTTCTAATCTTTCCCAAAATTAACTAATGATTCCTAAAATAAATCTCTTTGGAAAAGACAATTAAAAACTTGTTAAATTCATCAAAATATTATTGAAATAAACAAATTGTACTTTATTAGATATCAATGGGTCAATAACTGAGTTCATAATAGAAATTATAAGAGTAAGTTCTGATGGAAATAATCCCCTAATTAAGATGCTTATTAAACTCTTGAAAAGTACGAGTTTTTAAACATCAAGTTGATACATTTAGATGCTTTTACTTAAATATCTCTGATATAGAAAATTATACTGAGAGCATTTTGACAATAATAAGGCAATATTTGAGTCTGGATTCTCTTAACTGATTTCGTTTAACTTAAAGTAAAAGCGCATGAATATAATTGCTTCTAAGTGGTCAAAAAACCAACTTAAATCAATAAAGCAAGACTCATTAAAAGTATATCAGGAAGATCTAAAGGCCATTCTTTATATTAGTTTTTTAAATTTAGTTATTTTATTAATAATTCCTTTATTTCCTTATAAAGTGGCCCAATGTGTAATATCATTACTATACTCTGCTTTAGGTAAAGTAAAATTTCTCCAAAATGTTTTAAAATTATTTGGTTAAATAACTCCATATTTAAATAGAATTTCAATAATTTTAGAGATTTCTATTCTGAAATCAGAGATTTTAGCAGCAACATGGAGATTACAGCTTTCTTTTTATCCTAACTAATATCCTAGGTAAGAAATTACTTCTTTTTAGCTAATTGGTTATCATTAATATTTAAGTTTATTTAATTTCTACTTTCTATTTTAGGAAAATGGTTAATTCACATTTTTAAACATTTTATGCTAAGTTTTACTCAAGAGAAAAATCAAACTCTGGCTTATAGTAATTTTTGAAATTCGCTTATTAAATTAAAAGTTCTATTAAGTCATCTGCAAATCCTTGTACTAGAAAAGTTTTTGAGCAGATAGTAAATCCATTTTCATTTTAGCTTTCTTCTAAGTATCTTATAACTATGTCATAATATAAAATAGCAAGCACATAACCATAGTTACTTCCTTGTATAACTCCATTATTACCTTTAATTGATATTTTAAAATGATTCTAAAGCAAGATTTAAATTAAGGATAATCTCAGTTTTCTCAAATGGTCAAAAAGCAATTCCCTTGATATAGTATCGAACATTTTCTCAACGTCAATTAGAGTGGTAATTATTTATTTTTAATAAACAGTTCAGTAAAGCAATAGGGTGTCAGTTAAGCCAAACACTCTTACTTCCCTATTTAAAAATAGGAAAAATATTTACTTCCTTCATTGCATTTGGTATATTAAAAGTTCTTAACATATTATTTATAAATTTTTAATCATTTAATGCAAATCTTCACACGTATATTTGAAAAATTCTGCTTTGATACTATCATATGTTGAGGCTTTATTGTTTGCTAGTTTATTTATTATTTTTAAATTTCTAAATCGTAAAAAGAAGCATATTTAAAAAATGATTTAGTTTATTTACTATAAAAGATTTATTTTTATATATTTCATCAATTTTTTATTTTGATTAATTTTAACTGAAAAAGTTTTTGAGACTGGAAACTCCTTTCCAGTTAGACAACCCGACGCTCTCTTTTTAATGAATAACAAGGATATCCTTTTGTGTTCCAGACACAGATGACAGTGAGCTCCATCACTATGAGCAGCTAGGCTTCAAGCCCCTACCAAGAGCTGATAATCTCAAAGACAGCGTTCCCTTCAGAAAATGACTCTGACCAGGGACTTTCTCAGCGACAGGAAAGGAACTTGTTCCTATACATAAAGCCAGAAAGTTTAGTAAAGAAGGCCAATTTCAGCTCCCAATATTTTTTTAATTTTATTTTTTATTTAAATATAAATTTCTTCTTATCTTAAGTTTAAATACTTATTATAAGCTTGACTTTATCAATTTTCTATAAATGTTTAGAATTAAAATTCATTTGATTGCGAATTCTTGCATTTATTAGGTTTTTAGCTCTTTTAAAGATATCTTAGGGATTTTTATTTAGATCATTACGTTTTTCCTTTTCTCTCTATTTCTTCCATTTTCAAAATTAGTGAAGATATTGCTTATATTATTATTATAATTTGGAGACTTCCTAATTATGATGTCCATGTTAAGCAAAAGCTCTGTAATATGTAATATTACCTTACTTTGCTTAAGCATATAATTAGATTTTAAATAAATTGGTATTAAAATTCTAGGCTGCTTTAGTAAAGCTATTAAAATTATTAATATTATCCAAGAAAAATGCTTTAACTAATGCTTCTTGCTAATTAATCCTACAATTTAGGTATTTTAAAAAGTAAAAATCATTACTATTCTTACTAAAATCTTTTTAAATCACATTTCAAAGTAATACTTAATGGAAAATTATCAGTATATAGTCCAGAATTTTAATAACTAGAAAATCCGCAAAATAATCAGAGTTTAGATGCTGAGTTGCTAATAAGATTAATATAGCATTAGTTATGAGCTCTATTAATGAAAGTGTTAGAATCTTATCGATTTGAAATGATTAATTAATTTGCTGATATAAGTCTAGCAATATTAAAGTATTATTAATTATTCTGTATTATTATTACCATAATTAGGAAGAAAATCCTTAAAGTCACCGCAAAGGAAAGTAGGACTTTATTGTTATAATTTATTATATTATAAGATATTCGTACGCTATATCTTTATCTATATTTGACTTTTCATTCGTTAGCATATAATATGTTGCGATAAGTTTGTTTCCAATTTTAATGCTCACAAAATGTACATAAAAATTTTGAGAAATCAAGTTCGATTTAGCAAGAGTCAAGTTCTCTTTTAACAAACAAACAGACACCAACACCTCGATAATTTGCATTTTATGAATAAGTGCGGTATTGTTCTAAAGCCATAGAAAAATAAGTTTATTATATTCAAGTTTCGTTTATTGAATATATATCAAAATAATTGTCTAATTCAAATTTGTATACAGATTCTTATTTGATGAATATAGAGTTATGTTTATTTATCCTATCTTTATTAATTGTAATTTTAAGATCCTCAAGATATCCTCCTTAATAAATGCATATATGTTTAATATCTTTTTCATTTCTTTAAATATGTACGAATTCTCTTATGTATTCAGAATGCTAATAATAAAACTAAAATAAATTGTGTATTACTTAAATTGTATATTATTCTAGAAATTTTTGTCTTTTTTTATTTAATTTTAGGTATTATCTATTGTTCCTTTAGTTAATTCCTCATTAATTGTTATATATCTTCCTGTAACACTGTTCATTTCATATTAACTTCTTCCTCAAGTTTTCTTTTGAGAGATTTTGATTTCTCAGAAAATATCTTAAATTAATTTTCAATTAAATAAAATTTGTATAGCTTTGCTTATTTATTAAATAAGGTTTTGTAGCTTTTCAAATAACAATTAATTTAGTATTTGACTAATTAATTAGATTTTAGTTATAATATTCCATTTTTTCAATTATTAAAGAAAGTCTAAAATATATTGTTGATATTACTATTCAAGTTTTAACTAATTTTAATTATTTAAATTTGCTTAGCAAAATTACTAATTTAACTAAGTTTTAATTTTGTTTACTAAACTTCTAAATGTTAAGTTTAAGTTAAAGTTTAAATTTCTTTATTTTTTCTAAAGAAATATTTAAAACAAATTTATGATAAAATGGAATAATTTCATCAAAAGTTTAAGTAGATATATCTTAAATTATTTATTTGATTTTCCTTGATCTTTATTCATAAAAAATAGCTAGTTCTGAGATTTATCTTTATTTTAAGTATATGTGTTTTAATACTAAAGGTTTTTAATGAGGACTATTCTTACAATTAATTAAATTAATCAGATTCCATATTAAATTAGTATTCTAATTCTTAGTTCAAAATTAGAAATTAACTTTATAGTATTTAGAATTAATTAGTTATTTATTAATTTTAAGACTTCAATTAATTTTATGTCAAATACATGTTTAATTCAAGTTCTAAGGTTGTTTTCTATTAAGAAACTTATAAATATAGTTATCATGTGAGCTCTTATCTAGAAATCTATTACTATTATTCTACCAAAAATTAATATTTTAAATGCTACTATTCTGCATAACAGAAATAATCTTCAGTTTAAGCTTTAATTGCAGAAATTATTTATTTTGTCTGAACTGCTTAATCAGCAAACTTCTTAATTAATCTGTTTAATTACTTATTCCTGCAATGTTTGTTTTTGTTAATTTTTATGGTTTATTCTTTGATTGTAGCATGATTTATGGACTATTTTGATTGTAATTTTATATTATTTTAGTAATCTATTTTTCTAAATTTACAGCTTATTTTACATTTTTTTCTTATAAGTTTTATGAAGCAAGCTTGGCTTCTTTCTATATCTGTCTTAGAAATAAATTAGATTATTTAAGTTTCTTTGTTGTGCTATATT